>QLNT01000015.1:326864-654577 GCA_011066345.1 Trichoderma lentiforme | reverse complement strand
GCTGTCCTTCTATTAGCAACGCTGCCAACACATGATGATGCGCTGCTACCCTACACCGTGGTGATGAGATTCGGAGCAAAGTACATGAGTTCCCTGAGTAAGAGTGACTTGAAGTAGATGTGAGGTGATAAGATAGCTCCTATTGAATTGTATGATCTATCTCGTAAAATGAATAAGGGATTGAATCAGTGACTCAAAAACTCCTCCCTCCATGTGGCGGCCTTATTCACCGGCTGTTGCGAGTAAGTTATCTCTTTCATTGGGCCGCAAGGAGGTATCAGGTAAATTTGCCCACGGCAAAGAGCGATCGCAGTAAAAATTTGACGAATGAGCCGAGAATGCAAATAAATGTTCTGCAGGTAACAACTGATGGCCTATGCATTAAAGTCTTCTTGCTCCTATCAGAGCGATCGATCCCCCACTCCACCAAGGTGGGAGGCCAACAATGACGATTGATCAAAACTCCATTGGAGTAATGCGCATATGTGTCGTTGCAATGCTACTGCAGATATCCATAATAGAGAGAAAAAAAATATTCTGATCAAATCATTAATTAACGCACCATGTCCTGCCATGCTTGTGATTGTATTCGGAGACCTGCATTCACTCATCCAACCCGTGACTGTAGGCCTTCCACAGCTGCAAGTTGCCCAACGACATTAATTAGCAAATTTTTCGACGCGTCAATCCTTCCATGCTGGTTTCACAGTTGAATACCTTGAAGCATAAATAGCGGCCACATGTCCCAAAACTATGATGCCGACTCTCAGACCGTCAAGTATCTACATACCATTTGATATGGTATCGACCCATCGTACCCACTCACCTACAAGCTTCGTAACTGCCAAGAAACATGGATAACAAGTATGAGAGGTTTGTATACGGGATCACCTAACAAGATGGCTGCATTTCATGTTGACTCTGGGATTAGAATTCTGGCCTCGAAGCCATTCAAATTCGTTGTCGGGCCTAAGAAGAAGCAATTCATAATGCATGAGGCTGCGATAACACGACTTTCCAAGACTCTTGACAAACTTTTGAATGGGGGTATGAAGGAGTCGAAAGAGCGTTGTGTTTGTTGGGAAGATATCGATGAGAAAACCTTCCTCCGCTTTGGTGAATGGGCTTACACGGGAGATTACAAGCCTGAAGAACCGGAAGTCCTTTTGGATGCCTCTCAAATTGCGATTTCTAATAAGGATTCGAAAAATGCAACGCCTAGCAAGACAGAGCCTGTCGTCAACTGTCTCGCTACATTCGGTTCTACTATAGTAACACCCCCCTTCGCGCATTGTGGGCGGAGTGCGACTTCATCAACCACTAGAACCTGCGGTACTTGTAGGACCAATTTTGTCACCGTCTACTGCCCGTATTGTTGTACGAATCAATTTTCTACTTGTCCGCAATGCCGAGGCGTTAGCCTGGCGCCGAAGAAGAAAACAATGATCGAGAAATTCAACACTAATTCCGCATATGAATCTCCAACTACGCCTTTCACGCCTCGCAAAAACACAGAGAGTTGTGAAGATTACAGCGAAGTCTTCCTTTCCCACGCCCGGCTCTACGTCTTGGCGGACAAGTACGATATCAAAGAGCTGCGTGATCTGTCTGCACATAAAGTCTGGGCCACCTTGAAGGAGTTTACACTCTATCCAGAACGCATGGGGGACCTCGTTGGCCTGGTGAGATACTCGTTCCAGAACACGTTGGAGAAGGACAAGCTGCGCGCTCTGTTGAAGGATTTCTGTGCTTGCACTATAGAAGACCTATGCAATGGTCAAGGCTTCCAGGATCTGATCTGCGAAACACCAGAATTTGCGTGTGAGTTGATCATGGAAATGAGCACGCGACTGGCCTAAGAGCTGAGAGGATGGATATCATTCTCTTGTTAGTTGGTATAGGGAATTGGATGGGAATAAGTTTGTATGGACAGCATATTAATACCTGGAGCCGCTAATAAAACATTGAGATTCCGCACCAAAATCGCCATGTGGACCCAGCACATGTCACCACTTCCTATCACGTGATCCAATTGCTCTTGAAGATTTCGAGATCATCACCACAAATAGCCATCCAGCTGGATATCCCAGATCGCAATACAGCCAAAATGCTGCCCACTCGAGCGCTTCTCAAGCGCTCTGTTTGGAAAGGTAGTCACTATTCTCTCCCAATCTCTAACCAAAGAACCAATTACTAAATACAAATTTTCACAGGCCCAAACCTCGTCCCGTAAGAACCGCCCCTCCAAGCAATCAAGAAGCTATTCACTCACGCATTGTATCACTTCTACAGCCTTTCCATCGTCTTCCCCAAGGGACCCAACGATAAAGTCCCCCCTGTCCGAACACAGGCCCGCTCAGCGACCATCCTGCCCAACTTTGTCGGCCTCAACTTTGAGATTCACAATGGCAAGGATTACCACCAGGTGACGATTACAGAGGACATGGTGGGGCACAAGCTGGGAGAATTTGCGCCGTGAGTAACTTGGATCACCATATTGTTTTTGGCGGTTATGGATGGCTAATTAGGAGACATAGCACGCGGAAACCGAATATTTGGGACAGGAAATAGACGGGGGATGGAGAGAATGGGGAAGAGAGGATGAACATGTACAATTACTTGTATCAACGCCGTAATGCCACGACTTATTGCATGCTTTGAATCATTGGCACAAAAGAAATTGAATTAAGAAAAAAAAAGAAATATAGCAGCTCGTATTGTGTTGGACCAACGAAACTTAAGACCTAGTAGGCCTGCCCTGGATAAAACCGGTTTCCAACGCCATCACCCCCCCAACGCCATATGTAACAAAAAATCTCGATATAATCTTTCAGCCGCATTCATTTATACCCCATGTATCCCTCCCATGCTGAGCCCCAAAAGCAGCAGTTGTCGTCCCCTCATCGGTAAAACTCGCTCCTCTTGACGTTAACGCCATACTCGCCAACCGCCATTCCCAGATCCTCCATCGTCAACACCGTTCTGTTCTGGCTTCCTCCCTGACCACCACCTCCAAAACCCGGCCGCTGAATACCCAAGGGTCCGCCCTTGCCCTGATCCTTGGTGCCCGGCTGGCCGGACTGCTGGCCAGGGATCGGGAATCCAGCTGCTGCGCCGAGAGTGCCCATGGGGTTGTTTGTGTTGCTGGACGCGCGGATGCGGCTGTACTGATACGCGTCGGCCGCGACGTCGGCGATGAACTTTTGTGTGGCGAGCGCGAGAAGACGAGCGAGACGAGGATCTGTCTGGGGAGGAGGAGGAAGACCGGCTTTGGTCATGTAGTAGTGCGTCACTGCATCGGGAATCTGGGACGGGAAGAAACAGAGATCAGCAACACACAACCCATCTAGAAGCGAGCAATCCGAAGATGCGCAACAGGAAGAGGGACGTACGATGGGCGCATAATCGTCAATCTTGTTGAGAAACTCTCGCAGGGAAACGTCCTTTCGCGTGGGCAGTTTGCTCAGATCCTGGCCGGCGGGCGCTATGGGATCGGGCACGGCGTCGCTGGGCCCGTTCTCGGGGGCAATCTGCTTCTCGACGTTTTCCGGCGCGTCGCTGTCCATGGTGAAGTCGGATCCCGGGTTTGTATGGCGCAGGGAAAAAGAGTGAATGTGCTTGGGATGAAGCGTGAAAGTTGACGCTTGAAAGATGGCGAGGTTGATGATGAATGACTATCACGTGATGGGCATGACCTCTGAGCTGCGAAACTTAAAGCGCCTGATAAAAATGTTGATTTTTGGCAGCATCTGGATTGTCCCCCAAATATCCCATGTCTTCCAGTTTCATGATAATTATGTTAATAATTTGAATTCTTTCTTTGAACGTGCCCTCATCCTTTATTGTGGCTCTATTCAATACTGGATGCCTATAACCGCATGCATCACATAGCTCATCATACCTTGCCCCCCCGTCCAGATTCAAACACATTCAATTGATTGCCCTCTAATTTTTTTCGTCCACAACGTACATGGCCCAAACTCACGAAATCCTCATATTAAGAGATGACGCCCTTTCCCTTACTGCCTCAAACCGAGCATACCATCAAACGCCGCCGATGCAATCATTCTCCCCCCTTAAAACTAGTTTCATCCCGTGCATTGTCGTCGCCGTAGAGCTCCCATGTTTGCGGTGACTAACATGTCCTCACAACAGTCTGCAGAGAAATTTTCATCACCTTGAGCAGACACTGGAGTGGTGACGCGACGTATCCCAAACCCTGTTGCACAACAACACGGTCACCTCCCTTTTTATAAAGCACCCAGCAAAAGCCCTTTTGTTCCTTAGACAGGCAGCTTGAACTTCTTGCCCTTGAGAACCTTGTTGTAGTAGATGTAGAAAAAGTCGCTGTAGAGAACCGTCTGGATCAGACCGGCGACAATGGCAATCCAATCCACCTTATGGTTGGGCTCTGCGATGTAGCGGTAGATCCAGTTGGGGATGTAGAGGGCGCGGTAGAGTCCGAGGGCGAAGAGGTAGTGAGTCGTGATGGTTTCTGCCTCGCCAGTGCGCTGCAACATAAACAGTTGTGGGAGGATGGCCACAGACTCGAGCCAGATGGAAAAGGCCCACATGATCTCGGCGGGTGTGTAATAGTAGGGGAAGGCGACGGCGAGGATGGCAGCACCGCCAAGGAGGTACTGCACTCGGAAGGTATCGACGTTGACATCGTTGGTGGGCTTGTAGGCGTTGGTCATGAGATAGATGATGTAGCCTTGGGAGCCGATGAAGAGGACCTTGAAGACGAAGTTGTAGATGCTGTTGGTCGAAAAGAGATCTGCCCTGTGTTAGCCAGGTCGAATTCGAATCTGTGTTGCCATTGGACATTGTTTATGGCTGGTGAGAGGCATACCGAGGTATCTAGTGAGGTAGACGAGCAGATACAGGCCTTGCGACTTGAAGGAGATGCCCGAACAGCTCTGCAAGGCGAGGCGCCGAGTTAGTCAAGCTTCGAGAGAGGCGAAAGGAAAGGAGCGGCAGCATGGGAGAGACGCACCTTGAGCTGCACCATCTTGTGCAGTAAGATGAGGATACTCGCCAGATGCGAGAAATCCGCTGTTCCTGCGTTAGCGCATCTGCGTCTATCCGTCTCGGTTCGTCGCCCTGTAAATGATTCGAGGAGGGTCCACGGACTCACCAGCAATGCGAAAGACGTTGAGCACCATGGCGGCGGATTGTGTGCCCCGGGATCCGGAAAGCGAGCGGTCAGAAGAAGAAGAGAGAAGAAAAGAGAAAAGAAGAAGAAGATGCGGATATCTGATCGGCAGTTGCGCAATCCGGCGTCGAGATAAGAAAGGATCGAAACGACGGACGGTAGTTGAAGAGAAGCGAAGGGGCGATAAGATTGGATGATGCAGCAAAAAGGACACGAACGCGACTGGCATGTCATTGGACAGAAATGCAGCAAGCTTCCAAGGGCGACGTACAGTCCTTATAGGATACTCACACTGTGCATAATGCAAAGCACAGCTGCTTGCCGCTTCTTAAAATAGCATGGAAACCTTTTGTCGATCTGTGCTTTACCCTAGGCAAATATTGTACTGTGCTATTTCTGACTTGATCGTGCCTTTTGTGTGCAACGTACTACAATCGAGGATGAGCAGAAGCACAGTTTGCACATACTCGGGTACCTCATTCTGTACAGCTTCAGAGTTTATGCTGACCTGACTTATCTAATCAAGGATGACATCATTGTGTCTCGACAGGGCCATCTCGGCTTGCACATAGAGAGACGATAACTTCAATCTATACCAATTGAGAAAGCGAAAACGAAGCCGAACATGTATTGACAGAACCAAAATCAACGTGTGATTCAACCGTTGGGATTTAGCTGCATATATCACAGGCCAATCACACATTATCATCCCCTAGCTATCTGATCTGATCTGTTCCATGGATCCTAAACTAGGCTCTTCTTAGCTAAAAGACATAATCAACCATAAAGAAGCGCCGTACAACTTAAGCTCAATACAGTCACAAAACCTTGGCCCAACCATCTCCGAACGAATAAGTCATACCATGAATGTCATTTTCTGACCGACCAATGAGCGGAGAATCACTCAATATTCCTTCCACTATGGATCATCAGCTCAAGTTCGACTGTAGTCGTAGCAAAGCCCAAGACTAAATCCTTCTGCGAGGACTATTAAATCCGCTTGAGCCCATGCTAGATATCATTACAGCTTCTTTCTCACAAAATATCTTGAGAGAGTACCGTGTTCGGTGGTACCAGATTGTACTTGTTCCATCACAGCTCCTCATCAAGGTGAGGCATGCAATCAATATCATGCAAGCACTTTGCCCGACTGACATCCCATTAATAGCGTTTTACTACAGGTTTCCAATATGAACGCAGCACAACTCGTCGAGAAACACTTCCAGACCCTTAAAGTCGACCACCAAGCATGGCTCAGCTTATACACCCCCGACGCCGTGGTGGAAATGCCAAACTCGCCTCATCCCCACCCTACCAAAGTAGAGGGACACGAGGCCATTGGCGCTTCAGTAGCAGGCTTCGTCGGAAGTATGGGCGATGATTTCAACGTGCAAATAAAAAGGATTTATCCCATCGATGACGAGGATGCCGCTTTTGTCGAATTCACAATGACTGGAACGGTGACGTTGACGGGGAAAAAGTACGAGCAGAATTACGTGTCGTATTTCCGCGCTGAGAATGGCAAGATTGTTCTGTACCGGGAGTATTTTGACAGTTCACGGATAGCTGCTGCTTTTGTGCCTGATGAGTAGAGTAGTTTGACGGGAACATGTATTATAAAAGCATGGTGGTAGCATAACTACAACCGCAATGGCTTTCCTTACTGCCTCTTATTGTATAGCGTCTTGCTTTAGAGGAGACTGGGAGCGCGCCGTTTTGGAAAGGTATTCTCGTACGCACGCAGAAAGTTTAATAGCATTTCTTCACCCCCGGTAGTCGTAAATGCAACCAAACCAATGGGCCGGCCATTGTACTCGAGGTATGACAATGGCATCGTTGCGGAAGGGTAGCCTGTCGGTGGTTAAAAAAATGCCTATGAGCAACTTGGTGTCATGGAACCATACCTGCAGCCGACACCAACAGGTTTACAGGAGAGTCAGCTGGCGCAATGATTAGATCCACGTCATATTCTTTGAGTGTCTTGTCGATGCCAATGTCTCGGCCAACTTTGCGCGCGTGTGCCAGAAGAAAATCATGCTCTTCATCGGACATTGTCATTGTGGCGGCGTTCTGGAGCTGGTCTTGGTTATCGTAGCCTGAGTAGGGTCAGTGGGAGATTAGGGACTTGTGTGATCAATGACGACTTGCCTGGTGGAAGTGCTTTTTCTGCATGGTTCTGATTGAACCTTACGAGTTCATCTAGGCTCCATACTTGGGAATCTTCGAGGGTTTCAAGGTAAGTTTCAAATGTGGGTTTAAACCGAGCCGCTGAACAAGTTAGATCATATCAGTGGTAGTTCGAGCAAGAGGCTGTTCACCTTGAATGTCGTAGAAGCTATGCCGCCCATTCACTTCGAATGCATCGATGGATACAAGTTCTACTTCTTTGAAGGCCTTTGCCGTAAGCGCAATCTTTGCGTAAGCAGCCAGAGTGTCTTTTTTCTGGAGATGTTTGTTTAGTGAGTCTGTAAAGAATTCCAGCCTTCATTCATCTTACTATCTGCGCCGTGGCTTCTGGCACTGGGCGCTGGAGATTAGAGTCAAAGAACCATTTATCTGGAGAGAGAAATCCGATTTTGAAGTCTCTAAAGTCATCAGCCATCATTTGAGAATGAAACTTTCTCTTTCTGCTTCCCTTTGGAGTGACTAAGACATCCAAAAGGTTTGCCAGATCAGCAGGCGATTTTGTCATCGGTCCCGCAGTATCGAATAAATGGGACAGAGGTATCAAGCCATCCTGTGGGACCAAGTTCATCGTCGGTCGGAGAGTATATAATGCCGCTCGGGTGCTCGGTGTGATCAAAGACCCTCCAGTGTCCGTTCCTATCGCCAAGGGGGAATACCCTGAGCTGACGCCAACGGCAGAGCCTGTTGACGAGCCAGAGGGTGACTATAGATGTTTGCCAATTAGTAAACACTGAAGGACTTCATGTCTGTCATCTTCTTGACACATATGATCTTGACTAATGAGTATTCATTTTCCGCTACTCACCGAATGCCCAAGGATACGGTCGGTCAAATCTACATCACCGATAGTGTATGCAGATTGCGTTTGACCGCCTAAAGCCGACCACCCAGGCATGATATTTGAGCCTCTGCAAGGAAGCATTAGTCACCGTACGGAGAAGGGATAAGTAGTTGGACAAAGCTGGGCGAAGCCGTGTCAGTTGCCTACTTGAATCCAGCGAGTTCCTGGTGATCTGTGTATTAGACACGGTGAATATAGCCAGTTCGAGCAAGTACTCACTGATAACTGTGCTTTCCCTATGATAATCATCCCTGCTCCAAGAATCTTCATTTTGTTAGGATTTTTTCGCAGTGAGGTTAGACAGTCCAACGACTCACTCTTTCTATAATCTCAGCGCTCTTTGACGGTCGCGATGTAAGCAAGGCAAGACTGCCCCCCGTCGTGTTCATTCCCAGGCTTGGGTGGGTTGCGATATTGTCCTAAGAACTGGTTATTCTTGCCATGTACATGTAGATCGACAAACTCGAGTGAAGGTGAAGAAAACCTTGATGAGGATGGGGATTCCGTGAAGGGGTCCGCGTAGGGGGCCATTCTTGCGTTCGAGGTCTAGGGCGGCCGCCACTGTCCTGGCTTGTGGATTCTTCTGCAGAACGGCCCTGAGATAATCGTCATGCCTATCAATCTGAGCGAAGCATTTATCAACCAATTCAACGCTGGTGAGCTCGCCAGCCTTCAAGAACTGTTGAAGATCTTCTGCAGTTGCAGTCAACAGATCAATCGATCGCCGTCGGGTCCCCGAAGGCCACGAGAATGGCCAGGCCAGCCTAAGGAAATACGCCATAGAGCACATAAGGATTAAGAGCAAAATACTGTAGGCCGTATATGGCGGAGACAACATGATCCTTGGAGTGCTCGATTCTTGGCCACTAGAAAGATCGATACTGGGTATTGTTGGCCGCCGACATCATGTGAGGATAAAACACGGACCGGTTAGTTACCTCACGAGTTATTATCCTCTATATTCGTCACATATGTTAACCAACCGCGCCCCATAATTAGATGTCGCTGGCAGACGTTGGGTGTTGGAATGTGCGGTTGCGCAAAGACAGCACAGGGCATCATTCAAAATGCCTTGTATTATCACAAAAGAAAATACCGCGTAGCATTGAAACTCAATACTCTCTTGTCTCAGCCCATCCTTTCATACATGAGCCTCTTTTTGAGCGATTGATCTTCTCACAGATTTGGCTCATCTTCATAGATGCCTATTTTTTATCACTATTCTCCTAAACGCATCCCTAACCATTCAAAGATGGATATCCAAGTGCCGCCAACGCCCGAGCGCATCGTCTCTAACGCATCATATGGCATAATCGATCCGTTGACTACCACAGCCGAGGAACTGCAAGAGCTTCTGACATCAGGTCGTCTGACTAGCCTCGATTTGATCAATATTTATCTTGGTCAGATCGAGCAGCACAACAAGAATGGTCTGAAATTGAATGCAGTCATTTCCACTGCACCACAACACATCGTAGCTAAACGAGCCAGACTTCTTGACGCAGAAAGAGCCGCTGGCAGCATACGCGGTCCTCTGCACGGAATTCCAGTTGTCGTCAAAGACAATGTAATGACCGACTCTTCACTCGGCATGGACACTACATGCGGCTCCTATGCTCTTGTCGGAGCCAAGGCACCAAATGCTCCAATAGTAGATCGTCTTCTGAAGGCTGGCATGATTGTCATTGCCAAAGCCAATCTGTCTGTAAGTAACTTCATGAGGGCACTCTTCTGGCTACGGATGTTGACTTGTGTTTCTTTTTGTCAGGAATGGGCTGGCTCCAAAGGATTCGGAATGGTAACAGGGTGGTCAGCAGTCGGCGGCCAGACACAGTCACCATATGTCAGGGGCGGCTATGTGCCTAGAGACAAGAGTTTAGGACACAGCACTCCATGCGGTTCTTCATCTGGATCTGCCGTAGCTGTGGCCGCTGGGTTCGCACCTGTAGCACTGGGGACCGAATCTGACGGATCCATCACACAGCCAGCTGGAAGGGCTTCTCTGTACGCAATGAAAGTCACCGTTGGAGCATTAGACACAAGGGGGACATCACCGCAATCTCCAATTACCGATAGTCTTGGCGGCATGGCCAAAAGCTCTGGAGTCTGGAGACCTTGCTAACTTTATCGGAGCTATGATGGAGCAAGATTACTCTGCTTATCTGACCAAGACGTGGGCAGGGCAGAAAGTTGCCTTTGTGGATCCCAATGAGTGGGAGCTCCATCCAGCTGTTTGCGAACGGATCGAAATCGTCTGCGAAAAACAACTAAGTACAAGCCATGCTTATCATTTGCGCAATTATTGTAATATTGACATTCATCATCCGAAAGATTTCGGAGTTTCTCCAAGCTGTAGCTACTATTCGGGAGTCTGGGGCAGAAGTGACGCAAAATGTCGTGTTGCCACAAGTCGATGAGATTGCTTGGGAGGGTGAGGATGCCCTTGAAACGGTATGGAACTCATATCTCGGCGGTGAAATTAACTCTTTCCTCAATGAATACACCGAGTCCTCGGTACGCACAGTTGAGCAGCTGATACAGTGGAATTCTGATCACAAAGACTTGGAGCTCCCACCAGGTAGGCGACATTATTTCAACGAGACAAGCCGTTGCAAGAAGCCAGAAGCTGACAATGCCCCAGCATTTCCGGGCCAACAGCAGCTCGAGAATACATTGAAGAGCAACCTGACAGAGGAGAAGCGGCAACAGATTGTCTCATTCATCCGCAATACAGCCAAAGATGACGGATTCGACCGAATCTTTGAAGAGACTGGGGCCGAAGTGCTCATAGGACCATTAGACGGGCGGATTGTCACCATTGCTGCCGCAGCAGGATACCCTGCTGGAGTCGCACCGTTGGGATATGCTGACAACTACAATGGTAGAGCATACGGCGTGGCCATTGTGGCAAAAGCTGGGGACGAGGGAAAGATTCTACAAGCTATGAGTGCATGGGAGGAGACGATGCCACGACGGATCCCGCCGCCACAGCTGGTTAATTATGAAGCAAGTTTGTGAAGCTAACGCCTGTTATTATAACTATAAGATCTAGGTCGTGACCCAATCTATCTTTTATTTCTATCTCAAAGATACTAAATAAATGTAATATTCAGCATATGCATTAAAATTATCTATAAGAAGAATAAATATCGCCCTGATATACTAGGAAATGCCTACGTATTAAGGCTTCACTCCGTGCTTGTTCAAGAAGGAAAAGATCTTCTGGAATGCCTGAGGAGCAACTTTGTGGAAGTTGAGGTTATGTCTGCAGCCTTGTTAGAGACTGATGACTTGTAGAGAAGACAATAAAGACGAATTACTCACCCAGCAGGCAAATCCTCCACGTATTCAAGAGCCTTGGAGCCAGTGAAAATGGTCTTTGTGTTGTTCACCACACCAACGCAGTTTCCACCACAAGCAGAAACGTCAAACTGTCCCTGGAGAACGTAAACCGGCGCCTTGATGTTCTCGTAATGGATAGTTGTGGCGAGGAGCGACGGGAGTTCGCCCACAGCAAAGGGCTGGCTGCCAACATTGAAGGTGTACTCGGCAACGCTGTGCTCAAAGTAGGGAGCAGCATAATACACATAAGTCTCGGCGTATAAGTCCGCGGTAGTCAGGTATCCTGAATCGAGCTTTCCCCAGCGCAGGGGGTTTTGGGTTCGGGCAACGCGAAGGCTAGCTCCGGCGACAAAGGGAGGAAAGTAGTCAAAGGTTCCGCTGAAGCCGGTCAGGACAAGGCCATCGACGGCCACATTTGAGGCAGCTGCAGAGGAGATGTAGGAGCCGTAGCTGTGGCCAACGAGGACGACTTTGCTAGCATGGGCTTTGGTCTTGGCGTAGTTGACGAGGCCCTCTAGCACGGCGACCTCGACTTGGAATTGTGCGTCTGTCAACGAGTTGACCCTGTTATGGAACTTTTAGTATGTAGACTTGTTATTTGTACCGGTATCAACTTACTTTGGCGATGATCCAACGCCAATGCGGTCGTAGCTAAGAACTGAATAGCCCGCGGCAACGGCAGCATCCACGAAGTTATACTGTTCACTTCCTGGGAATTTTGGATTCCAGTAACTGCACCAAAGTTGTCAGTCTCACGCCCGCTTACATTGAATAGATCTTGCACAAAGGACTCACAGCTTGGACTCAATAATACCGTGTGTGAGCACCAATGTGGGGCCTCCATTGCCGCACAATGTAGCTCCCACGGTGTAAGTGCTCTTCACAGAGGCAGAAGTTTGCCCATTGATGGGAAGAGGGTCAGCCGAGTGTCCTGAATCTCGACGGGTGAGGTTGAGAGTCAGAGCAGCTACATCCCAATCATCCTTGAGAGATGCTGTCACAATGAAGCGAGGCGTCGAGACAGTAATTGGGATTTGGATATCCCGACAGTGGGCCGAAGGTGGCTGCGGCAGTGCCTGAGCGGCCGCAGCGAAAACAGGAATTAGCCGATGAAAGAGCATCTTGATAATGGTAATGAATGGAGAGCTGTTGAGTTATAGAAGACAGACAACTTGAAGGATAGAGTTGCCATTGCTGTTGGGAGTTGTTGGTTATTATACTTACATCCCGAGACAACTATTCCTCTGATCCGCTCTCTCGGTAACCTAGTTGCATTGGTAATACCTCGATAGCCTGTCTTTAGTAAACACCGACAACATCTACACTGCTTACATATTCCTCGGCTAATTACTCCGAAGGAGAGGGCGTGAGAGGGCGTGATTGGGCTGTTGCCGTGTAAGTCTATAATAGCTTCCCGCATCTCGCGTCTTCAGACGTACTCCACACCGTAAACCGAAAAAGGCTTGCGGATACCAAAACAAGGTTCAAGGCGGAGAATACTCTAAAGCTTTACTCTAACGAGACAGAGGTAATCCTTGTCCAACAGAGTCCTGTATCCACAACTATGGAATCAGAGGCGGAAAAAACTGCGACTAAGTTAGACGGCTGACCAATGATTTATTTTACCGTTGCGCCATAACTACTATCTCCAAGACTGCATCGGTAATCAACCCATTCGTAGGAAAGCCTCCTTTCAAATGTCGGCTCCCTTTCTACCGGCATTTACATCATACACTCCACGGACCTGCATGCTAGGGCTGAGTTATGGAGTTTAGGTTGCCCGATTTACATGTATTCTTATCAAATGCGCTCCACATGAAGTGTCGAAGTCTCCATCGCATGTGCTGACTACTAAATTACTATCTATACTAGATGTATATCCCTTGTGATTACATGAACATGAGGTGATAACCCACAGACCTATTAACCTTTAAACTAAGGGATGGCCCAGCCCGATGGTGCCTGCATTGGCATATGCAATTTTACCTAAATTATTTGATGAACCAAATGTTTAATCCGATTCGTGATTGTTGATCCAGACTTCCACGTGCCTTCGCTTCTCACCGTCCGCGCCGTTTCGCTCGACCGTCGTTTCCTAGCCTGCATCTCTTCTACAAACTTGGGCCATGTATTCGTCAAAACCAGATACTTGATATGATTTTGTATGCTGTCAAACACAGTCACGTCAAAAGCATCAGGAATCTCGCCGTCATATTTCACCCTGGGAGTGACCCTGCCGGTTAGTTCGAACGGACCATCAGTATCGCACCGCCAAGGGGCAACTTCAATGTCGAAAGGAGTTGCGGGGTTGATGTTTTGCTCTCCACAAACGATACGAGCGGCATTTTCGAAAATATTCTCGACACGTTTGAGCTCGCTAGAGGCCAGATTCAGAGGAAACTCGGCGTCTCTGGGGCTGATATAGTCGACGTAAATCTCTAAAGCGCCATTATAAATTTCGCGCTTCTGTCCATTGCCCGACTTCTCATTCCATGATGACTTCCATTTCGCAACGCTTGTTAAGAAGGCGATGTTTTCTCCGGAAAAGTCTCTCAGTGCAGAGAATTCTTGCAGAGGATGTGGATCCTCGTTGAGGACCAGTTCGAGGGCGCTCATGGTCAAAAAGCGATCACCTAGATCTTCCTGAAACATTTCAAGAGCTTTTCCTTTCGGGCTTGAGGTGTTGGAAGAGAAAATCCAGTCTTCTGAAGAAGATGGGCTGGGCGGTGTATCGTCAGATGAAGAACCCCATTTGGCATTTGAACGCGCTGCCTTCTTTTGCCGAAGCCAAAATTTGAACACCTGGAAGACGGGAACGAAAACAGTGAATACTTCAAACATAAGGATGGATAGATGAATCCTATATGATTGATGGGCATTCAGTAAGCTTGCTTCATTCACTCAATCCGTTTAGGAGCACTCACCATTGGCTTGGCGTGAAATATCGGTTGACCTTTTCAAAGGCAGGGACATAGGACGATATTAGGAACATTGGCGTCGCGTGAAGACTGGATCAATCGTTAGTTATACCAGCAATGTGTCTCAAGAAAAATGGCCACCGTACTTGGAGATACAGCAGCCGATAGTTTGTGTGCGCCATCCCATGGTATCGCAGATTCCCCATGCCCGCCAGATCAGAAAAGGTGCAATCTGAAAAGAGGTTAACCACGGCGACATTCTCATTATAAATCATGACATACGATCCAAGTCCAAACGACCTGCCATAAGACGGACGGCCACCATTCCCACCCTCGACCCAAGTCCACCAGCTGCTCGGGGATCGTCGCGCCACGAAGTTCGGTACCAGGAATGCCAAATGTCGGATGGTATTTTCGACATGCTACCCACATACCGACGGTGAGGAGGACCTGAGTGCAACGTTTAGCACGTGAGCAAAGGGAAGAATAAAACTCTCGCTTTACCAACGCGGAGTCTAAGACAGACACACACCTGGACAATCATTCCGAGGCCAATGAAAAGCAAGGCTCGCTTTGTATGGTCCATGTTTCTTAGGCGGCAAAGCCACGAAGTTTTCGCGCCATTGCAGCCAAGTTCTACCCGACGGGAAGGATGAGTAAACTGTTTCTGCAGTCTTGCCACGCGAAGGAAGCGGAGATTGGACGCGTGGAAGAGTGCGACTCCCAGAGGGAACCAGAGACTCATGAAGAAATACTGAATGTCGTATGCGAGAACTAGTGGCATGGTTGCCCCAATAGGATACGTGATCTGTGCAAGGATCCAGTATATGTGCAGAAATGCAATAGCGGAGAAAGACAGTAGTAGGCCGCGAATCTTTAGTACAGGGAGGTTCCTGTTATACCAGCAGAAAACCATGCCTGAGATGAGAAACGTCGTCCATGATGCACACCAAGAGATGTAAAATACACCAACCCTGTCCCAGTTCGCGGGACTCGGCGGAAGTGTGTAAACAGATACCATGGTAGTAGCCTCTCTTGGAGAGATGCAGTAACGAGTGAATACTAATTAACGAGAGTGTTCAAAATGATGATCTAAAGAGCAGTCATTTTAATAAAAATCTATGAATCCAGAAAGGGGTTCAAGGGAATATAGGTCTCAGCCATTATATCCATCTCAGCGATTGTTCCAGTATTACTATCCCCCCTCCCTTACATAGGATGTCTTTTCTTGTCCAAAGCTGGAAGAAGGCTTCTGTTCTGGGTTTGCTGATCACCAGACTAATAAATGCTGTGTCACAACTAGTTACTCTTCCCAGAGTAATGAGAGACACTTTGAGCTATCATCTTGGCGGTCATGGGTGTGCGGAGGCTGTCTTTTCTGACAGCTCCTACGAGTACACACTGCGGGACAATAGGAAGGTTGCCTATAAGCAACGTGGAGATTGCGCTTGACTTTAATCCCATGTCATCTAGTTCAATGTTACGCCAAGATCAAGTAATACCCTTTAAGATCAGCAACGCAAGGAGAGAAATTTGGCTCGAGCTGGGGACGGGGAGACGAGTACCTGGAATCCGTCACGTTGGGCGTCCAATCACCCAAGACATGTCTTACGGATTACCTGTGTTCCGAGAGAGGAAAAAGAAAATATGGCCACGAAGTAGGGTAAGATGACATGGAATAACAAGAAATTCGGGCTTGGCATTGCAGCTAACACGATCGGGCGAAATTGAATGAGGCTTACACGTGAAGCTTGGTAGTATTGATCGCTGCTTTTGTAAACCGAATACTACAATGCTGTTGACTGAGACATACGATTACTAGTATAATACTTGCAGTGGGCGAATCTGTTCTCAGAATCTGGACTCCTCGCATCTGTCCCGGGCTGCAGGGATCTTTGTATCGCGATACGGCCGATCTCCGCATCGATGAAGCCGCTCTCTCCCTTGACGCTTTGACACAATTTCTTGGGGTGGCGATCAGCCGCACCGTGTTTTTGATGAGGGTGGCTGGTTGACGGCTTATTAGCGCAGCATGGTAATTTGATTGTGCTCATTCACATAGTTCGATCATCATCTCAAATCTGAAACCTCTTACGTATTCGTTCAAGCCATAGACTGATGCGATTCTTGGTTTAACCGCTTTGCAGACTTCTTTGACTACTCTGCAAAGTTCAGTCTTGAGCATCTTGCAAACATCTCATTGCCCATCTTGAGCTTCGGATATTGCCATGTGACACAGATATCCCGTAGATGAGGCTTGTTGATTGGTGTCTCAGTGCGACGCCCAAGTCAAGCCTCTCGACGCATTTGACTATCACTGACCTTAGAAGCAGTAATTTGTCATGAGATCCCTGTCGAAACCTTTATGCAAGGGCGGCCGGACTTTGTGTACCGTGAATTCGGTCGGCGATCAGTGGGCAACCTAGCTCATACGCCAATCGAAGAGCCGAAATTTGAATCGCTCGTGTTCCGTGAATGGAGAGATCAAGTAGGGTAGAGAGCGGAATGAACATTTGCACTTTGGTATAAAACTCGTCTTGTGCAGCTAATCTATATATACATAATTATCGCTTCATATTGACACCCATATGCATGCGCATTCACAGTTGAAAGTATGACCTGTTGCACTCTGTAATACTGCCAAGGTTGTGAATCGGTCATAAGCTATAATGCCACTTCAAGGTAATGAAACATGATATGCAATACTGAGATAAAAAAGGTCTAATTCTAAAGTATAAAAGAGATGATTTATAGTGATTATGGTAAACAACAAAGGGAGTGGCTGGTCTCTATTGACAAGACAAACACACTGCCCATCTCTTGCCGAATGGAATATCCTTACCTGTTCCTGTCACCTTTCGACAAGCATCAAGACCTATCCATCATCTAGTGATGCTTGCAAAGAGCACCACCAGCCTTCCAATCATTCGTCTCCAAGTTAGGATACTCATACCCAGTAATAGTAATCAGACTCTCCAGCTTGTCTATCGTGGTGTTTCCTCCGTGCGCTCCAACTACCACGGTACTTCTTGGCAGTCCATCGTCCACAGCAGCATCCAGCCACTGTCTTGCATATCCGATATCGAATCGCACAGCATCTCCCATACCTCCATCATCAGGATCGGGGCTCCACACATCAGCTACAAACGCGACTACTCCTTCATTCTTCGCGGGGCAGGCCGAAGTTGCGACGCCGTACGACCAGTCGCGAGCATGGGGATTCTCGTCCCTCCACAGCGAGCGAAATTGAATGTGCGCATCTTTCAGCACAAAAGGATTCTTCTCATTGTACGTAGCGAATGAAACATTGCCGTTGTTGATGTTGGAATAATACTTCTTGGCCACTTCAGGGACAACGACTACTGCTCCAGCCTCGACATAATCGGGCACACCTCCGGCATGGTCGCGATGGTGATGACTGGGGACAATATGCGTAACTGATTTATGGAGTGTTTCTTTGACCCATTGGATAAGAATTCGGGATCGATGAGGCGCCGCATCGGTAATGAGAACACCGTCGGTGAAGTTGAGAACAAGCTGCACGTAGTCTGCGTAGCCGACGTAGACAGCCATGATCTGGGGGATGTCGGGGATTGGATGCGAGACAACAACGTCCGAAGTGTTGAAGAACGACTCGAACGGGCCGCCCCAGAGACCAGCTTCAAAGAATTCATGGACTTCAGAACGAGGGTATAGTTTGCTTTGCTTCGGTGCCTGAGGAGTGGTTGTATCTTTGGGCGAGAGAACGGGATCGAAAAGGCCGGCTTTCATTGGTGGATTGATGGAGATGCTGTCCAGCTTGACATCTTCCAGAACGTCTGTGGAGTTATAGATTGTCTGAAGGCGATAAGGCAATTGAAGTCGGTGGCCGGACTTGTCGTCGAAAGACACAGCAGAGTAGTTCGACAGCAGGAGGTCATTGGTAACTTTTCCAAACGTCGCGTGATCTTCCAAGAAGCGTATCTTGTAAGGCCTATGACTCGTGGCATTTACAATCAGGCTCAAGTCAGAACCATCAAGTTCCAATACCTTGAATCGATTATTCGTGAGAGGTTCAACCATGTCATAAGTATGAAGGCGAGATGAAGCTGAATTCATCTGCTGCAGCAACCAGGGCAGGGCAAACTGCTGTGCCTGGTGGATCAGGTAATCCGCCAGGTATGAATCGACATATCCTAGCGTCTGGGTCGGGTCGTCCACGAAGAAGTTGTTTTGTGCTTTGGTGAAGCATGCAAAGCCATCTGAACCATCTTTCATGACAATAGTATAATTCATCGAGGGTTCTAGACCAGGCTGGGACCAGATCCAGTAGTCATTGTATCGGTAATATCGGTCGATGCGAGCTCGCAGCCCCGAAGACAAGTCAAAGGACAAGGTTTCCGAGCCCGTTTCAGCAACAGACTGGTCCGAGTGATAGAGGTTGTAGTTTTGCGTGAGAGTTTGAGATCGGTAAATGCTGTAATTGTTAATATTTGTCACACGCGTTTAAAACGGATATGCCGTCAAGTAGTATACTTACCCTTCCGCTTTGAACACCAATCTCTGAACCTCTTTCAAGGCCTTTGGTCCTCCAATTGTGTCAATGATGCTCCCTAACAACGTCGACGCATCTGTGACATTGGCGCAAGGTGTGGGATTGGCAGTCACCAAGTGAGTTGCACTGGAAAAGACCAACAAAAAGGCTTCTCTGAGCTTCATATTGGCTGCTGAAATTGGTGTTGGGTGGTGTATGGAAGAGGATCGTTTGTTAGTATGTGTACTTCAATCGTTATAATGATGGATACAAGACGCTTTATATGTAGATACAGCACCTTTACAATTGTTATATATATCTTAGAGACGATTAAGAGACAAGACGACTACGCAATACGCGACAATAACACGCGTGGCAACACGTCTTCCTCAGGGTGGCTTGGCCACCCACGTATATGATTCGGCATTATAATGCAGCATTTGGTAACTGAAATCGGCGCTCGGTAGTTAATCCAGATCTGACATTCTAGAGGTTTTCCATGTTATCGGGATGGGGAGTCCGGGTCACTTCCGCGCTTGGACGGAGGGCGGTACTTATTAAAAGCCGCGCTTATAAAATCGCCACTTGGGGGGCCGCAAGCGTAATTTGATGCATAACGACCTGGGACCATTATCAGAAGCATTGGATCTTGCATTTAAAGAGTCGAGAGATGAAAATAAGGTCCGATATAACGGCCTTCTCTTTGAGGCTGCCGCCTGAGTGTTTAGTCTGTAAATAGAGAAACAAACAAACGTATGTATGAACGTTGCTAGCTTGGTCCGCATACAGCAATAGCTGAACTTCTCTAGGTAATTGTAAAATAACTTACCTACATACATTATGCTTATCTGCTAAACTCTTTGGTACCATGATACTACTAGCTTTAAAAGATTTATTGTTTAAAACGTGTCAATACGCGACTTTTCATGTAAATATTATAATACGGGTATCCTACAATTACCACAAAACCTGCTTAATCGTACTATGAGACTATAAATAATCGTTATTGAAGTGGTGCAACGGCAGAACGCTGGTATCTGATGTAACGCTACCAGTGTGACTGAGACCAGTGTCAGGACTCCGCTGAGCATCGATCCCTACATGCATCATAGGCTCAAAAATATCACGTTGATCAGGCGCCTGCAAGCTCTCAAACTGATCAATATACCATCTCGTCATCCTTGATAAAGCCCCACGAAAGACAGATGGCACAACAAGACGCTTGCTCCCTTCGGCTAACGTCAGTTTGTTGAGCAACTGTAACAAGAGCACCTTTGGGTTAAACTCGATATCATCAAGCAGACATGCAACGCTCTGTGGTACCCGGGCAGAAACATCGAACTTCATCAGAATCACAGCCGCATATGTGATTCTGGTGAAAACAATTACTGGCATTATTTGGAGAATTCCGATTGGAATGTCCAGAAACGTGTGGATCACCTTTTGCGCCGACGCGACGCATTGGGCAAGCGAGTTGGCGACGTTTAAGGAATAATAATTGTCCAGATTCTTGGCCAGAGGTAGAGGACGTAATTTATACGGCGGCCGGAAATCTTCCATGTCGTGCCCATCATAGAATGCTGGCTCGTGAAGGCTTATCAAAACCATGTGGTAGTGGATTATCATCGGTTCTGGTTGTCATTAGCTAGAATACTCAAACAATTTGGTGATCCAATTGGGATGTGTTACGGTGTATAATGTCTGTGGAAACCTGTCGCTTCCACGCTGTCGCACGATCCACGCCAAATCTCAGAACCCGGCAGATGCTATCATCCGAGAAGTTGACACGAGATCCGCTATACAGTCCAGTCATTGAAATGCTTTCTTCCGCAATTATCTGAAGCTTTGTCCATTCTATAAGCCGCCGGTCGTTCGGATGAATACTTGGAGCTGTCTCAAGTATCCTGATGCAATCATCGAGCCAAGGCTCATGACGAAGGACAGAAGGACGCCTGAATGAAAATGCCATACTTGAGTAAGTGTTAGTATTGGGGTTGATACATCGTGATACAACTTCGGAACGTACCTCGAAGAGAGAAAGTAACATGCTACAAATGTTCTGCATGTTTCGATCAACTGTTCCGAGTGGACAAAGGACTCGTTTGCCGATGGGATCCTGTACTGATCGTCATTTGAAGACTTCAAGTCCAAGACTAATGAGGCAGCCATATTTGCGTATTGGCTGAACATTAGCTTTTGAAAATCCTCCACGAGACAGTACCATGCTGATAGAACGAGGTATGCTTGAATCAAATCAAGAGACTTGTTACCGTGCATCGCAACCTCTTCAGCTAAGTATTTGGCAGTATTGCGAAACAACACCTTGCAACATTCTGGTTCATGACTGCTTGAGGCAACCGATAGAACCGCCCTAAAAAGAGCAGGCTTGATGTCCCTGGTATGCTGCCACGTCCAGTGTGAGGGCAAAAATACGAGAGGGTAAATCGGTGCCATGTTCACGCAAAATGTCGAAAACATTTCGTGGGCGAACTCGGAGCTAACCAGGCCGATTGACACAGGATCATCTAACGTTAAATAAGGATCAAGTGTTGACTCAAATGCCAAAGGTGGCAGTGAGTCCTCTAGAGCAGTCGATTGAAGTGATTGATGCTGAGGATCTGAGAATAGAGATGCATCCATAAACTCAGAGTTCAATGGATCTGAATATGGAATCTCCGCATCAAGTTGAGCTGGAGTCTCAGAAATTGCATCTTGGAGTTCTTGTAGCTTCTGCTCGAGGGCCTTGATCCTTGTGTCGTTCTTATTGCGCCTTCGTCTGATGGCAGGAGGACGAAACACGCAATCCACGTCCAATTTGGAACATCGATCGCACTTTTGCGCACCTGAGCGACGCGATCCATTGATACATTTTATCTTTCGCTGCCGACAGCCCTTAAAACATACAACGTGAGCATCTCGTGTCGCGGCGTCCTGAAGGGAAGAGGATGGATATGAATGCAAAGACATACCTCACAAGTACGGTTTAGCCCGGTCGGACTTGCAGTCCCAGTTCCTTCGTTTGATGCCGCGTCTTCCGTAGATGCGGTACTCATGTTGGCGGGTTGTGGATGGTTGACTGGCAAGGTTCATGCCCAAGTTCCGCGTTAGTGTTTGGAGATGGAAACGCGGTGTCTTGTTAGTGCCGCCCGCCGAAGCCCGATTGCTTCTCCTCCTTTGGGATACACGGACGGATGCTGAAACTGCGGGGCCGCCTGTAAGCTTAAGATGAACCGAGAGAACTTTACCCAGCGGAGTATTAATGTATAAATCGTTAAGCCTGTCCAGTCTGAGCCTCTACTGTACGTAAGCGCTATTCAACCTTCGTAGTAGAGAATACGCAATGACGTTGTTTCTGACGTCTCAGGGGTTGATGACGAATGAGCTTGTCTAGAAAGGTTCAATGCCAAAAGGAGACGGTCACATTAGCGGATGTTGTATCGGAAATTTTATTGTTTAATACGATCTACAACCCCAACTCTTTTCGGAGCACCACAAGTCAAGGTAACACCCATGCGGCGAAAGACAGCATGCTCACTGTGTTATTGTCTACCCTATTTTAAGTACATCTCTGTGCTTAGTTTCGGCGGGTGTCATAGTTATCCATCGGCGACTCATCCTTTACAAGCTCCCAAACCTCCTCAATCGTCTTCACAACTGACTCTGGTAACGGCCCGTTGTTCAGGCCCGCAACAGTTTGCTCCAGCTGCGGGATCCTGCTCGCACCCAGAACAATTCCATCGCCCAGATGCTCCTTAAGTACCGAGTGATAGGCAACCCATCGGTATGCCAGCTCAGCCTTTGGAATGCCTGACACATTAGACGCTTCGTTCCAGATATCCAGTGCCTCCAGGAACTTTGGCCTGTTGTACAAGGTGTGGTACATCTGTCCGATGGCCGTTTCTTTGCTCCATCTTCCCTCACCACCGGATCCCTGCTTCAACTGCTCAGATGACTTTGTAAGGAAACCGCCAGCAATAGCGCTGTAGGCGTAGAATGCAATGCCATTTTCTCGGAAAATAGGGAACAGTTCCGTTTCGGACCTGCGGGCGACCGGATTGTAGTTTCCTTGATAGACAGTAGGAGCGACGTAGCCTTTCTCCTTTACAATCTTGAGAACGGCCTTTAATTCGTCTACATTGTAGTTGGACAGTCCAAACTTTTCGAATTTGCCCTGGAGATACAAGTCGTTGATGCCAGCCAGAGTTCCTTCAAGGGACTCTTCTGGATCGGGTGCATGGAGATAAAAAATGTGTACCTGTAGGTCCACCTTAGCAATTTATTACGAGAGATAAAGCCTTGACACCACACTGAGAATAGAGAGTGGGAATACCTTGTCAATGCCCAGCTTTTGCAAGCTTTCCAGGCCTCTTTCGACAACTCTTTCTCGCGTTGATTGACCAGAAACCCATCCTCCAATGTGCTTCGTGTCAATGGTGAATTTTGACGGTGCCTTGAGTTTTCCGAGGATTTCTTCGCTGATGCCATAGAGTTGTGCCGTGTCAAGCTGCTTGATTCCTACTTTCTCAACAGCATCAAGTACCTCGGCAGCCTGTTCAGCGGTGGGGAATGCGTTGCCTTTGTCGAAGTTGGCTGTGCCAAAAACAAGTCGTGGTCCGGAATACGCCATAGTAGAGATTGATAAACAAAGTATTTCAATGACAACTTAAGTGAGAGGTAGTTTAAGCAATAAGCTAATTGAAGTCTCGGATCGGGGCTCTATGTAATGCCTTTTATAGATGTAAAAGACCTGAAAGACGCAATACGCAAAGCGTATTTACTTCCTAGGGTAAGTTTCCCTCCGTTTTGTGGAGATAATGGAGATAAATGGCAACTAAGCTTGTCGCGGGTTCATATTCCGTATTATTAATTGACGTGATACCATCGCGACGCTCATCCTCGGTCACTCGGCCACACGCAGCGCAGCTGAGTAGGTGGAGAAGAGAATAGTTCAACTAGGATTCAACCTATAAGATCATCAAGAGTTTAGTTACGTCTCGTTACAAGGAGTTATTAGATGCTAGCCATTGAAGCATCAATAGCAACGATTGGCAAATTTTAGGGGGGGGGGCTTAATCTGGATTTGTAATCGTACATCCGGCGTCAATCGTATATCCGGGTTGCTAAAAACTGAATTGACCGAGAGGCCCCGCAACCCAGTGTTTGACTTCAATTGAGCATATTTCTTGGATCTCTACAGGTTGAACGTAACAACGTCATTGTTTTCTCGATATAGTTGGTGATAATAAAGCTAGGGGGTGTCTATTTGCTTACGGCTTGTTGTAAGTGAGCATCTGACAAGCGACTCTAGTCCCGAAGCGTTGCCCAATTCGACTATCGCTAACTCCGTAGTTCCAGGCTATCACTGTATGAATGCGATTTTCCATTTTCCAAATCCACGACAAATTAATATACGCCTCATAATTGGTTCATGTAGATTCAGAATAGAGCCTGCATCTATATGCAGATAATATTCTGCAAATACGGAATACAGCTAGGCTGAAAGACCAGGGAGCGGCTGAAAGACCAGGGAGCGGCCGCAATGTAGGTAAGACGTTGTAAAACGCTGTTATGATGTCGGCCGATCGCGTGAGCATGAAGTACACATATTCATCTATTTTAGATAGGATGAGCTTTGTTATGATTCCGTAATTCTTATGGAATGCTTAATGATTAAATATTGAGGCGGACACCATGTTTGGTGGAAGCTTCATAGAGAAATCCCGCGCGAAAAGTTGCCCATCATTACAAACCGCTACCACAACTCCCCGCAATTCCGGAGATGATGTATATTGAAAAGAGAGCGCAAGCAATGGGTTTCTTCAAGTCGTATAGCAGCAGCGTATCTGTATTTTCTCTATTAGACCAAACTTAATACCATCTCTAGACACAAACATGGCGGACTTACCCCCGGATTATTTTGTCTCCTCCCTGCAGTACACCAAGAAGACCTTCCAGGATGTTTATCCCCCCATCGATCCAACCAATCCGGCCAACTCACTTGCGGGGAGAATTGTCATTATTACTGGCGCAAGCCGAGGTATTGGAGCTAGGGTCAGCAATCTTCCGAATCTAGTCCCATAACGCGACGGGCCGTCAAGCTGATTCGTTGTCATTTCCAGGGTATCGTGCCATCTTTTGCTAAAGCTGGGGTCCACGGCCTAGTTCTCGTTGCCCGAGATGAGGCTAAGCTGAAGGAAGTAGAGCGCGAGGTTCTCGCTATCAACTTCAAGATCGAAACTTTGCTTGTTGCCTTGGATATCACAAATGAGATCGCAGTGGGGCAGCTCTTCGAGAAGATCCAGGCACGATTCGGCTGCTATGCAGATACACTGGTTCATAACGCAGCGGTCAATGCGGCCGGAAATGAAGGAGGCCCGATACTGCATGAAGCCGAGGTTGACGAATGGTGGAAGAACTTTGTGAGTCACCCACTGCTTTCCACGCCCTGCATTACACGGGAGAATGATGCATGCTAATTGCTAGTCTGTTTCCAGGAAATCAATGTCAAGGGGTTCTTCGTCTTCTCTAAATATTTCATCTCTGCCCTTCCATCTCCAACTACGCCTGCTACGATTATCAACATCTCATCTTCCGCAGCGTGGCTTGTGTATCCCGTGTCCGACGCTTACAGCGTCAGTAAACTCGCCAGCCAGCAGTGGTGTACTATGCTCAACGCTGCATACGGGGGTACACTCACTGTTGTAAGCATCCATCCTGGCCTCGTGGCCACGGACATGATGCAGCCTTTTTTCGAGAAGTTTAATATGGATTCACCACTGTTGGCTGGGGGACTTTGTACTTGGGTTGCAGCCGATGCAGAACGCTCGGCGTTCCTAAGCGGGAGGGTTATTTCAGCCAACTGGGATGTTGAAGAATTGGTGGCTCGTAAAGCCGATATCGTAACTAAGAACGAGTTGACAGTGGACTTGGTGGGCACCTTTGGCAAGGAGCACTTTAAGAGTGCTTGAACTGCTACCTGTTGAAACCAACTCAAGGTTACTTGATAGAGCATTCAAGAACTCTTCGACTTTTTTCTATAGACTAACTAGTATCAAAATAACACAGTAGAATTTTGACAAATGATAAGCTGGAATTAGATTCAACATGGGGGAGGAGGGATGGAGCTGAAGCTGGACTATTGAAGGGAGAGAGGGCAACGGGACGCGTGAAGTCATGTACCAAGAAATCAAAAGGATATTCTAATTCAATGCAGTATATGTAGCACCACTTAATTTATTGGGTCTACGTTTATCTACTGCGAAGGATAGAACTTGAATGAATCAATAAATCAAGCATTTAGGCTGACTGCCGGAAAATAGAGAACACAAACTAGACACTCAAGCCAGTCGTATCCGTAGGAAGTGCAGAAATTTTGACAAAGGCCGTCCTTGTGCGAGACTTTCCTGGCAGGCGTCACTCTCAGCATGCTGTAAAAGGCCACTCATTTGCAAGAATGGCGACCCGCATGTTGGGCATTCAAAGTTATTCTCTCCATCATCGCACCTATAACGCTTAGATTGATAGCACTCAAGAGCAATACCAATCAACTCGTCTTCATCCACTTCTGACGGACAGCCACCGTATTCCATGTGTAGCAGCATAGCCGACCATGATGAAAACATTCTGTAACACCCAAAACATTCTTTCTCCTTTGGTTGGTGAGTAATGAGGTGCTAGATGCTCTTAGGTAAGGAATTCGATAAGGAGCTTCAAAGGGGCTTACGGCCTTGAGATTTGAAGGAGATTGATAGTAGTTCCCACAGACACTACACATATTATGCTCCGAAATATCGTGATCCCGAAGCTGCCCCGAAGTATTAAAGCGGCGATCGCAAGGATTGCAGTAGTGATGAACGGTCTCTCGATGGCTATCTAACGCATCCAGACTAGAGAAGTCAAGAGAGCTAGTGCATAAGTGACAGAGATAATGCTTCGAAGAATCGCGGACGTGCTGGCTCAGGGCTAACAATGAATTGAACGGTTTTTCGCATCGCAGACAATAATACCCGTGGAGGGGTGAATCGCGCCAATGTTGTACCAAAGCTCCTACGGAACCAAAATTTCTGTCGCACGGCTCACAGTATCCCATAATTAACGATATGGATTTAAGGATAGCGGAATGTTCGATGAAGAGAGGTCAGAGCTGTCTGGATAACAACGACGTGAGGGGTTGGCTGCAGTCACCATTGGGTATGATTGGCGCGGCCTGAACGAATTAGATACGTTCACGTGAAATAAGTAACACGAAAGGACATGTTCCTTCGAAATATAGAGCGATGTTGTCAATCGTAAAATGTCTTAATCTATTTGAACATCAATGTCTACTGTGATATTTATGCTATAAAGATTTGTCAATCTCGATTCACGAAGAAAAAATCGTCCAAAATTAAATAAAAAATCTGAACCATCTACTTACGCCATCTGAATGTCTTTCTCTCCCATTCTCTCACCAATTCTAATATACGACCTCTTGTGTTTCCCCTTTGTACGTAGCTGCCACAATCTCAAAGCACTCAAGACTACAGTAAGAGCGCATCGCTCTCCCAAAATGCCCGATTCGAGACTATTTACAAATTGAAGCGTAAAAATTGACATGAGGCTCAATGGATCCAGCAAGGTTGCCAACGAAACAGGCACCCACGATAGCTTGGCGACGATCTCTCCTTCGGGAGGGACGTTTCGAGATGAACTGGGGCATCTCACCAGCTTCCACGCGACTCCCTCTTCAGCACATCTCCTCCATTCGAACTTTTCTCTCTTCATGGCTCTCCCAGCTTCAACGAAGAAGTGAAATACGACGCCATTGTTTGCCACTGACTTTGCGGTCATCGTCTCCGTCTCCGTCACCTCTCGCGACGCCTGTCTCTTATCGTTTTTAGCCAGTGGCGGGAGCATAATGTGGCTCTTGTTGCTAAAAGGGTTAATCTTTTGCTCGAAAAGTGTTATGTCGCCCGCGGCAGCGAGAATGGCATCTTGACGGCTGATTCCGTTGTGCAATATAAACCCTCCCCTTGCGCCCAGCGGTTTTGGACATGACCAACCATAGGGGTAGAATCTTGCCAAGTAGAGGACCTCGTCTGAGTTTGTGTCGCATATCCTAAAGGATTTTGACCATCCGGCCTTTATTGTCATGATTGCAGGAAAGCGGCGATAGCACAAAGGTGCTGCTGCTCTATATACTGGTGGGATCAGGACGTTTTGGTCATGGCAGGAGTAGTTAGGCGGTAGACTGGGTTCGTATTCCAATACATCTTGAGTGGTAATGACGCCTTCATGGTTTCCAATCATGGTATTTAGTATCGATAAGTCGAATGATGGCTCAAGTGTTGTGAAAAGATGAAGAGTTATCACCTCGCAGGAGACAGCTGGTTATGTGAAATCTGGCTGCAAATTACAATTCTGATGGCTGGAAAATATTTAGCGCACTAAAATCGTCCTGAAACTGAGATAATATTTGCTCCCGTCACGGTTGTTGGCACTTAGCTGTTGGCCCAAATATCGACCGTCTCATTCACGGATTGATATCATTAGGCCATTAAATGGCCCGTGTGGCGGAGTGGCAATCTCCTTTTTTTTTTAAAAAAAAATTTCCACGGCGAAGCGGCATTTTTTTGTTTGCTTCTTTCTTTGTTAGCTTTTTTATTCTATAATTAGTAGATTATGCTTGGTATGGGGAGGGCCATGGAAAGTAAGGCGGCGATTCGGTGAAGTAAATGCAGTATGCCGAAATTCGAATGTTAAACGCGGCATGTTGCCGGCATGAAAACAAAGGCACCTGTACTGTGCCGCTAGCAACTTGCTAGCACAGACCAACTTCATCCCAAGATCACCAATAATAATGCGCAATGTACACATTGACTATATTTTCTCTAATCATCCCTTGCCAAATTTCAAGCGTCATGCTCCCTACGAGATATTCTAAGCCGTAGGCAATCTCTCTCTATGACACTTGGTCAATACTACCTACGGGTGGATAACTCCGCATCAAGACAGCAATGACAAACTTCAACGTTGTTTCATCCATATCGCCTCCTCTAGGGATGGTAAATATTTGGACGAGACATTATACTGCCTGTCTTGGCGAGCTATACACAGCGTCTAATACTAAAGGATATCTCCATCCTGGGACAAGGCAGATGAAGACAAATAGTACCCAGGTATAACCGACTGCTCGCCTTAACCTCCAATCCAGTTTCAGCGTATGCCCCGTCGTCCATTCTCCGACCGTCTCTGTCAAGCAAAGAACATAATTGAGGAGAAAAAAGTGCATCTCTGAGACGATGTGGGTTTTTTTATGTACCGCCCTGTTCGACAACGCGTGGCAAATTGCCGACAGGAAAAACATCAAAAACGCCCGTAGAGATTTGTGAATAAAACCCCATCGCTCACGCTGTGGCTGGAAGAGAGGTGACATGAAGGAATCATAAGGTTTGGTATGAAGCTTGTGCCAAAAGATGCCCCAAAAGCGTCGTAGTGAATAGGCTTGCGTAATATTACCAAATAATGGTGGCCATTCTTCGGGTTGGTCACAGCCCAACAGCGACACAAACAGGATTGCTAAGAGGCCGTGTGCTCCTGAAAGAATTGCATAGGAGCTCCAAATCCAATTCACAGACATCACCCAGCGAAGGCATAGATCCCGCGGAGTCATCGGTGGTAGAATGCTTTGGTTGGGAAGTGTGAAGTCCCAAGCGCTAACATTCAGCTCATGTAAGACATGAATGGTTAATACGGTACACAGGCGATACATAACCCATACCACTGCGACGTTACAAATCCGTCGCATGGCGAAAGGTATCCGTTTTCTGTTGATCCTTCTATCTATGCCGCTATCAATGAGGCTCAACTTGCGGATATTGCTGCATAACCGAAAGCTGTCTCTCAGCCGACTGGTCACAGGTACAGGACCAAGCCCTGAATGCACAAATTCCCCGTCAATATAAAGCACTGATATCGTATGAATAGTCCCGTATATGATAAATGGGGCCAGAATCTGGTGATAGTCAAACCGGCTGATGTCATACCATGGAGAGACGGTTATCGTTACGATCGAAACGTGAAAAGCACTAAGAAGATGTCTCGATAAAGAACGTGGCTGCCGAATAGCAAAATGAAAAAAGACGGTCCCGAAAAAAAACCATACTAGTGGATGGAAATCTAGAACTGAATTCATAATGTCTGTCGTTGTATGCCAAAACGGGATTTATGAATTATAAAAGCAACGCGTTGGATATTTTTCTTAGAACAGCAGCTGCATTTATAGAGCTTCTCTAATAAGTCCAGTAAACATGGGTGCGGGCTTTTGCCTCCCGCTTGATTGATTCCTGTGAAGGCAGATTCGTAAATTCCAACATATCATCGTTTTAGCGTCTGATACGCAATGGAATTTACATCCGACGGATATCAAACTTCAAGGGTCTGTAGGAACAAACATTACTACGTTGAGAGATCGGTGACCCGTATAAAGCTGCCTCAAGATGATGTCAGCTCAGAGAGATCTCCATGATCAATAGCCCACGCAATCAAAAATACGAAAACTCAAGCTCGATTACGCCCAATGGTGCCTAAAATGGTGGCGTCGGATCGCAGCCTCATTTTACATACAAACAATGGCAAACCAACCCAAAGGATTCAAATAAGCAGTTTCAGACGGCAAACTGCAGACCGCTATGTTATAATTGGATTTGGCGGCATGTGATTAATGGAAATACGGCGGCTTTCATGGAAGGAAGGGGTTAAATAACAGAGGTTGTCTCTCTTAAATCCTATCGCATAGATTAATATCCGTTGTCGATCAAACGCCAACTCTCGTCGTCACTTCTTTTGCACAACTACAAGATGCCTATCGGCATAATTGCAGACATTGTCGGCCTAATTGGCCTCGGCCCTGCGGCAATTGGGGGTTCCGTCATTACATATTGCTCCAAGCATCCGGGTCCTGGCTGTATTGATTCTCGAAGTGTCGGCATGAATTTGAGACATTTCGACTCCAATGTTGGAGCTTGCAATGTTCCCATGTACAACTTCGCTCAATGCCATGATCAACTTGAATCTCAGAGCACTGGCGTCATTGGAACAGTTCTCTCAGCTGGCAGTAAGTTTGGCCCTTCAGTCATTGGAAAGTTGCCACCCCGACACGAAGTAGCTAACAGAAAATACTATTAGCGGTTCAATTCGACAATATTCCTCCGGCTTGCATGAATCTAAATGCTATCTTGATCGGTGCTTGTGGTGGCACCGGCCCTCGCCCAGAGCCGTGTGGATCGGCCTGCATGAAATATATCGGTCTTTCTGATGACCAGCTGCGACTGCTATCCAAGTCCCTCAATGTCTCGTGAAATGCATCTTCTGGCATCCCAAGGCATTGGAGATTTGTTACGCGCTGAGTGTAGAGCCGCGTTGATGCGTCTTTGGATGAGGATGTATTAAACATCAATAAGTGTTATTTTCATTTTGGAAAGTCAAGGCTATTGACTGTATTTGTTTTCTTGTCATGGAGATCCTAGCTTCAACACACGGAATCTACAGGTATCATTGAATTGAAAGGTCGTTCATGTCTTACATTCTGATGTGCCGTATTTCTTATTCAGAGATAATGTTTTGCGGTCTTTTTTTTTTTAGTGACCATTGAACGCCTTTGGAGACACCCCGGTCATCGTTTTATGAGTTATGGTAGTAAACACACCTCTGGATTACTATCACACATGGTCAACTACGTGGTTGAACGCCTCATGTGGGTGTAACAAATATTTCTCTACTGCCACTGAGATGAGGCATTGCTTCCTGCTAACTAGCCGTCATCAGCGGTAGTATATTCGTTATAGCTTTACGCAGTCAATCATGCCTCAAACGCTAACTAGAGACTGTCTGCCATGGGAAGAGTATTTGCACTTTAGTTAGCCACCTTAGACTTTAATAAAATGTTACCACTTTGGATAGTCCCTACCTATGTCATCAACCATACAACATCCTCATTCGTCGTCAGCGGTGTTAAGAAAGAATCCCATTCGAACATCATCTTAAGGCTAAATGAGAGTCTTAGCAGTAGATTCTCATATTGTCTGCAAGGCATGAACACTAGAACCCCATGAACAAAGAAAGCCGTCTGGTTCCTCTGCGTCTCTGATGCCATTGACCTGAACCAGCCTTATCTCGCATTATTATAGTGCTTCCATAACGTCTTTTATCCAGCTTACCTCGATACCCATCATGAGTATACACAATGAACCACAAGGGTGGATGGTAGAGAGAGTGATCGGAAGCGAGTGTGTCGGAACACATCCGCCTTACGGCCCGGCTGCATGCGTGGCATTTTCTTAGCACTATAATAGGCCGAATATGCATCAATTATCTTGGCCAGCACACCAAACGTTCAACAAATGCGGGGGCAGCTGCACAGTCCCACCAAAATATATACCGGTGAACGTCATTTTCATCTTGTTCCGGGCTTTAGGATATTGAAGATGCAAGCCATCTCGTAAATAGATGGACACGTAGGTCTCTGTCCCCACGAAGATACATCCGAGCTGCAGTCGGTCTGTTTCACATAGACGCCTGAGGCGATCAAATAAGTGACGTGTCATGCATTGTACGAGATCGTGAGATTAGAGATTTCAATTTGACAACAGCGAGTTCTAATATCGGCATCTGGGAAAGAGACTTGTCTCTGCACCGGGACTGGGCACATCGACATATATATAAGCCTCCCCGCCCACATGTCGCTACGATCGTTATAACACTACCCAATCGACAGAAAGAGCCGAAACAAAGAGGTGGGTAAGTAACATGTTTCGTTCTTGAATAACTGTTTGACTCATTTCTCATAGTGTTGTCGCTCTCTCTACCAATAACATGGATCCCAACGAGACCAAACCAAAATTGAACGGCTCATCCAACGGTGCACCAAACACGAAGATCGCAGCAGGTGTTGCCGAATTCTTCAATGCCCATCCTAATATCCGATTTGTTCGTTTTCAGTGGCAAGATCTTTCTGGTCTCTTACGAGGTCGCATTATTCCTCTCGAGCATGCACTTGCGATAGCGGCAGGAGAGCGGACGTTACGCGTGGGGCCAGTGGCATTTATGGGTGTTGTAGACAACAGTCTGCTGCCGAGCACAGATTTCAAGGGCAACGATGTGCTTTTGACTGACTGGACATCGCTGCGGACACGGCAACGACTGGATCCCTTGTATGCCAGCGTTATGTGTAAGGTTGTCCAGCACCTCCCTTACCTGACTTAGCCGAATTGGAATCTCTGTCCACGGCGGGCTTTGGAGACGGTGGTGGAAAAGGCAAAGCAGACGCTCCATACCGACTTCCTCGTCGGGCTTGAGGTCGAGTTCGAAATCATGAAGGCCACAGACGAAGGAGGGTATGTTCCCTATGCCAAAAGCCTAGGCAACTGTGTGGTATCGTCGTATCGTGACCCTTCCTTCTCTTATATAGAAGAAGCTGTTTTGGCATTGATGGATGCTGGGGTCAAAATCGACGCGTTCCAGAGCGAGGGCAATCGGGGACAGTACGAAATTGCCCTGGGGCCTCTGCCTCCTGTGCAAGCTGTTGATCAGTTACTCCTGGTCCAGGATACCCTCAAACACATATTTGCCCGCCATGGACTGGTAGCCACCATGTCACCACGCCCATTGCCATCACGACGGCAATCGTCGGGACAACATGCCCATATCAGCATCAATCCGCCACAAGATGAGGAATCCTTCTTGGCCGGTATGTTGCAGAGGCTTCCTCAGCTCTGTGCTTTTGGTCTTCCGTACGAAATATCGTATGAGCGCGTGAAGCCTGTATTTGCTGGCAACATGGTGTCATGGGGCACTGAAGACCGTACGGTACCCATCCGGAAGGTCAAGGCCGGCCACTGGGAATTTCGGTCCCTTGATGCCACGGCCAACATGTATCTTGCTTTAGCAGCAATACTGAGCGCTGGTATCCTTGGATGCGTTACAAAGGAGCCTCTGGTTCTAAAAGACAGCGGGATCGACCTTCACGCAGACAATAAATACGGTGAAATGTTGCCTCAAAGCATTGACGAAGCACTTAATCGGCTGGAGACGACGTTTGAAGAGCTTGAAACCGTAATGGAAAGCAGAATCATCCGACACTATCTCCAGATGAAGAGATATGAAGCATCATTGGTTCAGAACATGGGGACACAAGCAGCGCGGGATCTTCTGATTGAGCTTTTTTAGATGAGTTATTATACATATAGTAACCAACTCGTCCAGCCGCTACGATACATGCCGGTATCTCACAAATTACAAGGGGGAGCTTAACTGAGGTAGAGGGATATACGGAAGCTATAGATTCAATTCAGTTGCTGCATCCATCTTTCTCATCTCATAAGCGTGTGCCCTTGACAAACTCATCAATAACTTTGACTATTTCCGCATTACCATCTCGCTCAGCGATAAACCTAGCCGTCTGCCCCAGGCCATCTTGGGCATCCACGTTGGCTCCCCTTGACAAGAGATATCTCACAGCCTCGACGTTTTTCATGGCGGTGGCAGCATGAAGCGCCGTCTTTCGTCGGGAAAGAGGCCTCAGGCTGTGCGCATACCATCGTTCAGCAGTCTCTCGTGGATCTCCTGAATAAGGCACCTCCTCGTCCGATTCCGTAACTCTTCTGTAATTCACATCTAGTCCCTGATCTAGGAGCCACCCCAGCATCGTCAGTCCCCCAGTGCTGTTGCCTTCCGCGTTCACAATCAACAGATCGTCTTTGAGTCGCTCTGCTTCTGGCACCTTGTACAACTTCCATAGATACTGAAGTACCTGCGGAGTACCAGATCGGATAGCAAACTCAAGAGAGGTCTTTTGAAACCAATCTTCGGAGGTGAGGAAGTTCGGGTCTGCTTTGACAATGGTGTCTAACAGATCGATGCTTTCTTCCGAGTTCTCCCCACGTGCAGCATCGAAAAGCAACATTTTATCTACCGGGGTCCATTTGTTCCTGAGAGCTGCAGCCCAAACACGGAGTGGCATCTTTTCTTGCTCCTTGTCTGGGTAATAAAACAACTTGACGTGTCCTCCCAAAAGCCAGTTTTCCGGTGGTGGAGGAGAATCCAAGAGCTTTTCATCCGCGATCTTTATGGCTAGACCAGGATTGCCGGTATTCAATGCAGTGAAGAACATGGCTTGGCGGAATAGAGGCAGAGTCAAGAGGCGATCGGCATCTGCTGCACTCACGGTAGGGCTGCCTGATCGGAGTGAAGCCATGTCCGCTTGTCCAGATGCGCAAGCCGAAAAGAAAGGCTTCAATTTCTCACCTATTTGGCTCACATGTCGCAAGTTAATCCATGCGCTCTAATAAAGACGAAGCTTCAGAAAGTCCCCTACCAGGAAAAGAAGCAATCAGAGGATCCGTTTCACAGATTTTAATTGCACTTGCCATGGGACCAAATCGCTTCCCATGCCACATGAGCGGGCGTACAAAGTCGCTAGCCAAACCATCATCAGGCAAATGATGAACTCGCTGCTCTGCCGGCCCGAAGTGCGCCAGGCATCGTTTGAAGAATTCGCCCAGTTGTATTTTCTCGGCGAACAATTCCGAGACGGCATTCACGTAGCACCCTGGTGTCTGATCGCGCATTATGCTCACCATGGTTATGGTCTCTGTTGGGGATTGTGGTAATTGCGATGATTGTAGTGATAGCAGTATATAAAAAAGACAAAGGAAAATTGAGGATAGGTATATTAGCATTTAGGAGGAAACAGAGTTGCCAGATTGCAGCAGACCAGCGTCTACTTTATATATTGCGGGTTGGTCATATATGCACTCTCGAGAATCCTTCAAAAATCCTACAACATCGGAACAGGTGTGCGATAATCCGATGGCGATCTCTGAGCCTTGGGGGCCGCCTTGCTCCACACACACTTGCGGAGACGGAATCCTATTGTGTATAAGTGGTTGTTGGTCATGATGCAGATTTTTATTGAATGGTTGTTGGATGAGTTACACCAACCAGATGAGAACCGCTGTTGGAGTCATTTGCTGCCTATTATGCTTAAACCTCAACTTACATGGCAACATTGAGTACAAGGTTGACCATCTCGAATACATAATCACCGCGCATTTCAGGCTCGTTTCATGAATATGCCCTGTCAACTATTTTATACTTTTTTCCGAGGCTAGGACAGGGTTGATTCATCTATCGTTCAATTTTACCCGCCGTCATATACGATCCTAATAGGGCAGGTAGGGAAAACTCCCAGAATGATGCTTCATTGCAGACAAATGCTAGTTGACAAGCCGATTCTACGAATAGCTTAATACCATCCACATTATTGCCTAGGCAAAACTATCCTAGTGTTGTTACTTCAATGTATTAAGACAGGCCTCAAGGCAGAAGAAAGTTGCAACCTAGATACACAGCCTCATTCAAAGGACTCTACATGCAATGGCAATTTATGCAGAGGATAGCCTACCCACAGCGAAGAAATTCGGACATAGCATATACTTTCTATGTTACTTGAACTTATCATACGAATAACTGATTCGATATATTAACTTTATTATAAAGCCAATAGTTCGATGAGCATGCCCTAAATGTCTTCTGTCTCATGCGTCCAGAATCATGACGCTAAATCTCAAGTGTCAGGGATCGGTGAGATGGAAGCGGGGCGAGGCAGAGCAGCAGTCAGCCCAAATGGTCCTACACTGATTCGATCGTAAATAATAAAACCAGGCAACATCATCTACTACAGTTGGCCGCTCAGTAAACAGTCCTCTCAACTTAATTCAGTATGCTACGATTTGGTCTTCAACATGGCGCTCGCCGGCTTCTCACAACCTCCGCAACCCGACCGAAACAGGTTGATCTAGTGTGCCCAATCTGTTTCGACTTTGGCTTTACGCAAACTGCATTTCGTGGTAGCGTAGAAGATGATGCTTCAGAAAGTGAAAGTGTCAAATCAAGGCCATCCAGTCCCAAAAGCGAGCACAGTGATAATGGCAACGCCAAAGCTATACCAGGGAGCCCTCCTAAGTCGACAACACTAGAAGCACCTCGGAACAGCCCAACGAGAAGTAAAATACGCTCTTCAATGAATTTGCTGACCAACTCCGAGACTATGAAACATAAATATGAGAATAAAATCGAGGCAATTTATACGATGCCAATTGATAACGACATAGTCGATGCTAGAGTATATGACCTTCTTGAGGGCCAAGAGCCAAATTTCAAGGATGGCGGACATGAAGAAGCACAATCCTTTGTCAAGGCGGAGCTCATCAAGAACAAGTCTATTCCGTTCAAATATTGGCTTGAGCAACCTTGCCCTTCACATCGCAACACTGGAGACCAAGTTGCACCTTGTGTGACCTTAAGGCGTGGCCTTCACGACTATATGATGGAAACCAATCCAGGATATGCGGGAAGGCAGGAGATCATGCGCGACTTGGGATTCGTTACTACAGGAGGAAGTTCGGCCTCTCAGTGTCTGCGAATTGGTCACTTGGGTGCTGGCGATCTGCCAGCATACGCTTGGGGCGTAGAGAGTTTTCTCAAAACAAGTATGAAGCTGCAAATGATGAGTATTTCGACAACAAATAGCTAACAAGTATGTTCGCAGATATCCCGTCACCTTGGAGACAGCCTTGGTTTCCAGACCGCGGATTAACAGTATTTGAGCGGACAGTGCCATCCGGAAATACTGCATCTGAAGAAGCTTTTCAAAAGGCTACGAATTGGTTCCGTGAATGCAATGACACTCATGAAGATTGCTCGGTCGGAGAGATCCCAGAGATGCCTGACCGAGTCCTCGACATCGCTGCTGAAGACACTGCGTCCGGTGTCAAGCTAGTTCAAACGAACGGTACAAAGGCCAGATACGCTTGCTTAAGCCATCGGTGGGGAAAGGAAACGTCTCAAGCCACGAAGCAAAACGTTGAATCACTGTGCAACGAAGTGCCTTGGAACTATCTCTCGCCTACTTATCAAGACTCGATCACATTTCTGAGAAAATTCTCAAAATGGCACCAAGACCAATACGGAGAGGAGATACGCTATATATGGATCGACAGCTTGTGCATTATCCAGGATTCCAAGAGCGACTGGAAGAAACATTCCCTCAAAATGAGCGATATTTATTCCAACTCCTCCATCACCCTAGTAGAGAGTCATGGACTTCACACTGAGAAAAGATTGTTCCAAGACTCTACTGTTAGGCGGAGTTCAAAGTCTGTATCCATTCAAGACGCAGAAGGCAATGATCACGAATTACACTATCGACACACCATCTATCATCCCACATTCATGGTCAAGGATGATGATATTCCAGTCTGGAAGAGAGCATGGGTATTTCAAGAACGTCTTTTGTCGCGCCGCCTTCTCATTTTCGGGCCCGATGAGCTTTCATGGCAATGCGCCAGCCACCACAAATGCGAATGTGGCCTCGAGGAACTCGAAACACAAAGTGATACACTCATGAAAGAATGGGAGGATGACATTCATATTCCACTGCGTTCGGCAAGTAGCAGAAGAGATATGCAGCGCACGCTCGGCAAGAATCCCTCTCACAAGCAACTTCGAAAAGCCTGGAGACTCGTTGTTGAGGAATATTCGCGGCTTGACTACACATACCGCAGCGATACTCTGTTCGCCATAGCAGGTCTTGCAAAGAACTTTAATGCAAGATTAGGTGGTAAGAAGTACTTCGCTGGCATTTGGTACGATGAATATGATGAACTGCAAGGAAGTGAAGAGGGTGCAGACTGGGAGCCCCAAGCAGAAACAGCCCTGGATCTGCTATGGAGGCTCGCATATTTTAAAGATGCAGAAAGAGAGGATCTTCCCGAACCCGCGGTGCCTATATCATGGAGCTGGGCATATCCCGAATGCGAAGTCCTCTACCCGTTTCATGACGATGAAGTGATCAATCAATACACTCTGGTGGCATCAATAGGAGGCTCTATGAATGTTCCCAAACTGCCTGACGATCATGATGAGCCGCGAGATTGGGTAATGGATGACATGTACACAGAGGTGCCTCCATCTGCAATCATTCTTGCTGGTCCTCTCTGGAAGACGGAGGTAACTGCAGCGCCGCATCTCTTTACGATTAAAGACACCGAGTATCCAGAGTACATTTACTTCTTGGGAGCCATGTCCGCAGAGATTCTTCAGGAAAGCGCCGTCGGAAGACAGATTCGCCAAACAAGACTTATTGTTACACCTCCCAAGGATGAGGGCGAGAGCAATGAATCTGCGGTCCAGAAGATGCCGCAGCTTGTCTTTTACCCAGACAGCACGAAAACTGTCATTACCGAATCGCTTTACTGTCTGCCGATGGCAAGTTTTAAGCGCCTGCCTATCAAGGCCACTGTAAAGGAAAAGGTCGTATTTGCCGCCTTGGTACTGGAGCCTGTGGGGCACAAGGCAAATACCGAGGGTTACGACCCGGATTTGTCGCATAGAGATCCTTCGGAATTGGTCTTTCGGAGAGTTGGATTGGCATATACGACGGATGGGGGCTGGAACGAGGAGCATGATAAAATGTTGGAAAAGATGCCCGCGAACATTGTGTACATAGTTCAGTGATGGCTTATGGAAATGCGATGAATTGTGGAGTCAATTGCAATATAGAGCTCACTCGGAGTATAAAGCAGCTCATTATAGATCGCCTGGCAACTACTCAGAGATTACTTTAAGAGAATGCCAGTGTGCTGGATCACCATCGTTTCGTTCCGCCCTGAAGCCGATCAACTTCAACTGTTACCTTTACTGCTTTTCGGTGTAACTGAACATGCTGCTAATTTTACTTTTGATCAAAAGAGGAATACGCCGTACGTCTACTACGCGCCCTAAAATAGATTGGTTTGCTCATTTAAGCGCTCACCATGGATATAGGATACACCAAACTAATTTATTCCAGATATACCAGAAAGTTAACTACCAACAGAGGTGATTTGAGACAAGATATACTTGACGGGCCAACACTATGTGGTACCCAGCTTGTAAACGGGGGCATCATCAGCCCACATTGCTGAAGAATGAGGCTGTGGGTTAAGCGCCTGTCGGCCTGCCCATTTTATTATACGCGCCTCGCCTGCATAAGCGGAAACTACACACCGCATCTAAATTGGTTCTACATACTATTTGTGTTAAGCGCGCTGCCGACGATATAGAATTGATATCTTGGATGTAATCAGATATATGTATATAAGGCACTGAGCAATCTCTTGCTTTTTCATTAAGACAAATCTGCAATAATCTAAACTCGACTTATTAATTCTGTTACTCAAGCGTCCTCTCACATTAATTAATTACGCCGCAATTGTGTATTGTTATTTATTATATCATCATGGCATCCCGAGAAAGCTTCAACATAGGATGGGTTTGTGCTCTCCAAGAAGAATATGAGGCCGCATGTGCTATGCTAGACGAGGAGATCGAAGGCCCTCAATACCAAGAGCCAGGCGATAACAATACGTACTGCTTTGGTCGTATTGGCGGGCACCGTATTGTTATTGGATCCCTTCCCTCAGGTCGCTACGGCGTCACAGCGGCTGCTCGTGTTACGACGGACATGACACGTACCTTTTACAAGTTACGACTTGTCTTAATGGTTGGCATAGCGGGGGGCGCCCCTACTTCAGAACAGGACATCCGTCTCGGCGATGTTGTCGTTAGTGTGCCTTACAAGAACATTGGGGGAGTTGTTCAGTTCGATATGGGGAAGCAAATAGATGGCAAATTCCAACGAACTGGTCATCTAAATTCTCCTCCGGCCCAGATACTCAACATTCTTCCAGAACTCAAGCGAAGACATCAATTTCCGGACCAATATGGAGGCGTGGATGAACATTTGAAGAGATTCGACAATGACCCTCGCTTCCACCGACCTGATGTGGATCGGTTATTCCGCTCCGATAGCAAACACCAAGGCGGAAAGACTTGCACAGGATGCGACCCGAGTGAGCTCGTTGCGCGTCCGCCTCGTACATCACCCAGAGCAATTGATGTCTTTTACGGCACAATCGCATCCTCCAACACGCTCATGAAAGACGCTAGAGCTAGAGACTCTTACGCTCATGATCCGGAGCTGGGAGTACTTTGCTTCGAGATGGAAGCCGCGGGCCTTATGAATGACTCCCCATGTCTTGTGATTCGGGGTATTTGCGACTATTGCGACTTGCACAAGAATGATGAGTGGCATTATTACGCAGCAGCAACAGCGGCAGCATATGCTCGAGAACTCCTGTCTGTAATTGAGGTTTGAAGCATGTAGCGCTACTGCAATGTTGGATATTTAGACAGATTCATTGCGTCAGACGGGGATATTGTTTCATAATATTGTGTATTTATAGAGATGGGATTGTACAGTATCATTTGTCACCAAACACATTTATATAGTGTATAACAGACAGGCAGGTAACAACTGCAACTTGGAGCATACTTCTCAGTAAACTGTTTGTGACCTAATGCCCCAAATCTTCATTTAACAACAATTCATTCTACGATTATTATCTCCTCAGCGGTGGCGGATCTTGGCCCTGCACCATCTTTAACGCTGGGTCATACAAAAGATGCTCTAAAAAGCCATTTCCAAGATTGTTAATGGCACCTCGTATGTTGGTCATCTTAATAATTTCGGTACCGTGTAAACAATATTCTGTATAATTTCCAGCCATTAACTGTTAATGATCAGTTCATAGACCGCATATCAGTGAAATAAGCACGGAAGTTAAATAAACGCACCTCCTCAGCGGCCAAGACAAGAGCTAATGCGATAGTCTGATCACTGATCTTTGTATTAGACATCGCAGCGCGAATCATTTGAACACACTCATTTTTATATCTAAGAAGTAATGTCGCGTGATATTCGTTTTGTGTCTGAAAAGATACGAGGCTGCGACATGCTGTCATGAGAAGACCGGCAAGGAGACCATCGTCCTCAAGTGACCATGGGACCCAACACGAATTAATCGGCTTTCTAAATGACTCTCCGCGGCTACTACAAGCACCACAATTTACGTAGCCATTATCGGCAACGCATCTGGCGTCTAAAAGACATTAGTATGAGCTTCATCACAGTTTTTTGTATAGGACTAGTTATAAGTGACTTGCAGTGATCAATCAGCTCATTTTCCACATGTGAGGTTGTTCTAGCATGACGTTGGAAAGGGCCGCTTCGATAACGTGAAAGCGAGCTTTGCGGTTCAGGATTGCTGATGGTTTGAGGTCTGATCTGGGTCTTTGTTCCAGTCTCCCCTCCTGATGTATGGTGCTTGTGTTTCTTAGACAGAACAGTGGGCTGATATTGCCGGACCTCCAGGTGGCCCCGACGCCTTTCCCGTTGGCGATAATGACCCTCTTTCGCCGCATGTGAGCGAATGAGTTTGGCATTGGAAGATTTGGATACATCTTTCGGATCCGTATTCACAATCCACATTCTAGGTTGCCATGATCTGCCTTGTGACAGGGCTTGTCGCCTCAGGTCACTGTATTCAGGGCTTTGCATGTTACCTCAAGGTAAGCTCCAGGTTGATTGGGGCAATTCCTGGCTCGTCCAGCTCATCTTCGCTCAGACAAGCATATATGCAATTTCCATCTTTGTAGCAGGATAACAATTCTCTTTTTATTGAAATCGGCGAATTGGTCCGGAATCGGCGGCATTTCTATTTGCTTTGCGTAGCCCAGGTTGTAAAAATGGAACTTTGACACCAACGACATGCACCTGATATCAATTACAAACTCTGGGCTGAACTACGCTCTAAGAAGGCATTGCTGCTGCAGTTGGGCTGGTGGGGGTTTCAAACTAGGAAATTGGCCATTTCCTAAGAGGTAGAAGCGTCTGTTGTGGACGGCGCCACCAGCGTGGTGTAAGATGATGAAGTCGGCACTTCGTTGATCGAGTCATCTCACTTTTAGAAGCTGAGCGTCATCTAGTAATTAAGTTCAGCGCTGAAATGACCCTCCTTATGGTGATGAGGAAGAATAGAGTTACAGGTTCTAATTAGTAATTGCCGTTTGGATTGAGCGAAGTGTCAGGAAGTGTTGATGAGACCCTTCACTCTACACGATCATAGCCTCTATATACACCAAAAACTATATTCATCCATGGCAGTTTACTTGCAATTAGGTACCTGTTCGTGATAATAGATAACTAGCTGACCTATTATACTTGTGTTCCTCTTGTCATACAACGATATTCTTTGGCTTTCCAGCACACCAATTTTCAACATTTTCCTTGTACGCCCCTAAGTACCCATCTATTGTTGCTCTTGCATACCATGCGACATGAGGCGTAACCAGCAAGTTCAATTCTTCCGCCTCATCTTGACTGAGCTTGAGAATGGGGCTATCGCCTTCCTTCCAGTGATCACCAGCACCAGAAGGCTCTTTTAAGAAGACATCCGTTGCGCACCCATCGATCACACCTCCTCTTAAAGCCTGAAGAAGTGCCGGTTCATCGACAATACCTCCGCGTGAGACATTTATCATAATGGTCTTTTGAGACATCATTTGGAACTCATCATGAGATATGAGATTAAGCGTCTCTGGGTTGCGGGGCAGACATAGGACAAGCACTGTTGATCGACGTAGAACCTCCGCAAACGGTGTCCGAGTATCATGAACTTGTGTGCTCATCGTATCTCGTGTAGAAACGGTTGGAACAGAGCCCGAAACTGCGCTCTTCCGAGAAGCAATGAGAACAGTCATCCCGAGACCACGGCAAAGCTGAGCAACACGCTGACCTATATTTTGACAAGATGTTAGCCATCGCTCATGCTATACTCAATATGCCAAGTTCTTACCTATTGCTCCATAGCCGATAATGCCGACGGTTTCTTCTTTACATGATAATGGTAATTTGTTGTCCCTGGAGTTCAATCGGTTGGTGATTGTACCCCGTCTCACCCACTCATCTGTTCCCAAGATGACTTTTTGCATCAACAAAAGACGTCGGCGACAAGCAAAGTACATTGCTAGGACATGATTTGCAACGCTATCACCGTTCGCATCTGGCGCATTAAGAACCCTAATTCCCCTCTTCTTACACTCTTGTTTATCGATGCTGTCAGTCCCGGACGCCAAGGCCGCGATCAAACGAAGGTTTGGAGTTTTGGTTGCCGAGAGAGTTGAAGCATCAAGACGTGTGAGTGTAAGAGCGATTATAGTTGCATCTTTCACAGCCTCCTGAATGTCATCATTTGAAATAAGTTGCGTCTCGCAGACTTTCAACTCGTAAGTGTGTGGGGGAGGTAGGTTGAGTAGATTCGGGGGAATAGGGACGTGCCATGCATCCAGAGCGACAATTTTGTGATGCATTTTGCGAATTGAACCAAAAAGACGGGGAAACATTGAGTCGTATACAATGGCAGCACAAGTAAAGATAGATTTGCTGGCTGCAATTTATTATTGTTAGACTGATAGACTGATACGCCCTTAGCGACATAAGGAGTGGATCAAATCATCAAAGGGCTCTTACTTTGCCATGTTCGGCTTGGTCGGCTGCAAGATCTCACAGCCTGCGTCAGTTGGGGCGGGAGTTCAAGATAACAACCGAGTTCGCTCAGACTTCGGTCCAATAATCATTCTCTATTCCCGCCATAAAGACGTCAGTGGGATGAATCCTCACTTTGCAGATACTCCTCCCCACTAAACCCCACATATACCCAGTTAGGAATATGCATGTTTTCTCATTTAAGATGAGTTGCTCGACGAGATTGGCTTTCGTCTCTTATAATGAGTCAGTACTGCCATCTAGAACTAAAGTCTCTTATCAAAGCTCTACTCTCTAAGTTTTCAACAGATTCTTGGTTTTATTTCTCGGCCAATCGGCATGCTATGGATCGACACTCTATAAATCAACTTCGCTGCTAATAAGAGCAGAAAGGAGAGTTGATCAAAAGGCCCTGTCCCGATTTTTAGTCTTATAATCAGAACACTAGGTTAAGCATAATATTATCTGTAGTCTCATGTAAATGATATCCATAATTAATTAAAACATCAAGTTTTCTCGAAATTCTTTGGGCCTAGAGTTTCAGTTGGATAGAAGACCATACGCGAACTCCGACATCGATTGGTCGATATACGGGGGGGGGAAAAAGCTATCACTATCGCATTATATGATCAGATGAATTAATAGTAATCCGTAATTATTAGTTTCAGATAAAGTTATTAATTTTCATCATGTTGTGGTGGCTAGTGCTTGTAGCTGTGATCTCAAATAGTTTCAAGAGCAGACAAACACTGGAACGAGGTCCGCATTATGAAATATAGAAAGAATAAAAAGCCGTCAATTATTATCAATATCGGAATATTCAAGAATAAATCACGGGTTTTCTAAGCATAACATGTCTTCTAGAAAGCCCATCGTCGTTGTTGGCGCCACTGGCAACCAGGGCGGTTCTGTAGGGAATATGTTTTCATCCGAGCCTGGCTGGCGTGTTCGTGCCCTCACTCGCAATACGCCAAGTACCAAAGCTCAAGATTTAGGCTCCAGTGGAGTTGAAGTCGTCCGTGCGAATATAGACGATTTGTCAACTCTTACAGCAGCTTTTGATGGACCAGAATTGGGAACAAGTCCTGAGCTTAGGGATGCAGAAAGTTACTACCCGTCCCATGACTTGCAATGATGCCACAGACCAACACGAATAAAAGAGATTGTACCTTCGAAGGAAGGGACGGTCGACAAATTGATTAGAGCAGGAGGTTGCCTCAACTCAGCCGCTCAACCATGAGCCACCGTAGTGGGATCACGGCTACCGGAGTAAGCCTTTAAGGACGACTAGATATAGTTCACCTCATCACACTATTTCAGATTGTTTAAATAATCTGTCGTAAATAAAGTAATGAGACGGGTTATAAGCCACATTCTGTATCCCAACAGTACACAATTGCCAGCGATAAGATCTGTGGCCATCGAGCGAGGAATAGTATTAAAAGACACTGGGCTCAAAGAAACCACATCCACTCTCTGGGGCTGCTTAAACTAGTAGCATGTGCCAGTACTCTTCAGCTACAACAGCAGCGTATTTTTGCTTCAATCTGTGACCGGACTATCATCGAATGCATCTACCCACGTTGAATTGCGAAACCGACTTCAAGCATTGGTTAGCTCTTAGGCTGAAAACTCCGATGCGCGGGAAAAACTTTCCAAGGCCAGCGCTATAACCAATAGTAGATACGAGAAGTGAGAGCTAATTTTTAAAAGATATGATAAGTCACATAGGTAGGTACCAAGGCGGAAGAAACTGAGCGATATTATATCCAGCTTATAGGAGATTTAGGCAGAACAGTATATACCTAAGACAACGTGGGACATAAAACAGAATAACGCATAGGACAGAATTGTATATGGACTGATGGTGCGGCATCCTCCCCATCTGTACTGATCATGGACAGCAGTGAAAAAAGATGTCCCCTTCCTACTATGAGCGAGTTGTGTTCCTAACTCCCGGAAATAATGCGGATTTGCAAGGCTGCGGATACTCACAAGGTCATTGATACACGAGGGTTAATATTAGCGGTGACTCTTACTCATATCTTTGTACAACAGACTGAATTGAAAACTCCGTTGAACTCCGCAACTATGCGCTAATTCGGTTCAAGCACTTGGTATCTTTGTTAGGGATAATCAAGAGTTGCAGAAGCACTAACAATTGGTCAATCAATTGCCAAGCTGACATGTCACCAACCCCACGCTGCATCGGTGGATATTCCGTAGGTAAAGCTCTTGTCCACCACACAAACTCCGACTGAGAAACTACATGCTCTATCACACGTTCTTTTCATCTGGAATTCTTAACATATTTAGGCAAGGCATCTCTGCAGCTGAAGATCTCCCGTTGACTAGGCAAAGTTAATTTGTCTACGGAGCTCACGAACTCACCTCTTGGCGGGCCTAAAGCATATTTACTTTTCCGGACTTTTCCATAGCAGAACAAATTAGTGTCAACTAATGACAAGCTCATTCGTCTCTCTTGTGCCACAAAATGGATCCTATCTGCAACTCATCCCCGAGACAAATTCCCACCCTGGCAAGATCTGACGTTGCTGATGCGGGGTTGGCTCAACCTGTCAAAATATTCGGCGGTTATAAAGTGTCGGAGATCTGCTAAATTCCACGCCTTTTTCGCGTTTACCACCGATATTTTTTTTTTTTAAATACGCGAAAACTGTTATTGTGATTTCTTGTTGAGGAGACCAAAAATTGTACAGCAAAATGCCTATTCCAACCGAAGTCGTGGGCTCATTGCCTCGCCCAACCTGTAAGACATTCTGATAGTCTTTAAGCCCCGAGCAAAGTATTAACTAACGAGAGAAATAGACCTACAAGCAGCTTTCGCCGACTATGACGCTGGAAACATTACCCACGATGCCCTTGTCGCAGCCCAGGACAAGGCCGCCAAAGACTCTGTGGAGAGAATGGAGGCTGCTGGAGAAACCTACGTAACGGACGGAGAACAGCGTGCCAGCTCGTGAGTTGAAAAAGCATCCATCTCATCAATTCCGAGAGTTACTGATGTGAGATTTTAGTTTCGCAACGTATCCAATTGTGGAGTGAGTATTGGCGACATGCGAACTTGCTCACAAAATAGTGTTTCTTACAAGATATGATTACAGGACTCTCAAGGGCGCAGGTCTGCCTAGCAATTTCGCTGCCGACGGTCAATTCTTTGTAGGGTTCTTTCAAAAGCTGAATAGCAGAACATGGCTGATATCCGGTTCTGCAGGCTATTTTTGATGATGGCCACCACCGCCAGCTGCCACGTCTCGTCAAAGGGCCTTTCAAGTGCGTTCGCCTTGTTTGCTCAATGCAAATAAAGCTCTGCTAATTAGTCCGAACCAGATACGCGACTTATGCGTGGCAGAACCTCAAACAGTCCAAGCCATATGCATCTCATCCAATGAAGCAGGCCGTCATTGCGCCGAGCATGATGTATCTTCTATATCCCCTCCAAAGCGAACTTGAAGGTTACACCCGCGAGGAGTTCATCAAAGACTTGGTTAATGAGGTAAGCCAGCAAAATAGAGCCTTTCCACTTCTCATGATACAAAATACTAAAACATCATATGTAGTGCGAAAAAGATATTCGAGGATGCTTTGAAACAGGTGCAAAGAGAGTCTCAATTGACTTCACAGAAGGTACAAACGCTCTTATTGCTCAATAGTGGCCAAACGACTGACATTATACTATCTATTAGGTCGCCTCGCTTTGAAGCACGACCCTAGGAATCCTTGGACAAACGCCGAGCTTCTCGAAACATTCGTCAAATTGATCAACCAGTATGTATACATGAGAGAGAAAATGCAAGAGGCTTTCTGACATAAACAGAGTCCTTGATCGCTTCACTCCCGAGGAGCGAGTCAACATTGGGCTACACACATGCCCCGGTGGTGATTGCGACTCTGTGCACTCAATAGATGTCGATTACAGCAAGCTACTACCGTCACTTTTCCAGATCCATGCGGGGTACTTTTTGATCGAGCTCTCGTCTGAGAAGAATAAAGAGGCTGTATATAAGTCGATTGGGCAACATATTCGCAGAGATGCCAACGGTATCAAGCAGGTGAATTGCTTGTGCCTTCAAAAGACAAGTACAATGACCTGAAGCTAAATGTTTAAACTAGGTTGCCTTCATTGGAGTCATCAACACTCTCAATCCTGCTATAGAGGACCCAGAGAAAATTGCCGAGCAGTTGGTGCTTGCAAGCAAATACATTCCTGTTGATCAATTGGGAGCAACAGATGATTGCGGTAAGATTCATCTCTATCCTTAAATAGATTGTCACTTACACTCGACTAATGTGGATTGATGTTAATAGGCTTCTCCCCCTTCTCTATCGACGATAAGCCTAGCCATGGTAGCCCAGATTTTGCCAGGGATATTGCATTCCAAAAGATCTCGAGCCGTGTTAAAGGCGCCAAGCTGGCCAGTGAGAGATTAGGCGTATAACTGTAGGTTCAGAGGTGTATGATGAAATTAATGATATATAAGCCTCAACAGCCCTCTGGCTTTCGGCCTTTTTGCAAATTCAACAGTGCAAGTTTAGATTTCTCAAAAGATCTAGTATTGTGATTAATTAAATTCTTGAAGAACATCACAAATATCGTCTCCATACTGTTTGCATATTCCCCTGTTCCCTATCGTGATTCTATCGGTCATCCACAGCTAGCACCATCTGTTTATGCATGATTGACCCCTGACGTAAGACAGTCAAGATTCATCCGTTTGATGTTCCTGGTCACTTGGCTGTCTCGGTTTTCTGACGACAGCAAAAGCTTGAGAAATTCGGATTGAGAATGCCCTCTCAACTCCAACTAGAAGTCAACATATGATTGGTTAGCATCAAGTAAACGATGAGGAGTATTGCGTATTACATATTGAATGCATAGAAAATAACTCACAGATGAGAAGGTAAACGTATTTCGAAACTACCGGCGCCCAAACTAACGCCGAAATCACCTGTCCAATTGGCCAGTCGTTCATCTCATCGAAACTACCAACATCGTCCCAAATTCCAAACAACATGAAGAAATTCGACCACATATGTACGACAATGATAATCTCAAAAGCAAAAAGAAACGTGTCTGTTAAGAAACGACCCAGCTGTATCACATATAGCAGTATCAAAGACTCTGTTCCAGAGACTTTCTCTGCATAATTTCTTAGCCATAGAGTTCCTGCAGCTTCTTTCCATATTTTCTTGGCCCAAAGAAGACATAATCCTGTGAAGCACATTCTCATAACAAATCTAGGCGTGAATTCGTATAGCGTTCCAATAAAGTAGGGACCGTCACAAAGGGCATCCAAACTAGCGAATCCGCCGCATTTCACGTTATCGCCGTCCGCAGACATGCGGTAGATGGTGTCAATATCCATATTATCCAATATTGAAGCCGTAGTAGCCACGTAGGACATGATAAAAACCGTAGTGCATAACACAAATGAGTAAAGGGAATCTAGTTGCAACTGATGGAGCGTTACTTGGTTCAAGAGAAGAGTTAGAGCCGCAATGACGGTAAGGCAGTTCATGGCGGTGCGACTGCGTATTACACCGCTCCAGTCGTCTGTCCCAAAATCCTCAGTTAGTCGAATATTAGCGTAGATAAGGCCGATTTGGATGGCAAGGATGAAGAAGCACTGGGCTTCCTGAATTTCGATGACGAATACGCTCGTCGAGTGTTTAAGGCGCTTTGCCAAACGAGAGCGTTGAAAGGTGATTAAGGAGTAGATTTTCCCCCCATAGATTGTCAACCTCGCTAGCGAGTCAATGCTTCTTGCCATATGCAGGATGCGGAATGCACGCCCAAGCATAGAAGACAAGCAAAATTAAGACGAAATATGAAGCAATCACATGGGTGTTACGGTTAGTTATCTTGAAAATACTTGTGAAACGTAGAATACACTTGTAAGACGAAGTTGACTCACACCGGGCCCAGCAAGATCATTATCATTTTGCGATTCACTTTTAAAGCGGCAAACTTGAGAAATATAGGTACCCCAACGGCGCAAGTCTGGAGAGTGGGATGAGTTGGCGAAAGTCGAGAAGTTTCTGATTGATTCCTCTTTTGACCACCTCTCACCCGCACAGTCATGAAGCCTTTTCAAAACTCCAACAGCATCGAACTCGATAAGATTGGTGACTGCTAGATGGTCCAAGGCCTTGGCTGTGTCACCGACGTTATTCGTGTCATTGAAATGGTGAGGATGTGGCTTGTTGATCGCCATGTTTGCCAGAGTCAAACAGTTCCACCGTGTCTGCCAGTCCTGAAAAAGTAACTTGACATCTCCGCAGGCCGCTGTGCAGTTTACTTCACCAGTCCGGGAGGTTTTACAGCCACCTGCGTATAGATTGAGGATGGAAGGGTATGGCAAGATTCCAGAATCATCGTTGGAATTTACTGTCGTGCCTAAAATGAGACGGTTCGTGGTCGGTAGTTTATTCAACCCACTTTGCACGTATAAGAATCTATTACTTGTAGCGTACCATTCCCAGACGCGGTCGCTATCGGTCTGAAAGGATTGATTAAGAAGGAATTTAGAAGCTGGAAAAAATGTAACTAGTCCATCAAATTGCTCCATTTTACAGAGTTACTAAAGAGGAGTTCTCTGGAAAGACATTCGTTGAAACTCAGGTGGAGGATGAACGATGCCATAAGCTGTAGAAGAAATGTGTATGGGAGAGAAATTTGACCGCCAGACACCATATGTATATATAATGCATAGAAAAGGGGTCAAAGCGTACTGAGATGGAAGAAATCTGCTTCCATGTCTCAGTTATCGATGATTTTATTGGACGTTTGTATACTTGTCTCGGAGCTGGTCCAAAGAAGGCCAACGATCCCTACTTGTGAGGCAACTATGGAGTAAAATGGCGCTGGCTGGGTCCATTGGCATCGTATAAATACAAATATGTCGAGAGTTGCCTTGATAGTAGACGATGTAGAGTGACACAGGCTGCCTAGGTAGGGAATTTCACAGGATTTCTAGTTCAGAGGAGGCTCAGCCGTCCATGTTAGACCAATGTGGGCACATTGAGCAAAGTTTTGATAGGCAAGCCTCTTTATTTGTCTCGATTCACTTGGGCGGTTTAAGAAGGATCCGGCAAGAGGCATTACCTCCCTTGGAATAAATTATCACGAGTGAGGCTAGGACAAGTTTAAGACCTGAGTGATTGTTGGTGTCGTGGTAGGACTTGTGTACATAATTCACCTGGTCATGCTGTAGCTGTAGCTGGAGGTACCAATAGCTAAGCTCTCTAGACTCCCTCACAGCCAAGTCACTGAAGGAGCTGTGGCTGTGCCGAGAGTTTTGCGGATAAAGTATCCGTTAGGTACGAGCCTCGTATGGAGAATACACCACAAAGCTGCATGGGATTCCAAGCTTTTGCACATGTGGCGCCCACTTGATTGATCAAATACTACTCGTCACTTTATCCATAAGTTACAATCTGTCCATTCAGCCTCGTCTCGTATTCCCTGGAGAGGCACTCAAAAGCACAAGTACACAAGTACACAAGTACACAAACAAAAGAACACACGGGGAATCGCCACTTCAGCCCCTCCGTCCGATGCCGTGCATTGCGTGGCTGATGATTCCTGGTGCGTCACTCCCAGCGCCCGCTATACCGCAATCAGCAGGCATACGTACTTCGTCTACGGTACCACGGCAGCCCATCCACGCGTGCACCGCCACAGCTGGTCCCCAAAGTTCCCCAAGATACATGTACCCGCATCATGTCAACTGTGCCTGTCGACGCCTCTTTGCTCTTGACTTTCCACTCGACACCCAAACAAACAAGAACTCTCTCTCTCTTATCTAGCTTGATTCCAAATACCTCCAACTAATTGCATCTCCCATCATCACCTCCCAGCGGTGTTTGTTTGTTTTTGCTCCTCCGCCATCATGCGCTGATGTTCTTTGATCGCCGATTCAGTGACGACATCTCAAATCTCCCCACCCGATTCCATCTTCATCTTTGACTCCTACAATCGGCGGCTTGGCCTCTCCTTACGATCGCTTCTTGATTCACAAACCAGCATAGCTTGAAGAATCCGATACGAAATTAAGCTTCTTCCGTTCCGTTAGACTCATCTCCATCAAGCATGTATATCCATCAGCCTCCCAGCAACGCCGAAGCTGCTCCGCATAGGCCGCAACAGCCCGCGAACAACGACTGGACGGACGAGCAGACAGCGGGTGCTTGGGAAGATGTGGCTTCTCAGCGCCCAGCCGGTGCGACAGAAAACTCCATCCCTCGACAATATGTCCCTGCGTCACTGCGGCCTGGCGGAGGTGCGGAAGTGGCCTTCGGCTCGCCGGATGACGAAGACAGCGTGTGGAACGAGGCTCGAAACCTGCCGTTAGACCTAAATCTGCCCGACCAGGTCCCCGATGCTCTCCGGCCGGGCGCACACCGGGCAGAGACGAATCCATTTCTGAAGAAACAGCCCCCCTCCCAGACCCCTTCAGACACAAACCTCCAGGCTCCTCCAATCACGCTGCAGCCGCCAACCGCCTCGCTGTCCAACTTGAGCCTGGAAGAGTCAAGCATTCAGAATCCATGGCAGCCGCCCATTGGCACTCAGCCTCCTCTGCATGGAACTGAGTTGCCCATTGCAATCTCACCCGGCGGGTCAGAAATTGATCCCTGGGCTCGTTTCACACCAGAGCCACCCGCCAAAGAGCCCATCTCCCCCAAGTCTGCGGATCTCATCTCTCTGCACTCTAGAGGCTCAGCCTGGGATGATGAGTTCCCGAGCGAGCATGGCAATCCAACCTCACCACCGCATAATGCCGCAATCCCAGATGACCTCATGCGTGAGCAGCAAGTCTGGGACGACTTGGGCTCTCTGGATCCGGCTAAAGGCAAGGGCAAGGCATCCGACATTCCCGCGGCACAAGCGGCCCCGATAGACGATTGGAGCCTGATAGACTCAGAGCCCTCGAGCTCACCACAGAGACAGCCACAGGAAGACTCCTCGACAGATGCGCTTGACGAAAAGCCAGCCTTGCCTCCCCGGCTTTCGGGAAGTCGTGTGCGATGGACGCCGTCACGTCCGCCGGTTGACGGCAAAGCCGAGACGTACCAAGTGAAGAATATCCGATGGCATGATCCCAGCGCCTCCAACAACCCTCGTGTATCTCCCATATTGATCCAAAATGAGAATGGCCCTTGCCCATTGGTCGCTTTGGTCAATGCACTTACTCTGACGACGCCCGAGGAGATTGGTGAGACGGCGCTGGTGCAGGTCCTGCGCTCGCGGGAGCAAGTCAGCTTGAGCCTGCTGCTGGATGCTGTTTTTGATGAGCTCATGTCTCCACGAAGGACATCATCAGAAGATTCGCTGCCAGATGTCTCAGAGCTCTATTCATTCCTCCAGAGTCTCCACACTGGCATGAATGTCAACCCGCGATTCATCCCCACTCCGGAGGTCATCGCCGCATATGAGCATACTTCACTCACGGAACTCCATCCTCTTGAGCGACGAAAGTACATACCCGGAACTTTTGAAAACACGGCCGAGATGGGCCTCTATGCCACCTTTTCCATCCCCTTGATCCATGGATGGTTGCCGCCACATGACGATGTCGTCTGCGCTTCCATGGAAAGGCACGCTGCCTCTTACGAGGACGTACAGAATCTACTCTTCCGCGAGGAAGAGTTGGAAGACAAACTAGCTACATCCGAGGAGGGCCTAACGGAAGCAGAGCAGGATCTATACCAAGACATCATCACCATCAAGATATTCTTAAACGAGTCAGCTACGCAACTGACGCCCTGGGGAATCGAAGTGATTGAAAAGGCAATTCGGCCGGGCACATTTGCCATTCTCTTCCGCAATGACCACTTTTCAACACTATATTGCCACCCACACACTCGGCAACTCCTCACACTTGTGACAGACGCCGGTTTCCGAAGCCATGACGAAATCGTGTGGGAAAGTCTGCGGGATGTCAATGGTGAATTGAACCAATTCCTTTCCGGTGATTTCCGGCTTGTAAGCGGCGATGCGACCACTGGATCGAGCAGCGGAGCTGGCGATTACGGAACAGACCAAAGCGGTGGCACTTGGACGACTGTCAGCAACAAGCGTGGCAAGACGAAGGAGGCTCCGCATCAAGAGGAAGTAGGGCAGCCAAGCTCTAACACCGAACAAGAAGATCGAGACTTGGCTCTCGCCCTGCAGCTGCAAGAGGAAGAGGATCAGAAACATCGTGAGGAGCAGGCACGCCGGAAGCGTGAACGGACGCTGTCAGAGCAATACATTGAGCAAGCTCATTTGCCCATACCCGTCAGCCGCCCTGGTGGAGGCAACGCCGGAGTCAACAACGGCCCAAGGCGCAACTCTGGAGCAACAGCTAGTGGTAGCCAATCCCTCGCCTCGCCGCGACGGACCTCCAACAGCGTCAACACAAATGCAAACAGCAGCGTAAATGTGGCCTCTGCTCCTGCTTCTGCTTCACAACGCTCTCTGCCCAACTCGGCATCGGTATCACAGCAAGTTCGGCCTCTTGTCCCACCCCGGAGACAGGGAGTGAATCGACCGCCTGATAACTCGGATGAGCCGCCGCCGCCCTCGTATGAACAGGCTGCCCAGGTTCCCGCATACGTCCCTCCTCCAGGGCACCCCAATCACCACGAAAGCAGCCCGGCAAGCAGACAAGTATCCCGATCAAGCGTGAGCACTGGACCGCCTGCTTCTGCAGCCCGAGGCCGCCGACCCGGAGCCTCGGTTCCAGCAGGCCGAAGACCAGCGGCAGTGCCTGCTTCAGCTTCAAGCAGATCGGACCGAGACTGTGTGGTAATGTGATTTTGAGATGATGAGAATGAGCTATTCATGAATAAAGTTGGGGCATTACTCGTGCCAGGAATGGCGTTTTTATTGATGGGCAGGCGGGCATTTCCATTGCGGGCGTTGTTTTTGGCCGTGATGATTGTATGACGGACGCTCTTTTCCTCTCATCCTTGAAGAATTGTATTTCATAGTTTTACCAAGTATCCTTATGTTTTTTCTATAATGATATACATATTATCAATCATCAAGTTGTCATTGTCATATATCGTCCGAGAAGCCGCCTATTCAATCTCCCGGCACGGTTTGAATGGTATTCACAATCATGGTGAACGACTGGAATCTCTACCAAGCCGACCCGCACATTTGCTTCCAAATGTGCTGTATACGAGACCAAATCTTTCATCCAATTAAACAAAAAAATAAGATCCCTCTTACATCATGTATATCACAGCAAAAGAAAGGCCAAAAAAATTGCAATGGCGATTCGATGTACCAGGGACTCGAACCCTGAGCCTTAGTCTGGATCTCCCTGTTGCGGGTAGCAATAGGAGGACTACGCGCTACCATTGCGCCAGCACACCATGCAGTTATCGGGGCTACTTTTATTACAGCTTATATCAGTATATCAAGTGCATTAGGAAGGTGGTGGTGGGCGGCAGAAATCGGCATCGTCTCGTCACTGTTGATTGTTGACATCATTGAGCTGCAGCCACTCAGATTGTGGCTTTTTTGGGTTACGATTCACTAATATTAGAGCGTCTCTTTTGTGAGATCCATGATTTGATATTTCTTACATGATTACTATTGTTATTACTGTCATTTGGAATCTGTCCGAAGAAGATTCACAATGGCGCTGATTGAGGGCTTGTTTCCGCCTTCACGGGAGAATTATGAGCTTCTCCTTCGTTGCTGGCAGATTGGCTATCCCATTGTAAGTCTCACTACTCACTACATGAACAATCAGAATAGGGGAGTCACATGCTAATACGAGACATAACAACAGATTGGATCGATGCAATGGATCATCAAATGGTACGGCATGGGCAAAACATCTGTCAGCAGCATCTTCAACCTCCCCGGCCGCTTCGCCTGGATGACGATGGAGTGTCCCGGATTCTTGACGCTGCTCTACGTTATGAACACGTTGCCGCAAAAGGCCGGAATCGATGACTTGCCGTGGCAGAATCGCGTCCTTGGTGGACTATTCGTATGTTTTACTCACTGATTCTTTGGAAAAATAAACATACAGGAGTGCTAACACGCAAACTACAGGTCATCCACTACTCATACCGAGCTGTCCTCTTCCCCCTCATCCAGCCATCCATGTCCCCCATCCACGTCGGCGTCTGGGCCCTCGCCATAGGCTTCCAGCTATGCAACGCCCTCTGCATCTCCTCCTGGCTCTCCGCCTACGGTCCAACCACCCCCGAAGCATGGTCCTCCGTATCATCCATCCCGCAATTCATCATCGGCATCGGCATCTTCTATCTCGGCCTCTCGTCAAACTTCTTCCACGACGAGGAGCTGCGCGAGATCCGTCGTCGCGAGCAAAAGCGTCAGGAACGCCTCCGGAAGCAGGCCGGTGACAAGAGCGGCAACAACGCGGCCGGCGTGGAGAAGCACTACCAGATTCCGCAGGCGGGACTGTTTCGGTACATGCTGTATCCGCATTATTTCTCCGAGTGGGTTGAGTGGCTTGGATTCTACATGGCTGCTGGTTGGGGATGTGCTCCAGCGAGGGCGTTTCTGGTGAATGAGATTTTCTCGATGCTGCCGAGGGCGGTCAACGGGAAGAAATGGTATATTGAGAGGTTTGGAGAGGAGAAGATTGGCAAGAAGTGGGCTGTTGTTCCAGGTATTTGGTGATGCTGAGATGAGTGCGCATCTTTGTATAGAACTTGTGACCTAGCCATGCTCTTTGCTAATGTTAGACACGGCATGTACATACGAATAGAAAGTACACTGTGAATTTACATCAATTCATTGGGTAATCATTATAAATATATCTGAGGTTTTATCCAAAGTCCTCAAGATCCTGTATCATACACATCGTTTAATAATGCGGCTTGCCCTTCTCCGTATAAAACTCCTTCGCCCACGCCACAATGTTCGCAACCTCAGCATCAAACACCGCCTTCACACCCTCATTCGCAGCCGCGTTCCTCACCAGCAAGTCTCCGCAGTGCGCCGCTCCAGGAACGATATGCACAGGATGCTGAGGCGTCGAAGGCAGCGGGCCACCGGGACGGTTCGTAGCCATGACCGTCGCGGGTCTCCAGGGATCGAACTCTCCGGCGGTCCACTGTAGACGGTGGGTGTTGACGTTGAACCATCCGCCAGTGACGTGGTTGACCTTGTCGGTGGTGGCGCCCTTTGCGATGCCGTAGGTGTATTTGCCCTCGCGGGGGAAGAAGAGCTCGCATTGGCGCTCGAAGTAGGGCTCGTTGACGGTGCGGGAGACGAGGTTGCCCTGGCCGCGGACCTGCCACCACTTGAAGCTGTTGATGGTGTTAGCATTTATTTGCTCTCTTTATACAATACAATGTTTGGTTGTCGGTGAACTTACGGCTCGTTGCAGAGGAACCAGTTCCACTGACGGTTGGCAGTGTTCTCAACAGTGAGATCGGTGAACAGGGGGCTCGATGCGTTGTACGTGTTGTAGCAAGACGTGTCGTTGGGGTTGGACCAGTATCCATAACCGGCGCAAGCTGCTCAATTGTTAGATCCCATCCAAAAAGATTCTCAGAGGGTTACAACTCACATCCGGGCAAGCTCTGAGTGGTGAACCACTTGGAGTATCCAGCCAAAGCCTTGGTCAGACCAACTCCCCTGGCTCCGGGAACAGGGCTAGTGCTGCCAGGCCATTGGTTCTGTTGTCAAACTATCAGTAAAAATGTACTTCAGACAATCCAGGTCTATTTCACTCACCTCGACATAGTCGCACATCTCAAGCAGCGGGTTGACGGCATCAGAGAACAGCACGCTCTGCCAGGTATACAATCCGTTGTTCAAGGCAGCGCCAAAGTCAGCATCCTCAAGATCAGCCAATCCAAACTGAGTCTTCAAGTCATGCTTGGCCTTCTCGCTGTGTCCCTGAAGCACCTGGTCCACGTGCTGGATAACCTGGGCATAGTCCGAAGAGCAGTTCTTGGGCATCGCCAGCTTAACCTGCTCAAAGTAGCGCCACAGCTCGCCGACGGCCTCGACGACGGGGCTGGAGCACGAGTAAGCCCAGAAAGTTCCGGGAGCAAGATCCTGCACCCAGGCGGTAAGGGCACCGCTGTAAGAGCAGCCGACGAGAACCCAGGGAGCCTTCTCGGGAGTGCTGGTTCGGTTCTGGTCGAAAGGAAGGACGACGTTTTCGGCAAAGTAGACGAGATCCTTGACCGACTGCTCCAGAGTGAGGTACTGCATGTTCTCAGTGGAGAGGGTGTCGTAAGGCGAGCTCTGTCCCCAGTAGCGGTGCTCAATGATCAAGGCACCGGCACCGAGTTCCTGGGCAGCGACACCAGGAAGAGTCACGTTGGTCGTGTATCTCTCATAGCCATCCAGAGCGCTCTCATTAGGTCCCATCAGGATAACGGGGCCTCCAGGCTTGTAGAACTCGCCGTTCCACGCATATCTCTGCTGAAAGGTGCCCAGCTCAGGGTGGTCATGGTCAATGAGCTGCTCAAAAAAGGCGTGCTGAGGCCCAGTGGCGTCAGCCTGGGTGAAGGACTTGATGGCCGGGACTTCGGGCTTGCGAGGTCGCATCTCCAGGTTCACGAGGGCAGAAGCAGTTCCCGCGAGCATAAGGAGCTCGACGATGGAAGTGGAGGACCGCATCTTGACGGATTTGGTCTAAGAGGGCACCTTGGACTCAAACTCTCCCTCTCTCCTCTCAAGAAAGCAGACGTCGAAAGGACGCGACTTATATACCCCTTCCTCCCCTCTGTTCAATTCTCTAATTCCGGTTGTTCCCCACAGATCCTTGAAGAACTATTGTATTCGCAAGGTAACATCACACAAGTGCCCGCCTAGCTACTCTTGTCAAAAGGTAAAAAGTTCCGCATCATGGACCCTGTTCCTAGGCGGCACGACAGGTACGGATCCCTGACCTGACGCCTTTTTTGGCCCGCCAGGTGTTCACCAATAACAAAGAGTTCTGCTTCGGCTTCCTGCCGAGAGGAGACAATGCCGGCATCCCATCTCCCGCTCATTCACCAAACTTGGTATTACAGATCAGCCATTTGCAGAACAATGGCGAAATCGGATTGGTCAGATTGCGAAGGGAGGTTCTTTTTTCACAGCCCCAGAAAACAAAGGATCCTTCAGCAAAACCCAGCAAAAGGCTCTACGAGGAATAGGCCCGTCCTTGCCTAAAGCCCAAGTACGAGTAAGCCCGCATCAACCTATCCGGCGGAACAAAGAGCCCTTCCTAGACAAACAAAATGGACTTGGACTTTTGCCATTCTCCGGCATGCCAGCAAAAATACCCCTGGTCCATCGCATTAGCTGCCGGTCTCCGTGAATCCAATTCAAAAGATCCCCGTGTCGCCGCTCGCCAACTCTATCTGCCCTTTGCCACTTTCAGGCGACCTTCCCGATAGGGCATGAGGCTAGCCAGGGGGTCGGCCCATGCCGGAGGCTTTTGTTAGTGAGTCAATGAGTGTCAGCCATTCTGTATGTAAGGAAAAATGCCTGCCGGCGGAATTGCCTTTGTTGGAGGCCAAGGACTTTTGGATCGGCGGAGGGAAAACAAATGATTCTCTCCGGGTGGACCGGTGGGTTTTGTTCAAGATTGGTTCTGAGAGGCTATTAATACTGGCCCCCATCTCCGATCACAATCTGCCATGACTTGTTCTAACTGTTCGTATGGGCTGTTCAATTGACAGCTTTTGTTGCAGCCTTTTGTTTGCCGGCTGCATACTCCGTAGATTAATTTGGATCGGCAGCTCACTTTCCCCATATTCCTTCGTGCAGCCAACCATCTTGGCGGATTCGGCCACCCATCTCTCCGAGGCGGGATTGTTTGCTTGGCTGCAGAGTATTCGTTTTTAGTAAAGGCGGTCTGTATCTACCTATGTATAGCTTACAGCAGGAGAAGACCTTTACTCTGAAGCCTCTCAAGCCTCTGCTTACTTTGCATGAAGATGCACGTCCTTCTTGTGCGACGCAAGATATAATCACCTGGCCTTTGGAACAAGGCTCTGCTACCCTTCTTTCTGTAATATATGCCTCGTGAAAGTATGCAGGTTGTCGACTGTGATCACCGATGCGGACCAAGTGGTCGGCTGTACCCATTTAATGCTCAGTCTGCCGTGCTCCTTCGTATATTCAACATTTACATGCTGTTATACCGTGGAAATTTATTTTATTAGTTATATATAAACTACCACGCTCCACGAGCTGGGAATGCGCATCTGGGCTAGTCAAGCCCCTCGTACGACCTGGTGCTGTGTTCAATTATTAGACTGTTGTGACTCGTAGGTTCCTAGATTGAGGGCTTGTGAAACAGTCTATACGAACATCTAGAAAAGGCTATTGAGCTCAATGGGACAGAATAAACTGCCAATTCAGTGCCAGTTGACGTCATTACTGCATTGAAGCCTTGCTGAAGTTGGGGGCGGACAGTAATATGATCCAATTGTTGAAGTGCAGATGCTCGCTTTATCACGACATATTTCTTGTCCAATTACTTCAATAGACGCCATTTTCAAGTAGATGCACACACTCTTCCTCGCTCATCCTATTACAAATTCCATTATATATGTGTAATCGTTCAAGATGCATACGGTGTTACTGTACAAATCCTCGTCCTCATTCTTCCACGCAAGCCTTCCCAAGCTCAATCGTCGCCACTCTCATAGAGACTGCTCACAGCCCATCCGTTCAACAAAGTATACTGACTCAAAGGCGACGTCCCCGTCAACGGGTCATAATGTTTCCTTTCTCCGCAAAGCCTATCGTTTCCATACTGCACACAAGGCCGGCCTTGCAACAGTGCCGCAACTTGTGCACCTGCCTCACGACCTTCAAACCAAGCTCCATGAAGAAACCCAAAATACTCGGCACTGGTAGCCTCGCCAGCATACCACAGTCGTCCAGTATTAGCTCGGAGATTCTGGTGAGCTAGTAATGAAGTACCTGCTGGCCAATTTGAGTAGCTTCCGAAAGACCACGGCTCAGAGGCCCAACGGGGATACGTGAACGCAATGGGCTCCGGGATAGTGACATTGGGAAACATTTGGCGGAGAACCTCCATGGCCTCTGCTTTGGTCTCTTCGTCCGTCTGCTGCTCGATACGATAGGACTCATCACCAATGACAGTTGCAAAAATGATGTTGGAGCCCGGCATGAAGCCTTCAGTCGAGAGGGACTGCCAAACAGGATAATAGCCCCGCGTAGTAGGCGAAGCATACAAAAAGTACTGTGTGTCCTCAGGCCAAAAGGTCTCGTTAAACTGCAAAAAGACTTTAGTATACGTGCCCATGGCGAAGTTTTGGATGGCATCTTGCTTCCACCCCGGCAGCTGTGGCGAGAAGCCAATCGCGTTGCTCTGAAGCACGCCCAGTGAAAAGGTCGAAATGGCGTAGTCTGCAGATACGCAGCTACCATCGTGATTATACACTGTGACACCGTGATCGGAGTAAGTGATGTTTGTGATACGAGTATTGAGGAGCAGGCGGGTATCATTCTTGGTGAGAAATGTTGAAGCTTCACCGTCGATGATGGCACTGTAACCGCGTAAGTCAATGACAAAGTTGTTGGCATCGCTGAACTGGTTAAAGGTGAGGTTGCTGCCTGCAACACCAAAGATGAAAGATGACTCTTCAGGCGGGAAAGCAGCCTCCCAGTCTGGGACATTGTCAGCATACGGAGACACCGCAGACCAGCATCCCACATTTCTATGTGCAATAACCAGATTGTTCCTGTTAAAACTTACCCCAGTTCCACCACTCAGCTGCCTGTTTCTTCATATCGCCATGTTTGGGATTCCATCCTGCAGTGGATAGACCAGCACGCATGGTCTGATCCTGCAAATTCTGGACAAGTAAGCGACCAGCCTTTGCGGCAGCTTTGTCGTATGCAGTTCCATATTCATCGATGAGACCAGAAAAGTCTGTGAAGCCCGTTTCATCATAAGTCAAGATGGAGTCATAATCCGAGTAGGTATTGGCGAGATGGTATTTTTTGGCCTATCCCTGATGTTAGACAGAAAAGTTCTAAACAGATACAAATTATTTCAAGATGAGTTTAATAGTGCCACTTACCAGTGTATACACGGGATTCTCTATACATTGTTAGCGACTCATTGTGTTTTAAAGACGTGCATCACAAGCCACTTACCTGGGCCTCCAGGATTTCCGAGACCTTGTATCTAAAGAACATTCGCATCAGCACTTTGTCTTATCAACAAAAGACATGGAGCAGAACGATACATACCCAATTGCACCCATACTCGATGACATATGGGCTTCCATCTGACTTTTTGCCAAAGTCACCATGCCACGCCCGTCCACCAATTCGATCGTTATACTCAATAATGACAAAATCCGACACTGAGGCATTATGTAGGGCTTGCTACATAGATAATTAGTTTTATAAAGAGTGATAACTCATGATAAGACTTACAGCAGCAGTGATACCAGCCATTCCTGCACCTCTGCAAACATGTAAGCAGCACTCTCCAAGATTCTGACATTCAATTCGTTGAGTTTCAAAGATACTCACAATATTGCCACGGACGTCTTCCTGCATGTTTGATCACTATTGCTGCTAACTGGTGCGGCAGCAACAGACGAACTCCATCCCGCAAGCACTGCAACCACACCGATTTTAAAGTTATTTGGTGCCATTGTTGTATACTCCGAAGTTTCTAACTACCTAAATATCTCAGGATCTACGACATGTTCAAGGTAGCATTATATAGACCAACTATCGTCTCCCAATGGTTCTCCAACCTCGTATCTACTCCTCACGGCATACTATCAGGTCAATAATTAAACAATGATTCCGCATTTATGCACGTCTAGCATGGTTTCTGCATAGACAAAGCGAGCATCATAGCATATACATCAACAAGCATGTGGCAGCTGAATACAAAACGAGGCAATATCCACCACCTCGTGCCGGAGGGCCGCGGCACCATTGACGGACTCAGCGATCGCCTTCTCCATCTGGCCTGTCAATGCAACATCGCCGAACAAGGCGTGGAGTCTCGTGCACATCGGAGTACCCGCTCGTATCTATATAGAACCACTTACGTTTCCACTTGATCTTACCCGCCCTTATCTAATTGATTGCTTTAGCGCCCATAACGCCAGTTCATTGAGAAGGCTGGAGAGCCTGATATAGATCCGGCGACATGATACCTAAAAAGGCCAATATTTGAGAGCCGAGGCTGGGAAGGCTGGAAACTTGGCTCTCCTCTCGCGCCCTTTCAAGACAAATAAACAAGCCTAGCCATATAAACCCACCCCAACTAAGGAAGAACCGGCAATCAACCAAAGCCAACGTCGGCGCTCTCCGTTTCATCTTTCATCTTTATTGCCATTAACTAGCCTATTCGAGCCAGCTTATCGACTTCCCCGCATCTTGTGTGAGCGGGGAGGCTCCAAAAGCGTCTCCACGCCTTTTGTGTTAAACGGCTTACATGGGTCCCTCACAAGCTGTTGGCTGATACTGTAGTTACCGTTATTATCTTATGGATACCCAGCCTCATGCGAGATTGCCGTTTATCAATTAGCTCCTCCAATGGCACATGCTGCTTCCATTGAATTTCCCCCTTGACCGTCTATCTGCGCGTCTCTCTAACTTATTGCCTCTCCCGGTACTAGTAACAGAACCCGAGGCTGCTAAGGCTGCCTCCGCACGCCGAGTTCGGTCTCACCCCCATGCCGATCCAAGAAACCAGATATCGTATCCCGTGCTTGACTCGCTCAAAGACAATGAAATGTGACCCAATTTACGATGACGGCGTGGTTCGAGTTGGCCGATGCAAGGTAGTACTGCGTATCTCATCAGGTCATTCTATGCCTTTGTAGTAATAAAATAACAAGTTCCCGTTTTCACACGCTTACTGGCTGCTTCTTTTCTCCCTTCCCACCAACTCCCCGATGCAGATGCTGTGTGTCGCATCGTCACCTCCAAATAACCTTGCCGGATGAGCAGACATCCACCACAGCCTTGCACAATGAGCGAAGAATATACAAAACACGAGAATAGCGATGACGCTCAGCTGGCGGCCATGGGGCACCAGCCCGAGCTGAATCGCAACTTTTCCACTTTGTAAGCCATGGCTGTGACAAAGAGGCGATCAACTCAGCTCACACGTATTTAGATCGATGCTGGGACTAGCATTCGCAGTGTTAAATGTAAGTACATAACATATTACAAGAAAGCTGCCAGAAAAAGAAAAGATTCACATAAGACTAACCTCCTTCGCCTCAGTCATGGACCGCCCTCTCTGCAAGTCTTTCTCTCAGCTTAACCTCCGGAGGTAGTACCGGAGTTGTCTGGGGTCAGTTACCAATCCTTTATGCAGATGCGTTCGCACAAGCGTTTTCACATGCATTCCCTAGCCCCGTACTGCCTTGTCTTGGCTAACATGCATGTGTGCGTTGCGATGTAACAGGCCTGGTCACGGCAGGCATATGTAACCTTTGCATCGCCGCGTCTCTAGCCGAGTTCCTGTCGGCTTACCCAACGTGAGTCTATAGATGGATCAAGCGTGTGATACTTGTGTGCCTTGTATTAACGGTGGTGACAATATAGTGCCGGTGGACAGTACCACTGGGTTGCAGGTAAGAATGTCTTGTCCTCAGACCTCATTCAGATGAAATGCTAACTAACATGCAACAGCAAGTATGACTTCTTTACACTTGGTTTATACTATCCATCCATTCTAACAGCATATAGTCTCTTGGCCCAAATGGGTACCAGTCCTGTCATGGGTAACGGGCTGGGTTAACGTGGCCGGCTGGGTATAATCACTCATCCATCCATCTACGACATCAGTCTCTAACAACATGCAACCAGGTCGCTCTCGTTGCCACAAATGCTCTATTATCCAGCCAACTCATTCTTGGCATCATCTCCGCCACACATTCTGTACATATTTCCCCTCCCTCATTAATCGACAGAGTATTCTTACACTCTTGCTAGGACTACGAGCCTCAGCGCTGGCACCAGTTCCTCATCTACATCGGTTTCACTCTCGCCTCATTCGTCATCAACGCCTTTCTCAACTCTTTCCTACCTCTCCTTTACCGAGGTGCCTTTGTGTGGTCCATTGGTGGCTTTGTTCTCGTGTCAATTACGGTTCTTGCCTGTGCATCGCCTGATTATAACACGGCCTATTTCGTGTTTCGCGAGTTTATCAACGAGACAGGATGTAGGTTCTCTCTTCACCTGTTATTGCTCATAATTATACTAACGACAAGACTAGGGCCTGATGGAATTGCCTGGCTGCTTGGCGTGCGTACATGTGCTCAACCATGAAGAACATGAAAGGTTGCTAACAAACCTCAGCTCCTCCAAGGAGGTCTCGGTGTCACTGCTTTTGTATGCGAATTGTCAATCCCTTATATCCAACATCACGATAGCTAACTGTAGCCAGGATGCCGTCGCCCACATGATTGAAGGTAAATAGCTTTTTCACAAGCACCATCAGACCAATAGCTCTCAAATACTAATGATCCAACCAGAAATCCCCAACGCCGCCCTAGAAGGCCCCAAGATCATGGTCATCTGCGTTGGCATCGGCACCTTCACCGGCGCTATCTTCCTCATCGTCCTGCTCTTCGTCGCCGGCAACATCGACGAGGTCATCAGCTCGGCTGCAGGACCTCTGCTGCAGATTCTGATCCACGCCACGAGCAACACGGCGGGTGCCATCTGCCTTCTCATGTTCGTATCTCCCAGCTCCATATAGACCGTGGCTTTGCTTTGTTTGAAGGCAAGAGACTGACTGTTTAATGAAGGCTTCCCCTTGTGTGCCTGATTTTCGCCACATTTAGTGTCATGACGACGAGCAGCCGCATGATTTTCGCCTTCGCCCGGTATGCTTCCAATTCACTGTATCATAATAAAAACACAGCTAACTTCTCCAGCGATGGCGGTCTCCCTGCCTCCAAATTCTTCGCCCGCGTGCACCCGAAGCTCGGACTCCCACTGAATGCCCTCATCCTCACCTCGGTGGTCGTTATCATCTTCGGTCTCATCTTCCTGGGTTCATCGAGGTAAGCATATCATCACAACAATCAGTCTCCAAGCCGCTCTTGAACTAACCTTATCAGTGCCTTCAACGCCATCATTTCTGCCTCAGTCGTCACGCTCGATCTCTCCTACGGCCTCCCCATTGCAGTAAATTGCCTCCAGGGACGCCGAAAGCTGCCTGAGCGGAAGTGGGTTCTGCCCAGCTGGTTTGGTTGGACGGCGGACATTATTTCGCTGTCGTACATTGCGCTCACCACGGTTCTCTTCGTCTTCCCTCCAGTCTTGCCTGTTACTGGTAGCAACATGAGTAGGTCACATCCCTGATTTGACCTGACTGTAATTGACACTCGCATTTTGCGTGTGCTAACACCCCATCACAGACTACTGCATCGTCGCATTCGCCATCATCATCGCCATCTCTCTCTTCCAGTGGATCATTGACGGCCGCAAGAACTTTACAGGTCCCCGCGTCAACCTTGTCAGTGGGCAGGTAATGGGAGAAAACGTGACAGAGATCACCAGTGTGGAGGAGGTGTCGGGTGGAAATAAGGAAGCGTAGTTGTCGAGGAATCCAACGAGTCTCCAGCATCTTTGCCAGAGAATGCATCCAATTGATGATGAAGGAAAAATTCATCATTTCATTTGGGAAGAGAAAAGAAATAAAGAATAAAAGCATTGGCTAGGTACATCATAGAGTGCACGGTGCAACTGTCTTCATCAGCTCGCGTTTGCAGCTCAAAGCAGTCATGCCCTGTTACTATTAATACAAAATTCGCCCTAATCAATGTATTAGCCTGAAAAGGTTTCTGTGAACACTTGACACACGGTCAAAGGGCCTTTCAGATAAAGTTTCCCTGAACGACAGGAGTGCGGTGCCCGGTACTGCGAATTAGGGGGCCACATCACAGCCTTTGACATGGATACATGTACAGTATTTCACTTCTTGTCACTGTAATACCTTAAAGTTTACACTCCAAGTCAACATATATATAACAAAGACTCTAATTGCAAAACATTTGAACAGTAATGATGCATCTTGATGCCCTTCCTCCCCATTCGTTTGCTTTGTCTCCCGCCAGCTGTCAACCAAACTATGTCTCCACAGCTCTTCATCACAGCCCCGTTTGCTTTTATTTTATTTTATTTTATTTTTCAAGTCACTTTCTTCACAAATCGGTCATTGGGCCAGTCTGGTCAAGGATTAAACTTTTTCTACTCTCCTTTAAATCTTTTCCCATAAATTTATCGGTGGGTGATTCTGAACAAGCCTTATACTTTTCCAATCTTGCCCCCCTTTTTGCTATCCCTTTGTCTGCTCTTCTGTAAATCTTTTCTTATCCCAAGATTCCTTCTTCTTCAGAGCTCTCGACAAAATATTTCTCTTCGCCTTTCGACTTTTTTAAATTAACATCAACATTCTAACCATCACTTTCGTCTTTGCCATTACCAGCATCGTTTTCTTTCTTCGTCATCACCACAACAATTCTTATCAGCCACGATGGAAAACGCAGCTTCATCACCCCCCACGCCCGTGGAACATCCTCCAAGTCCTCCCAAAGAGCCCCGTCCATGGAAGTGGAAGTGCCATGAATGCAATTGTCGGCATCGCCTCTCCTGCACTCGCCGATGCCTAAACTGCGGCCACACGCTCTGCTTTGCCTACGAAGGAGACTCGAAAAAGACCCTGGGATGTATTATATCCTTTGATTATAGCCAATGGATAAGGTACATCAGATGGCGCCGCCGAATGCAAGAGCAGAGGGCCTTCAATACGGAGAACCAAGCCAAACCCCCCGCTGAACAGACAGAAGATTCAGAGGCAGATGAGCCACAAAACACGGTCAAGAAACTCAATTTAAGGACTATGCTGCGGAACGGCACATACAGCTGCTTCGACCATTGCATCTTCCCAGGCTACTGCGTCCGAAAGCTGAGAGGAATGGAACAAGAACAAGCCTCATCTTGGGCACCACCAACGCGATCATCAGCGAGGACAAAGCTAAAAGTCCCAAATTTGGGCAAAAAAAATAAGCTAAGCAAAACAATGCCGAGGAGGCATAGACCAAGAGGACGTCGTCGCGGCTTCCAGAAGAAGCCGTCTCCCCTAAGCCAAGTGTGGCAGCTCGAAAGCGATTCTTAGGTAGATGGAAGAAATTACGAACATCAAGGGAGTAGGTGTGAAGGGCGATCCCGAAATGGGAAATGAAGAGTCAAAGGTAGATGGATATATTAATTTGAGGATAGACAACTGTCACAATATCCTCACCCACTCAGAACCCAATTCACTGCAGCATTACTCCAGAATCCTAGCCCTACCTCGAGAAAATATAAACACTCCCCCAAAACTCTCCCTAAAACTCTCCCACAACCTCACATCTACACACCCTACCTCAAAAACCCCGAACCAAACTCCAAACCTCACACCATCAGAAACACAGCCAAGCAAGAACAACGGCGAAGGTCGCTGTAAGCGACAACAGAGAAGATGCCTCGCGACGTGAACCGAATTCTCAACCTGGCGAGGCCGTACTCGGATGTCAGACTGGATTTTCCAAATGAGCTGGAATCCAAGAGTTCAGAGGTCTGGCGATTCTATAGAATAACATACGAAAATGTACATCTTTTTGGGGCTGTCGGCTCAGGTCGCCATCCCATCTCATCATCAGTATCAGCTGCATTTTCGGATGAGCTTCATCCTTGGTAGCTCACTTGCCTACTCGTATGGATTCTGTACAATTAAGTCCCTGTTATGCATAATGTGAGCTCAGCATGGTTCACATCCACATTCCTTGCCTTTCCTGTTCGTGATTCTGCCCACAAAGTACCTCTTAACCAATCACTTCGTGTATCAATCAGTAAGACCGATCGACCAACGCGAATGCATGCATCGAGTACTAGGTAGCGATACTTGAACTTAGAATATCTTGATCAAATGCGATATGTACCATCGAGTATTTTATTCTCTCCTTTCTTCTTTCTGGGTGAATTCTGCAGTGTAAGGTGGAAGACCTCCAAGTCAAGTGGTGAGGATATAAGATCCTACCCGGAACTACTTAGGCAAAAGGACGAGATGGTGAATCGGGCAAAGGGGCCGAAAGTGGGTGCTATTAACTATATCCTCTAGTTTCCTAATATATAATAACACTAGGTAATGACAGACTAAACCAATGACTCATTCTAGTTAGACATTCGCTACATCGTGATGCTTGTTCCTCTACACTGACATAGAGTGGCAGCATGGGTATACAAGATCCGACTTCCACGAATGCATTTCACCAGAACGAATAAAAAAACACCAAATGCACGTAATGAGAGAACCATACATCATGCCCTTTTTTTCTCCTTTTTTTTTCTTCTTATGCTAGAGTAGCCTAAGATAATCTTGCTAAACGTCAGCCGCCCAACAAGCTGTTTTCGTCCACCATTCAATTGCGTCGCCATCCATCTCCAATCATCGAGCAGCGTCAAACCAAAACAAACAAACAAACTAAACGAAAACAACTGTTGTACATGACTCACACGACAGACTCTTTGCCATTCAGCAAAAAGAAACAGAGCTCAAGGCGGTGCAAGCCATCCTCCAACCCTGCTTCATCTGCTGCCGTGCGTCCAGAGCCCACACAGTTGTCCAAACCATGCCCAGATTCCATGCCCAACGACAGGTTTGGATTTCCTCTGTAGGAAAGATAACAAAAAAATTAAGAAAAAAAAGCGTCCAGTTCCAGTGTCCCAGGCCATCCCAGCAATCGCCCCGCGATCCGAAATAAAAGGTATTCAAAGCATTAACATAGAGCGAGAGCAATTCGTGCGCGGGAGGAGAGAGGTAGGTTGGGCTGCTTAGGCCTCCAAGGCCTTGGCCTTCTTCTTCTGCTCGACCTTGAGGAGGAGGGCACGGTTGATGTGAGGCAGGACACCACCAAAGGCGATGGTGGCACGGATGAGGGTGTCGAGCTCTTCGTCACCTCGGATAGCCAGCTGGAGATGGCGAGGGGTGATGCGCTTCACCTTGAGGTCCTTGGCGGCGTTCTGCGTGGCGGTTAGTGTCAAACTGGGGCATGAAGGCCGAAAACACAAGCAAAGGGAACAACTTACGCCTGCCAGCTCCAGCACTTCGGCAGTCAGGTATTCGAGGACGGCCGTGACGTAGACTGCGGCCTTGGCGCCGACTCGCATCTTGTTTTGAGTGTTTTGCTTGAGGAAACGCTTCACACGACCGCAAGGGAACTATATGCCCCGAGAAAAACACCGGAATTAGCGACAGTCCATCGTTTGATTGAAATTGAAATCCTAGTAGCCTGAGGAAAATGGTTGGATAGAGATCTTGTCGGATGATGTGACCGCTGACCAAATTAAAAAAAAAAACATCTCCCCCTCCCTGCGCCCGGCTACGCGACTAGGCATCTGGGCACCGAATGGCATAGCAACGAGATGCCGCACGGTGACACGATTGCGCGGCCTGAATCTTGCGGAATCCATCGCCAACGCAACTCTGCGGTCCCATGCCAGGTCGTCGAAGCGGGCGGCGGCGAGCAAATGACCAACGCGTCCGGGTGAAAACTCGTCGAGGGCCATCGCGGGGAGGTTGGAAGCTAAAGCGGGACTCGCAGGATGTGCAGGTGGGTGTGCATGCGCGCAAATCGTTTGGGCATCAAGCAGGGCGAGGGAATCGGGCGAGGGCCGGCGAAAGCGAAAACCAAGCTTCCGCCGGTGTCGAACAGTCAAAAACTCACCTGAAGTCCAGCTCTGGCCGAGTGGCTCTGCTGCTTCTTGGATCCCTCGGCGCTCGTCTTACCGCCGGAGCTCTTCCCTCCAGATGACTTGCCCTTGCCTCCGGCCATTGCGTCTGGCGTATCGATACGGGATGATAGTAGTTGCAAATGCGTCGAGATGGAATGCGAGTGTCTGCACTGGCGAGCGGCGAAAGCAGAGGCTGATGCGCGTGGTGAAGCGGTGATGAAGTCGAGAAGTGGGATGTTTGGTTCAAGCCGGTGTTGGTGTGGTGGCAGAAATTTAGCAAATCGACGCAAGCGGGCGGTCCAGTTGCTGGCATGTTTAGGTTTTTTTTTTCGCTGCAAGGAACAGCCTTCTGGTGCCTGTTGGCCTCGCTGTATTGCGTCGCGCCCGTCCGAGTCTCAGCGGAATGAGCTCCCCCCAACCTCCTCCAACAGCCCCTCAATCGCAGTGCTAAGGGCGCTAGAAAGCTTGCTTTGCTTAGTGAGACGATTGACGATTGCAGCCGCCCGCTTCCGAGACCAGCACAGCCGGAGTATATCCGAAAGGCTGGCCGCCACTGGCGCATCGCAGGCAGCTGGAGATGGTGGCAGGCAGAGAAGCGCTGGCCATCAGTCAAAGGGGCTCCAAGGCAGCAGGCACCCAAAAAAAGATGCTGCAGGATGACTGCCGAGATGTCCCCAGGAGGTCAATCTCGGTGAGTCATCGCAGAGGCAACTCCAGAGCACAGAAAGCTCTGCTAGTGACGACTCAGGGCAGGAAGATATACTGACCAAGGCGCTCAACTGCCAACAAAGCAGCGGCGCCAATGCCTTGGGCTACCCCATAGTGTTGTGGGGGATGAAAAATTGAAAGAGAAGAATCATGGCAAGTCACTCATCTCGCCCGTCTGGGCTTGTGGGAGTTGCCAGCTTGACATGGCATCGTTGTGCCTTGGTGAGTCTGGAGTTCAATTGTCTGCATGAATAAGGCGTTTCTCAACTCGGAGACTAGAGTTGGCAATGTCCCGCTGTGGCTGCTAGTTCTGTGGCGCATGCGAATGGCTAAGACCCGGCTATTTGCCATGTCCCAGAGCTCTAAGCCACTGTTTCAACTTATGTCAGCATTGCATTCCTACCTGCTCGTAAAACACCCGCAGGATGCCTAGCAAATGTAGTAAAAGTAAAAGCGGCACCACTTACAGAAGCTTCGACAGAGCTCTCTTTGGAAGGGACAAAGCTTGTTTGCGGGAGCTGCAGCATACAGATCATCCGCGGCTATCCGCTCTCATAGTAATAAAGCTCCGTGTTTGGTTTAGCGTGCCTCGCCCAGATGTCACTCCAAGTGCAGCGCACGGACCATGGGTTAGCACCAGACGCCACGAACTGTACTTGTGAGTTGTACCCTATCTGCATCATTGGGACAGCCTCATCAGCAATCTATCCCGATAAGCAATTACGCAGGGCAGTGCTGAACCTATATCTGTCTCTTCTAAGCAGCTCTTCACATTACTTGAAACATCGGCCTTACAGCAGAAAACAAGCCCAGTAACATGGCCAGCGTAAGTTTATCCTGTCCCAAGTCCTCGTCTTGTCCTGTCACATGTTACTTCTGTGCATATTGCTAATGCGCAAGGCTACCATCGCCATAGCATGGCGTGACTCGCACCGTTCGGACTCGCACCGAAGAACAGCGGCTGCAAGACCTCGAAAAGATCAAGAAATACCGCCATCTCGAGACCCAGATACGCACACAAGTCGCCACGGGAACCTACACCCTAGATCTCTTCGAGCTTACCACCAAGCTCCTTCGTCAGAACCCCGAATACTACACCATATGGAACATTCGGCGCCGTTGTCTGATATCTTGTCTGTTATCCGGAGCAGCAGACCAGACGAAACCAGACGCTCAAGATGGCACATCAGATACCAAAAACCAGGACTCAGACAGCCAAGTGCTGCAGTCCGAAATCGCCTTCACTATGCCGCTGCTGCTGGAATTTCCCAAGTGCTACTGGATCTGGAACTTTCGGCAATGGCTTCTAGCACAAGCCATTCAAAGATTGCCTCTCCCGGTCGCTCGCAAGATTTGGGAGACAGAACTCGGCCTGGTGTCCAAGATGCTGAACAAGGACCAGCGCAACTATCATGCCTGGGGCTACAGGAGGCTTGTGGTGGCTCAGCTGGAGAGTTCTGAGCTTGACGGCAAGAGCATGGCTGAGGATGAATTTGCGTACACAACCAAGATGATCCGACAGAGCTTATCCAACTTTTCTGCGTGGCATAACCGAAGCCAGCTCATTCCAAAAGTCTTGGAGCAACGAGCCGCTGATGACAAGGCCCGAGCAGCTTTCCTCGGCGAGGAACTGGATCTTGTGCGTGATGCTCTCAACGTCGGACCTGAAGACCAAAGTTTATGGTACTATCACCAGTTCCTCGTCTCCCAAATCGTAGGGGACGGAAACAAGCGGAGCATCACACCAGCATTGACCGTCGACGAGAAAGTTGCCTACCTAAAGCATGAAATTGATGAGATTAAAGACCTGTTGGAGGATTACGCCGACATTAAATGGATTTACGAAGCTCTCTCAGAATACACCGTAGCATTAGAACGGCTACAACGCACTGACAACAACAGTGCTGAGGCTGGCGACTTGCAGGTCTGGCTCTCGAAGCTACGGACTCTAGACCCGATGCGTACAGGTCGATGGAATGATGTTGAACAACTAGCAGCATGATGGAAGTCGTAACATACAGTTACTTTTTCTGTTCTGGTTCTTTCGGGCATACTACAGAGGCATAGTTGGCTAGCACTGCCCGAGAGCACAATCGCCCGATCCGACACCATAGGGGTCATGATCCATACTTCTAGAATCAGCCCAGCCTTCGACTACGGGCTTGACCGGACATTAGATGGTTATGTAGATATGACATGTCAAATGATGTACATCGTAGAGGCAAGCAAACCGGGGATTTGGGCCATGTCAAACTGTCACCCATCAAAAGCGGTTGGGGGAAATGTCAGTTGGATTGGCGAACAACAGCTACTGGAACATGTATCAAACATTTAATGAAGATCGGCGGTTAGCGTATAATACATGTGATTCAACCCTGGCAACTGGTAACACGTCGTTGAACCCGTACACTGTATGTCAGTATTCTGCCATAGGGCAGCTTGGTAGTATCAAGGAATTGAATGGCCATCAGCTCCCTCTTCTCTGCAAGTTGCTCTGCTCGGGTGACATTCTGTTAATGACGTCAGTACTTATATCGTAGGACCCCGCATCACAATTTGCAAAGTTGGTCAAACGACTTTATTCTCCATCGAAAATGCTACTATATATGCATCAGGAGACTCGTGATGGTGTTTTGTAGAGGGTGAGATCCAGTAGCAGAACGACAATAGCTAATGCAAAACGCCAGCTGAGCTAATTAGACAGACGAATTGGAGAGGGCTACTATATGTTGAGAGGATGTACGGAATCTTGGCAGCAACCACAATCTGACCCTTGTTGTCAGTGCAGTCCTTGTTCGAGCGGTTATTTGGATCGCCTGTCAACTACATGTTGTTTCCAAAAGTTTGCTACTATAACATTGTCAGCTCCATATGGTAAGATTGAAGATAGATCTATAGGCAGTTCCGCGTGATAGCATTGTGTTTAGTTACCTCTCAAAGTATACATATCTCTTGGGGGCTCTTCATTCATGCCCTTAGCAGCTGATCACTTGTTCAATCTCAGGAGTACAAAGCTACAAATGATATATATCATAAGAAGCAATTTACCATATGTGCCAACCAGATTTACGGCTAAATAGAGAGTAAATCCAATGCAGACTCAGCCATATGCAGACTCCACACCGCATCACACGAGCATATACCAAGTGAAGCACTCTGCATAAACAACACAAAGCACCAATCAAGACGTGTCATGTTTGCAAATAGAATTAACCAACGGCCACGCCGCTCAGATAAGGGAAAATCCATCTTGCACATAGCCCATACGACTCCAGGAGAAACTGGCCCGCCAAGTGGATTCTCTGACTGCAGAAAGCATGCATGTATGGAGTTCCATACACGTACTCGGCCGGTACACACCGCCGTTCTCGCTTAACAACAGCTGCTTGCTACGAGCATTTGTATATGCATCTATTGCTTGCTACGGGCATTTTTATATGCATCTAGACAGCTTGGAAGAGGGCCGAATATGGGAAAACGCCTATTGTTAATGCCTCCAGGGGGGATGGGCGCAGAAAACATATTGGGCCAATCCCCACGGGATGATGAGGCTGGTGTCGGAGCCCCCGACTCCTGGCTTTTAGGAGACGCTGTATGTCGTGTCTCATTGGTGATTTCAATAGATTGGAATGGCGGAATCGGCATGCCAAGCTGTCATACTGGCTAAGGCATACACGGTATTGAAGCTTGAGGCGGCTCATTCGTGGAGTACATACGGATTGCATGTAATAAACCTCCTTGTTCCTATTTCAATTTTTATATCAGATCTTGATTGATAATTGATTATAATATGAATAACATAGAAGTTTAAACTTATCCAATTCCTCCGCATGTCTCACAAAGTGAGCTTGGCCCATATCTACCCTACAATAAGTAACCACCATTAGGGAATGTCTGCCATTATATGCCACACGAACTGATGATTGACCGTATGAACATGTAGACCGATGAGATATCATCAACTTTGGCTAGTATAGAGGCTGTGCTCTCTAGAGAATTGTGGCTAGCTCCAGGAATTTGGGTATACGTGACGTATCACATCTGACATCAAGCATTTCACAAACGTCTACAGATACATCCTTTAACTCGTAAAATACCAATAGAGCCAGTACATATTTGACCCGTCTACACGTTATAGAGCCAAATCAACGGCAGCAGCCGCTTACATAGCTCGGGTTCGACTATCCGCCATTGGCTCAACACCAAAGCAACTAAACTCACGAATGTACACCCGACACCCGTCTGTGCTCCCCCCAAAAGCAGTAGCGTACAACGGATGGACGCCTCGGTACATGTACAGACCTCTCCGTATTCACTGTCAAAAGCCGAGCCAACCAGCCACCACAATATGCAGGCTGCTGCAGGTACTTACGTGCATGATCGAGCGTGCACGAGGAGGGGGAGCCAAAAGCTGACCAATGTCCTGCGAGCAAAGAGCGCAAAAGTGTGGGTATGAGCCGTCTGCAGTGTGTTTGGCCATTGTTACACGAAAGGAACTGGCAGCTTGAGGGCCATGACGACTGCCTGCATCAAGATGTTCCTTGATGAAAAAGAGCTCGTAGCAGGGGGACACTGGGGAGCCACCTCGTGCTCTGTGGGAACTTTGGTGGTGGGCTATTATGGAGTCAAAACAGACAACACGTTGTCGAGTTAATTTTAATTTGACTGCGTGTCTCTGGTACCGGCAACGTCTTCAGCGGCTGCAGAGATTTCGTCTGTCTCAGACAAATCGCCCCTTTGTAAGATGGCACCACAGCATGGCAACGCTCTCGTCCTTGCATACAGTAGAGCAGAGCAGAGCAAAGCAAAGCAAATCATCATCTCGCCATCCAGAAGCTGTGGCTGTCGACAATCTTAAAAATCAAGAGGAGGGAATTAGCATATCAAACTGCAAACTACAGGGTCCGGAATCCGGAGTCCGGAGCACAAGAATAGCACCAAAAGTACAAAGTCCGTCAATCATTGTCAGGGGACCGAATGGATCCGCCCAAAAAAAGGCGGTGCTTTCGGGATGCCGATTTTCTTAGTCAACCCGGGCAGATGGATTCGGAAAACGAGATTGGCCCCGGAAATTCAGGAAGATCAAGGAGGGCCGCACTTGGCCACTGAGGCGCAGAAAGGGGCTGAATTCAATATCTCTGTGGGCGGACGGCCAAAAAGAAGGAAAGAAAAAAGAAGCAAGGAAAAAAACTTGGACTATAGGCGGGTATACAGTGCGGCCTTGCCAAATATCTGATAGTTGCATTTCCCCAATTAAGGTTTCGCTGAAGGCGTTCGACACAGTCTCTCGCGCACTGGCGGGCGGGCAGATCTGTGGCTTTTGGGAAACCGCTCAGCTGGCCTGTGTTCTCGTGGACTGAAAGAGGACGCAAGAAGCTGCCTCGTGACTGTACGTGTGAGGCTTCCCTTCTTCAGCAGGTCTGGCGGCTGGTGATGGTGGCCTAGTCGCCTGACTTGAGCGAAAAGCAACGAGCAGAGGTGCCAGATCCCTGCCGATTCGGCCAGCTACAATTCCGATTCGCTGCGGAACCCTGATCGTTTTGGTGGGCACATCAGAGATCCATATTTTATTATTTTCGGGGGCATGCTGTCAGAATTAGCTGTGGGTTTGAAAAAAAAAATAGAGAGAGAGAGAGGTTTAAGCACGGTTGAGAGGAAAAAATAGGGGGTAAATTGGTGGACGTTTTGGAAATGAGAGAGAGAGAAAGAGACATTCCACGACCCCCATGTTGACAAGGCCCTTTTTCCAGCCTTTTCTCGGCGGAAGACCAGGCTGTAAATTATCCGATGCAGGGCTCTCTGGACAGTGAGAAACCGCCGTGTCGGTGATTCTTTCGAGGTGAATCTCAAACCCCATCGATGGGATAAGAAACCGAAACCCGGGATCTAGTGAGCGCCACGCCGTCCCGTTGCTCCAACTAGAACCACCCAGGGCTGTCATTCCATTGTTGCCACCAAGAGACTAAAAAAGTTGCCCGCGCACACAAAATCAGAATAAAAAGAAAGCGGCAATATTGATCATCTTGTGTGACAGGTTCGGGATGACGATTGGTTGGGTGAAGAGTATCGCCTCCCCTCTCCACCGGAGGAGGCTGCAAGCAAAGCTGAAATGCATGCACTCTGACTAGCAAAATGCAGATGCAAATGCAAATGCTACCGGCCGGACCGCACATGCACCGCGGCTTTTAGCTTAACCTAAAGAAAGCAAAAAGCACGAAAGCCAGTGCTGCCTCGTAATACGAGTTTAGCCCACAGTCTTGGTCTCTGTCCTGTCAGAAACGCTGTAGGGGTTGTTCTTTTCGAACTGCCGTTTACTGCCCATTCCCCCCTTTAGTGCCGGGTGAGTCTTATTACACTCATCCATCGTGTTTCAGGGCGCAGAGGCAGACCATACCAGATGCCGCTAGATCGAGCGTGTGTGCCTAGATATCCCGAAATTTGATGGCTACAACGTGGCGCAAATCGCTGCACGGGTTGCATTCCAAGAGTTTCGCAGCAGCAGGACGGAGAGAGAAGGTCCAGAAGCAAAGGAGAGGAGAGGAGAGGAGAGAGAGAAGAGAGGAGAGAGAGAGTGAGAGGAGAGAGAGAGTGAGAGGAGAGAGAAACAGTTTTGACGCAAGGGCCTGGCACGATGAGAGTGTCATACGGGAGAAGAGACAAAAACCAGACATACAGTAGTTATCGTCAAATCTCCTTCTGTGTTTCGTGTGCATGTGGCGTGCAGCGGAGCTTCTCCCTGCCTCGAAAGAGATATTTTGGTCATGGCCAGCGTGAAGATGGTGTTTTGTTGACTCAGCCTGCTACCTACCCAAACCTGGGCAACCCTTGCGCCTGCATATGGGCTAAGCAAGGAGGCGATATTTGCCCGTGTCTTCGATATCATGTACATGAGCACTCGTTTGTGCTACCAGACAGAGCTGGGTGCTACCAATGGCTAATGCCTGTTGCATGCGGCTCGATCAAGTCAACCGTCAAAGCAAGGGCGGGTCAACTGCTGCAAAGCCGTGGGCACAAATACGAGCAGCAAATAGGATACTGTAAACTCGCGTCCTTGGGGGTGGTTTCGAACAACAAACAAACAAACAATAGGCAGGCAAATTCTCCGTCAATACGATTCGAGAATTTGACACACACGCCTAGAGTTAGCCTTTAGCCAATCCGCAATCTACGACAAATAAACCATGACGACGACAACTGCTCCTGCAAGGCTCCGGTGGCCGACAAACCCTGGCTACCTGCAGCCAATTTGCACCGCCCGCTGCTGAGAAGAAAGTTGAAGGTTGGGTGTATCCCGTCCAGCCCATCACCAAAAGCTCACAGTATTGCACACGGTATACTTTGCAAAGCCCCCCATGACACAGTGCCCTCTTGTTCCAATTGGGCTTCTCCTCGCCTTCCATGAAGACTCCGTATCAAATATCGAGCGCGCGATGCTATGCTATGGGAGTGCCTTGAGATTCAATTTCGCAGCAGTTACCGGGCGCGGAAAATAGGGGCGGGCTTCGGTTTTCTAGAACGTCGATGCATGGAGTTCAGGGGGCGGAAATCAAAGAGCCAAATGAGATGGGAATCGGAAGCGAAAACAGACTGCTGGGTTTATCTGGGTACTGGTAAGGTCAGGCATGTAGGTACAAGCTCTACCCCGCTGTTTCGCTGCGGCGGACGAGGTAGATTCGTTAGTAGAATATGTCCCGCAAAGGCGATAAAGCTTGGGGAGAAGCCCCGTAATGTTAGCATCATCTCTAGGGTTCAGCCATTGTGAGCTGGGCAGAGACACAGAAAGGCGGCACGGGAACACTGTGGCGGCGGGTATAACAGCTTGAAGTAGAGAGTAATGAACGAAACAATATGCAAGTTTCAAAAAATACATTCTGTAAAGAGAGAGTCAAAGAGGAGTTGTAGAGCATTGAGGATATCCCATACAACCAGATGGAGCCTGTCCTGTCTGAAGCTTGTCATGCCTCAAACGTTACAATGCAAGAGACAGGCTACCTCAGCAGCGACCTTGCCTAGTCCAGTACCGTACCTAATCAATCAGCTGCTATTACAATAGAGGTCAAGTAGCAGTCTGGTAGCATCGATACTACTGCATCTGCTCAGGTGGCGGCGTATCAAGGAGGCCGCAGGCAATGCATGCAAGGTACCTAACATGAGCCTCGTACTGTGCTGTGCTGCGAATAGGGGCCTGCGCACTGTCATTGGCCGTAATCTGTCATATATGCACTAAAGCAGTGCTACCTTGCCTCTTGGTGGCCGCCCCTATCATCCAGCTTGTACCCCGGCCCTCTGGCACCTCTACGCCAGTGGGGCTGCAGCCTCCCCCCTAGTAGGTTATTACTAGGTATGCTCTGCCGTGGAATTTTTCTTCCCTTAGCCTGGCTCTTCAACCCGACTCTCCCTCTTCGCCAACCGGAGGTCGTACTTTGGTCGTACAGCTTCTGCTTCTTGCTTCTGCTTCTTCCTCATCGCCTCGCCTCTCCTCTCCTCTCCTTGGCCATCTCTCCTGTCCCGTTCGCTTCCGCCCTGCCTGCGACGCATAAGAGCCATCAAGAGCAGCTTTGCCGCCTTGCCTGGACATCTGTCGACGCGGGTTCTGCCGAGTTACGTTCCGAAACTTTAAGGCACAGAGCTCGGCTTTTGCATTTTGTCTCTCGCGCATCTTGTCGGCTTCATCGTCTGTCAAGATCCGATCATACATCAACACGCTCCTGGCTGCTCAGTCACGCTTTTTTGGGAAGAACCCCCCCCCCGAGGACTCAGATCTGGTCATCTAGATTGCCCTGACCACACCCACTTCCGACGCGGCGCTGTTATAGGAAGAGGGAAGAAAAAAAGAGAAGAAAAAAAGCTAGCGCTTAACCAAGGATCGTGGATTCCAGAATCCCTTCCCACCATAGATCTCGCTCCCTATCCCGTATTGCTGCAAGCTAGCTAGCTAGCTTTGCTCCACGTTCTGCACGACTGCTCTCTTGCTGGGTTGGCCTGGGCTTTTCCTCCAACACACGTTACGACCGTCACGACTGAACGAACCGATCAAGTGCATCATCTATGTTGCCATTTAACCGTCCGTCTCTATCGCGTTCTTGAGTATATCTTTCTGGTGCAGCATTGGAACATCGTCATCCTCGTCGATTACGTGTTCCTTCTCCACCCGTTTTATTGCGCATTTCAATTCGTATCATTACATCTTCTGGAAGGATTTTCGCGTCGCATAGCGGCAACCATCCCCTGCGGCATCTTGCGACATGGCTCAGCAGCCTCACGACATGAGTTACCTTGATTACGGCACAGCGACCAACCGGTCCCCCAGTTCTTCGAGACAAAACTACTCCAACTTTTCTTCTGGCCTCACCATGCCTCGACAGACCCAACGACCCTTCGATGCGCCTCTCCCCTCGTCTGGCCTTTATTCCTCCGACAGACTGGCCAGCAGCTATGGCAGCCGAGGCATGGACACTATTGGTGGCGCCGGCGGCATGCCTGGGTACATGATGGATAATAACCAGTCATGGAGCTACAACGGTTCGGGCGTGGCTACTGTTGGCGGTGCTGTGCATGGCCCGGGAAGGCAGCGAAGCGTCAATCGGCGAGCTGCTTTGCCAACTGTATGTTCATTTTCAAACTGCTCCCGAGAACGAAGACAAATGTGCTGACTAAAAAGATGCAGAATTGGACCGAACATGGCGGGATGGGAATGCCTAACCTTCAGTCATACTCGAACGGCCTCGGTGGCGCATCTATGAACAACGGTGGCCTTCGTGTTGATAACCCTGGATCTCACCCGTCCCCCAACAGCCTCCAGTCTGTCGGCAACGATGCTGACCAACTAATCCCTACCGCTATTGTCATTAAGAACATCCCTTTTGCCGTCCGTAAAGAGACGCTTGCTTCCATCATGCTGGACATGCACCTTCCCCAGCCCTACGCTTTCAACTACCACTTTGATAATGGTGTTTTCCGAGGTCTCGCTTTCGCCAACTTCCAATCCGCCGAGGATACTCGTGTTGTGATCGAGGCGATGAACGGAATGGATGTTCATGGCCGCAAACTTCGAGTCGAGTACAAGAAGATGCTCCCTGAGGCTGAGCGGGAACGTATTGAACGGGAAAAGAGGGAGCGCCGAGGACAGCTCGAGGAGCAGCACCGTGCCCCTCTGTTGCACAACCAGAGCTCACTTCAATCTCTGGGTGGCATGCCCCAGTCCCAGCCTCGCACCGCCAGCGTCGCTCCCGCTCCCGCTACTTCTCTTCTCGGTAGGTTTTGAGTCGTTTAAAGGAGCCGTGCTTTTGTTTGTGATATGCTAATACCTCTATCTGTAGGTGACATTGATATGAACGACCCCCAGACCCTTGAATTCTACACAGAACTCGCCATGTTCCGAAGAGACGATTCGCGAGAGATTTTGGTCTTCCCCCCTGGAATTGCCCCTGAGCATCGCCGATCCATTCACATTCTCGCCCACCACATGGGACTTGAGCACCAGTCTATTGGCGAGGCTGATTCACGACAGCTCACGGTGCTGAAGAGACAGCAGCCCTCGCCCACGGCCAACATCCACACGCCTCCTGCTAGCAGCCTTGACGTTCACAAGCGTGGTCTGAGCCGAGCTGCCACATTCGATTTTGCAGCTGACAGGGAGTCTCGCGCAGCTAGCAGCAATTATGGCCATCTCGTTGGTCGACACGGTCCCACGCTCGAGCTTCCCGGAAGCCCAGATGGAAGTGGCATTCCCAACAACCTCCGGGCCGCCAAGAGCTTTGCCGATCTCCGCTCATTTACCCCCAGCCCGTCCCAGGCCTCATCGAGCTATCTTGCTCCCGGCAGCGGCCTGAGCGGCATTGCCCCTACGTCCACGGCTCGATTTGGCGACTACCTCAGCAACGGCAGCCAGTCCCAGAGCGGCAATCCCAGCACTCCTGGTGGAAAGAATGACAACGGCCTGGTCAGCGGTCTCAGTGGACTGAGCCTGTCTCCCTTTGAAGCGAACTCAATGCAAGCCCAGCGCAGCACCCCTGGTGCTATTGGCAGCCAGCGGCCCAGCGCAAACGGAAACGGAACTAAGGGTGCCCCTGAGAGACAGCCTCGCGGCCCTGAGTGGGAGACTTCCAACGGCTTTGGTCGTACTCGAGCAAATGGTCACATGCAGCGTGGCAGTGGTATGTTGATTGAGTCCAACTAGTCTCTTTCGTAAAACTAACGCGTGGGTTAGATTCTTCGGACAATGGAGCTCGTGTTGGCACCAGCTCTACTAATGCTTCGAGATACCACTAAGCCAGTTTGATACGCGTTGACTGGCTCTCTCATGTGTTATGCCTGTGGCTCACTGGGAGAGCTGGTGGACTGCCTTTTTGGAGGGTTAGACCAGGCTCTCTGCGTCGCATCCCTCGCCTTGCACTCAACCCATTGCTTTTTACGATTTGTAATATTGATTTTCATCAGGACGACGGAGGTGTTTTGGTCTCTGATAAACCACTCAGGACGATTTACCACCTTGGCGATGTACATTTCCCCCCAAAGTTGGTGGAAAGCCCCGAGGTCTACCAGGCCAACTCTCCGTCGCTCCGTAGCTGGTTTTTTTGATGATGATGATGCCACCCCCGATGAGAATGTGGAAAACAGGATCAGGATACAAAAAAAGTTTTGTTCGACAAATGGGCAACCGTTACGAAAACGTCATGACTCGTTTCCGAGCGCGAAGCCTGGAATATCCCCCCCTTCAAGCGTACTCCTTCAACCAGATCTACGACCGATTCTTGACGATTATGACATTTATTTTCACGACTTTTACGTCTAGACAGCTGCAGCGAATCCACCTCGTCGTGCTTCGCATCACATAAGCACTGAGTGGAGTGGCTTCGGCGACGATGACGAGCAGTACCTATACCCAACCAAAGGAAAAAAAACTGTTTTTTAATACCCACATGTCTGACGTCCAGATACGACCGTGACGACGACGAATTGAGACAACCCCAGCTTTCTTGTACATGCATTGGAGGCCGGGACGAGAGAGTAGAGATGTGTTTGTTGGAAATGATTGTGTGTTGGTTTGATAACATTTTTGATGGGAAGCGAAGAGAGAGAGAGAGAGAGAGAGAGAGAGAGAGAGAAAGAGAAATGGGAAGAAAAAAAAGATATAACCCTTTTTGGAGCATGATTGGGAGAGTTTCTGACTGGGGCAAGTCCTTGTTTGCGCTGATTAATACGTCTTGTCTCTGTTGCCGAGACAATTCCCTCTCACGCGAATGGAGAAGGACGGGTTTGATGAGAGGAGGTTTCTGGTTTTACTGCGGCGTTTTACTGTGGCAGCATTGGGCTTGCTATGTTTTCTTGGACTGCATCTTCATCTTGTGATTTTTATTTTCTCGAAGACAAGGAGGGTGGTGATGGGAAACAACTCGGTGCATCTTCATTGATGCCAGAAGACGGGCAAATTCATAAACTCATACAGGGCTACGGTTTAGCAGGATCTGTGAAAGAAGGAAAAAAAGAAGAAACACGGCGAGTAATTATTCTTGTTCTTTGCCGTTGTTTTTTTTTGGTTAAGTTTTTGTAAATCTTTTTTTTCTTCGACCACTGTAGTTGTTGTATTAGTGCCATCAAGAGCTTTTTATCATTTACTATTTTTATAAGGAATTCCATTTTGATATTTTTATGTTTTATGATTCTGCAGCTTTGGATCTTCGTGTCGTGTGACTGTCTGTTCTGTATTGTTTGTTGGTTGGGTCGAGATGCTTCCCTGTGTCGGATCGAAGTTTAAGCTTAGGTGCCAAATACTAGCTGACTCGGTTCCTGGCGAGATGGAGCCGCTAAACTGTGGAGAGAGATTCTACTTGATTGGTTTGGAGAGTTTCGACGGATGACGTACGTTTTACTTTTCCCGTTGGAGTGCCATTGGTTGGTGGTTTCTGTCATTTGTAGTACAAGAAGGAGACTGTTTCCCCATCCGACGCGTGGCATCATAGATTTTGATTCTTTCTCTGGATAATAAACTTGGAGCCATTTTTGTTTTTAACGGCGGGTGAAATAGCACATCTACGGGGTTTCACTAGATAAGAGGGGTTATGATTGATATCCCCGCATTGGAGGTCAGAGAGGTTCAGACACAACACGCTCGGCAAGACGAGATTGAGGACTGGGAAGTCGTCATGGCGCCGACGAACAAGCAATGGGTGAGCAAGCTTGATGGAGTGGACAAGTTGGAGTTGGTCGAGGGCGAGATGCCGGTGCCAAAGGATGGAGAAGTGTTGGTGAAGATTCATGCCGTGTGCTTGAATTACCGAGACCTGGAGGGTATGTTTCCTCGACTAGATTTGGAAGCTGGGGATTGATGATGATTCTGACTTGATGCAGTTTGTAACGGCGATTATAACCACCATCAGACGCCTACTGATTCCCCTGTCGGCATCGTTCCCTGCTCTGACATGTGCGGCACCGTCGTGGAGAGCAAATCGCCGCTTCTCAAAGTTGGCACGCGCGTCATGTCCGTCTTTCTTCAGACTCACCTCGCTGGCGCCCTCAAGCAATCTGATCTGGAATCTGGACTGGGATTTCCTTTGCCGGGTGTACTCACAGAGTATAGGTGTTTTGACGCCAAAGCGCTAGTCAAGGCGCCCAAGTACATGACGGACGAAGAGGCGAGTTGCTTGCCGATTTCCAGTGTGACGGCGTGGATGGCCTTGAATTGGATGAGACCCATCGGTAAATCCTTCCAAGAACTGGAGCTTTATGGGAAAAGCGGTGATGAAAAGAAGGACGACGAGAAAGAGACGGTATTGCTTCAAGGAACAGGCGGAGTGAGCATCGCCGGACTGCAAATCGCAAAGGCAGCCGGCCTCAAAACCATCATCACATCTTCTTCAGACGAAAAGCTCGAGGCAGCGAAACAGCTCGGCGCAGACCACACGATTAATTACCGCACGTACTGGGAGTGGCAGGATGGCGTCATGGAAGCCACTGGCGGGAAGGGCGCGGACTACATTCTCGAGGTGGGCGGGACGAAGACATTGCGGAAGAGTTTTGCTAGTGTTGCGTTTGGAGGGACGATTAGTTGTATCGGCTATGTCTCTGGTAAGGAGGACGATACTGGAGGTGATGATGGGGGGAATGGGGATGATAAGGATAAAGCGTCGGGGTGGAATCGGTTGAATGTGAATGTTTTGGCGTTGAGGAAGAATGTGACGTTGAAGGGTTTAGTGAATGGGGGGAGGGATCGGTTTGAGGAGATGGTGGGGTTTTATGAGGAGAAGGAGATACGGCCGGTTGTGTGTAAGGTGTTTGGGATGGGGGAGGCGAAGGAGGCGATGGAGTATGTTAAGGGGGAGAGGCATTTTGGTAAGGTTGTGATTCGGGTGGCGGAGGAGAGTAAAGAATAGGAGCAGGGAGTTGATTTGACTGACGGAGGGGGGTCAGTAAGAGAAGAGAGTTGATTCAATTGACGGAGGGGGATCAGTTGGAAGAGGAAGTTGATTCGGTGAGTCGTATTTGCGAGTAGATTGAAGAACTCAGCTGAGAGCTCCACAACTATGCTATGCATGGAAGAGCGAATCTTAAATATGGTGTACCCCTAGAGATAGTGAAGATATATGTGTCTTTGATGTTTTGGACAACGTCACCATCATCACGTGCATCTGTCCTCCCTCAGCTACAACCACAACGTATCCTCAATCTATCACAACTCATCACTAACAATCTCGTCACTTATTACCCATGATTAGTTTCAGCAACGGCTCGTCTCACCCGCTCTCGCTGCGGGGTTTCCCTCGACGGTCCGGTCCTTTGGATAGCGCATCACCCTTGTGCCGGATTCGACCTAGCAGCCGCCTGGCTGCATATTTCCAGAGACATGTTTAGACTCAACCAGGAATGAGCATCATCACATGCATCACCAACTGTTTAGTCAACATAAACGGCTCGGAAGTTGCGACGAGTTGGCGGAAAAAACCCGCTCCCTTCCCGGCGGAAGTCCACTGCTACTGTACTAAAATAATACGGAAAACCGTGTTTTTACAAGGAGGCGGAGTTTTGCTCCGATCCCTGTTGATGTATGACACTTCAGATCGTCAAGCGGCAGAGCTGTAAACAAGTTGGGATTAGATCATACATGTCAGAATTTAAGAAGTCAAAATCATCTGCATGAAGCTTGTCCTGGACCCGCTGTGCTTCCCCTATTAGAGAATCCACCATGTCTCTTTAAACGGTATTTAGTACGAGATTGAAAGAATAGCGAGTCAGTATTATCATATTGCTACTACTATTGTCTCGTTGTCAAGACTCATTGACCGCTTCAGCTGTGACAGCGGATACTGCAACTCGGCATTTCTGCCCATTATGGAAGCTCATTATTTTCTATGATGCTCCTCATATAGGATTTTTATACGTTTAATTTTAGGTTGTTGGTCTCGGAATCTGACTGTTGGTACTCGCCATCTTATTCCCGGTTACCTTGAGAACAGCACAACTCTCTCTGCCTCCGGGAAACTGCGAGTGTCCGTCGACGCGCCTCGAAAAAGTCCGATTCACGTCAGCAGCCGGCATAGTATCCTGTCATCCCGGCAACGCAGGCCCGCCACTAGCAAGCATGTCATGCAGAGCTATAGAGTTATACTGCAATGGGAGTGGTAACAAAGACGAGGAGAGAGCTGAAGGGATTAGTTAAAAGTACTGCCGTCTCTTGGACTAAAAAGCAAGCTGCTCTTTAGCTCCATCTCTGGCACTAAACGACCTATTTGCCTAGATCGACCACAATTTCGTGGACATGGCAAACATGTTCATTATCCAGGCACTCATTGCTCTGGTGGGATTTCTTGTCTACCACCAAGTGTTCCGGAAACCTAAGAAGAATCTTCCCCCTGGGCCAAAAGGCCTACCATTCATCGGCAATATCCTCGATCTCCCTTCGAAAGGTACACCCACTCATGTACATTGGAAATCAATCAACAATAAATATGGACCGATTGCTTCCGTTACTGTCTTGGGACAGTCCATGATCTTCATTGCCGACAAAGAGGCCGCGCAGGAGATTATGGAGAAGAAGTCCCAGACGTCTTCTGGGCGCCCTGTTTTACAGTTTGCCAATTACTGTGGCTTTGGAGAATTCATCTCCCTACATCAGTTGGAAAAGCGGTTTACTTCCCAGCGGAAAGTTATGCACAAGGCCATTGGTACCAAGGTCCTGGCGACCAAGTATGCGGAAATACAAGAGCGAGAAGCTGGACGGCTATTGCTTCGAACACTTAAAGATCCTCAGAAGATTGTTAAGCACTTTGAAACGTGAGTAGATAGTACTCATACCCAGATACAATTTGGAAGATGGAGTGAGAGGTCTATATCCGTGAATGGTCTAACTAATCCACACTTACAGTGAAGCCGGCGCAATTATTCTCAAAATCGTATACGGCTATACCGTCAACCCTCATGGATCCGACCCATTAGTTGGGTTGATTGACCGCATGATGGCCAACTTCTCGCGTGCTTCCGTTCCGTTTACACGACTTGTCGAGTTTATACCTGCCCTGAAATGGCTTCCCGATGGCTTCCCTGGCACAGGCTTCAAGGCTGAGGCCAACCAGTATGGCAAAGAAATCCGCGCCGTCATCAACGAACCTTTTAAATTTGTACGCAAACAAATGATTGACCATAATCTTACGGGTTCATATGTCGCGAGGCTTGTTCAGGAGTGTATTGATGATGCGGATGAGCCGAGCGAAGCTGACGCATATACTATTAAATGGTCTGCTGCTGCTTTATATGGAGGTGGAGCGGACACCACTGTCTCAACTCTCATCGGCTTCATCCTAGCCATGACCATGTTCCCCGAAGCCCAACGCAAAGCCCAAGAGGAAATCGATAGAGTTACTGGTGGCACTCGTATACCTGTGCTTGCTGACATGGATCAGATGCCATATGTTCAAGCAATGGTATCTGAAGCACTCCGGTGGTGCCCAATTCTACCAATGGGTGTCCCTCATGCCATGTCTGAAGACATGACATACAAAGGCTACGATTTACCCAAGGGGGCCTACATCTTCCCATCCATATGGAGCTTCACGCACGATCCTGCTGTCTACGCCGATCCTGACACATTTGCCCCTGAACGATATCTCGCACCGCGAAACGAGCCTGACCCGCGATGGACAGTCTTTGGTTTTGGAAGAAGAGTGTGTCCCGGACGATATCTCGCTGACTCTTCGCTGTTTCTCAACTTGGCCTATCTCGTGGCTGTTTTTGACATCAGCAAGGCGACAGACGAACAGGGCAACACGATTGAGCCAAAGTTGGATTTTGAGGCGGGCATTATTGCGAAGCCGAAGGCATTTCCGTTCAAGATTACGCCAAGAAGTGAGAGGCATATAGAGTTGATTAGGAATATTGAGAAGGAGCATCCCTGGGAGGAGAGTGATGCTCCTCTGCTCGGTGAATTGCCGCCTCCATCACATTGAGGAGAATGGCATCTTCCATAGCATGTGGACGCAACCAAATAATTCCTATATTAAGTGTTACTTACCATTCCTTAGATGATAGGGAATCACAATGGCGTGGTGTACTGCTGGTCAGGGAAACAATGTGAAGAAATCGCGGCGGAGGTCAGATGCGACTATCATCATGCTGAGATGAATGAAAAAAAGAAGCAGGAAGTGCGAACAGCGTGGGCAGGGAGCAGGGGCACTTGCGGATTATAGTGATAATATGCCTAGATACGGAAATAAATATCGAGGAAATAGTGGCAGTGGTGCATGCGGATTGGCCTCATACAGGAATTCGGATATCAGGTATCTTTTTTTCGATATAACTCCGATGAAAGAAAGGATCATATGGAGTAGATATCTCGGATATTAGGTATCTTTTTTGCAATATAACTCCGATAGTAAAAGACATGAGAGTATTACCTCGTACTATGGAAAATTACAGTAGGTTCCAAAGTCGGGTTGGTGCTGCTATAGAGCGATTCTTGGATGCCTAATAGATATATTTATTCATCTGGATCACTATAAACTATCTGCTATCGATAAATTGTTATAGAAGTCGCTCAGAGATTCTTGCTTTTATTCTTTGTATAGGTGCACGGAGATGCTCACTGTTTTGGTCCCTCTGGCACCTTGGAACCCTGTTGGCACCCAGCCAGCGCCCCCTGAGTATTTTCTACCATAGATACCTGTTGCTTTCAAACTCACGATGTAAGCACAACGCACGATGTTTTTAGGCGAATAGATCACTATGATATGACCCCTTTTATTATTCGAGTTGTATTATTCGAGAGTAAGCATACTTATGGGATCGGTGTTCTGAAGTCTATATATATGTTTGCCTATCCCAAAACTACCTTCCTCAGCACTGGCAAATAAATGAAAGTATTCTTCCTAATTCTAATTCTATTCATAATCTCTACTTGCGTTATCGGAATCTTAATATCTTCGACCATGGCCTGCACACCACTCAATGGCTTTCTTCCAGTCGGCGGATGCAATATCCTCAGTTCCGATCCCACCTCCATGGTCGCTGCCTTCAAAAAATGCTGCGGCCCTGCTCCAGTCGTCCAGTACTACACCAACGATACTATTGGATGTGGTGCCTTTTGCCCAATTGTTTCCAATGGCCCAAATCGCACTGAAGTTGGAGACTGCCTTTATGATGAAATGGGAATCAGTGTGTGCACCGGTGACGGGCCAGCTTCACCAAGCGCTCTTTCACGAGTGAGCGCGATGGCCTCGGCGACTGTTTGCGCTGCTTGTGCTGCGACTGCAGCTCCGACATCTACGAATGCAGCAACTGGGGTGTATAATAGTGATATAACTTCGTGGAAGACCGGAATCACTGTTGGAGCTATATTATTTTCTGGAATTTTTACTGGTTTCCTACTTTAAAATCCGGGGTATCAGCATAAATGGTGACGGATGAGGCATATTTTGAGGAGGGTATTATTGCAAAGCTGAAACCATTCCTGTTCAACATAAGTCTAAGAAGTTGAAAAGTTGCAAAATTAATAAAGCGGGTTGAGAAAGATTATCCGTAGGAGGAGTAATGCTTCGCTACTGGGTGAATTGCCGGCCCCTTCACATTAAGGGGAATGACATCTTTTATTCCGCGTAGATGAATATTAATAATGATTTTGGTTTGGTGTTTCGTCAATAGCGAAGCCTACATTTTCAAAACTGAGTGTATTAAAGAAAAATTATGGAGATATATAAGAATATGAAGGATACTCAGCAGGGATATATTAAATGAAGCCAGGCATGGTGTACATGAACTCTTGTATATATCCATTCATCTGCCCTATGCTATGCTAATCCTTTACCTACCAGTAGATGATTGAGAGACCTCAATAGCAATTTCGTCTCTCTACCTCTTTGTTCATTCGTCTTGGTCATCTATTAATCTCCCTGATTGTAACGCCATATTATCCGCGACTTAGTCTTCTCATTGTTGTCAGTATTTTGTCCCACACAAATCTACGGGCTGTTTTATCCGAGCATCCCGCTCATCTTTGAGTAACTTGATAGTCTCTCGATTTCCTCGCTTAGCTGCAATCTCAATTGCGTCAAGACCATTTGTATCCACATCGCCGATATCAAATTTGCCAGAGTTCAATAGCAAGGCAACAACCTCGCTGCAGCCAGTATGAGCTGCCCACATAAGCGCCGTTCTCTTGTGCTTATAGTCCCTTGTATAGAGATCAACCTTATCTAGATTCAGCAAGAATTCGACGATACGTGTGTTTTGTCGGTTGGTAGCAATTGTAAATGCTGTAAAGCCGCACACATCCCTTTTGTTAATATCAAACCCGCCTGTCTGTAATAAGGCTGTAAAAGATTCCAAATACCCGTTATAGGCTGCCCACAAGAGCGCTGTTCGTCCATACTCAAAGTCGGTAGCATTAATATCGACATTACCGGTATTAAGCAACAGCTGGATTATTTCAGGGCCTTTGCCATTTTTCGTGCGTAACATAAGTGGCGTGAGACTGTAGTGGTCCCTAGTATTGACATCAAACTTCCCTGTATCGAGAAAGAATTTAGCTGTATCAACGTTCCCCCATTCGACGGCAAGAGATAATAAATCTCTACCATGCTTATCTTTGATATTCGTATCGACACCCTGGGCTTTGAGCAACAGTCGTACCATGTAGTTATGGCCATGTTTGGTTGCAATGCATAGAGGAGTATCACCTGCTTCGTTTGTTATGTCAATATTGGCGTTTTCGGCATTGATGAGAAATTCCACTATTTCACGGCGGTCACTAGCAGTAGTATGATGCAGGGATGTTCTGTCGCTTTGGTCTCCATGATCAATACCAAGTGCGCGTTTGTTTAGAAGAAATCTGACAGCATCTTTTCTCCCTGCTGATACAGCACGCATGAGCAGCGTTCGGAGACTTTCGTCCCTATCATTCATATCGAATCTTCCATCTGTTGCAATATGTGACGGTGTTTTGAATTGATTCAGTGAATCAATTGCAGGATCAGGGTTTAAAATATCCTCAAACCACCCCATCATCCTGCTTTTTGGATACACCCAGGTTGTATCATTTGAACGTTTGTCATTATAACAAGGACCCCAAAAGAATGGAGAATATAATGATGTGGTTTGGACATTGATATCAGCATTTCCTGCGTTGAGAATTAGATCCGCGGTAGTTTCTTTCTCCATGATAACAGCCCCTAATAAAGCCGAGGAATGTATCTCACGGATCACGTCTGCATCATAGTTCCGTGAGTCCAATAGCAGTTGAACGACAGTATCATGGCCGCCAACAGCAGCGTACCAAAGAGCAGTCTTCTTGTTTATGCATTCAAATCCAGCATTGACTTTACCAGTGTCTAGCAGAAGCTTGACAGCCTCACAATGGCCACCTTGGGCAGCACTTATGAGTGGCGTAAATCTGGAGCAACTCGATATAACATTAATATCAACTTGGCCAAAGCTTAGCAATGTTTCCATAACCAAAGAATGGCCACCACTAGCAGCCATATAGAAAGGTGTACAGTTGTAGTCGTCCCGTACGTCTGCATCGGCGAAGTCTCTGAGCAAATGTGTAACGATCTTATTCCACCCTAGCGCTGCGGCAAAATGAAGACTGGTGCTATATTTAAAATCACGAAATGACCATGGTAGACGTGTTGCCACGTGTGATTGATAGTCCTGAAGATATGCGTAAAAGCTTGATGTCTTTTTGAGAAAGTTGACATGATTTCGGCTGAACTTTGAGGCTGTAACATGGTGTCGCCAATTCAAGACGGCATACGTATATAGTTTATATGATTTCATCCTTCCTCGAAACTTGTACCCGTACGGCTCGCATGGGTTTTCGAAAGCGGAATATGAGAGGTAAGTGCTGCAAATATCAGCAATATAGGTCTCTGCATCCGGAAGCCATTTTTCTTTGGTCCGTTCGAAGAACTCTTGCGCTGTGTAATGCACCAGTCGGATAATCTTGCTCTTCTCGTCAATAGTCACCAGCCCGACAGCAGTTGACACAATGTCTTCTACCTGGGGAACATTTTCTTCGTCAAATTTATCCTCTCCAACCTCTACGCCAAGGGCATGCTGGAGCTCGAAGACGGAAAGTGGCCTCCTTGCGTGCGTGATCCAAGAGAGAGCTTTTATAGCCAATTCGCTTCGACCTGAGACTTGCTGGTTAATGCGATCCATGGCGGCACTGTATGCATAATCATATGCGTCGGAGCCAGTGGGAAGACTCTTTAGAGCTTTCATAACCGCCTTTGGCGTTATGCACTCAGTCAACCTGTCAAAATGAAGTTGTGCTAATAGAAACCTTCCAAGAGAATTAGACGATACCTCATAACAAGTAATTTTGTGAAATACGTACATTTTGCTGACGACAGCGTTAATTCTTATTTTAATCTCCTCCTGTAAACTCGTGTTTTGGCTGATGAATGATGTTCGCGGTAACTTGGCCAGGCGGCTATCTATATATCTGCGAATGTCCGATTCAGTCGCTCCAATTTCCAAGTGTAGAGCAGATTGGAATCTGTCGGATATTTCAGGAATATGTCTCGACGTTGTAAAAAGTTTCAGATTGGATGCTGCGGCACAAGCAAACATTTTGGACAAGATGATCTCTCTACAGTCATCTAAAGTCGCACACTCGTCGAGTGCATCAATAACGATGAAGACTGTCAAGTATGCTTCAAGAGCCTCCTGGAAAGCCTTGAGAATCTCCATCAGTGATGGACGCGTTTTGTTTTTGGCATGTGTTTCATAAAGAAATTTCACATTTTCGGAGAGATAAGACTGCTGCTGAACTAATTGCTTTAGTAGAGACAAAAAGACGGCCTCGGGGGTATGTTCGTTCGACTTCTTGAAATTAAAGTAAAAATAAGCTATACCGACTCTCGAGTCCTTGTTGAATTGTTTGTGCAAATGGTCGATCACTGCTGCGGCCATGACGGTTTTACCTGACCCAGGTATGCCGGAACAAAAGATCATCTGTTTGTTTGTTTCTATAAACTCTCTGAACTGAGTAGAGTTTAGAAACCATTGGCCAGTCCCAGGCTGCCATCGTTTCAAAATATCGGAATGTTCAGCTCCATAATCAAGGGAGCTGAGCCATTCAAGAGTTTTTTCATCGTTTTGGTCATGTCTGTGGGCCCTGGCTTCCACGAGGCACTCTACTGCAAGCCCCAAGTCGCTTCTGATGCCTGATACACCTACTTGACAATTGGTTAGAAACCTAGCATCACTAAGCTGACGAAGGGTAGACATCCGAAATGCCTATACCACAGGTGTCTTCGAAGTATTCTCAGTGGAATTGACATGATTCTGTCTTTGACAAAGCAAGGAGGGAATCATTGCAGGCGGAAATTATGGCTTACTCGATGCAATACTATCCATTTGCTCCACGGCATGTTCTGGGACCACCATCAGAAGCTCCTTTGCAAAAGCTGCAGCAACGGCAGCAGCATATTCTTGCCAAGCTTTGTTTTTATGTGAATCCGCATAATCACAAATGCCTCTTATCGCAAGGCAGGGAAAGTCGTTCATTAACCCTGCAGCCTCCATTTCGACACAGAGAACCTTACTGCTGAACTTCTCATTTAGCCAATTCCGGAACTGAGCATCCTTGACGACCATGTTGCCAGATGCGATGAGTCCATAATGGATACGTGTAGCCCTTAGTTTTCTCTTTCGTGCTTGGGTAATGTCGCAAAATCTGCAGTCTCTGGTATCCTCTTCTTCATCTGCCTCTGTTTCAGTATCGTCAATATGAGCCCCTTTGGCTGAATCTTCGATAGGAGGGCCTTCCACGTGAAGACAGTCGTCTGCAAATAATACATCGCGTAAAGATTCCAATTGAGTATACTTTGTGGCCAAGTTCGGCCACTTTTCTCCCATGGCAGCAAGATAAATTGGTATTTTTGATCCTTCCAATTCTCTTTTGGTTCCTAGCTTTGCAAGGGATGTAAGCAGTGCAGTGGGAGGGTTGTTGAGCGAACCGGTATGCTCAATTGTGCCGCCTTGTTCAATCTTGCCACGGTCCCATTGAATCACCCCAGGAAAGCAACTGTCGGGTTTGCTGACGACGACATCTCCCAGTCGGACGCCATTGCTTGGGATGCCGCCGCCAATTCCAACCATCAGGCCAAATCTGACAGAGGGAAAAGTTGATACCATCCATGTCACTGTGGTTGTGGCAGCGTTATTACCGTATCTACCCTCTGGCAGGCACGCAATCACTATATTGTGCTTCCCAATCGAACCAAGCGTATATGCATTAGGATCGCTGGGCGCATTTGGCAGATCATCGTGTATTGTATCCAACATGGCGGTTGCAGCAGTTTGCTCCTTGCGCAGGGCGCAAACCCAGCCAATGGTGTAGTCTCGATGCAAGTGAGTTCCAGATGCCGCCATGTTGAGAAGATGTAGAAATCAAGGGAAATCGCGTGCTTAGTTACGATGTTCAATATGGAATGGTAGAGGCGGTGAAAGGATAGTGAACTATTTTAATGTATGAATGTATTTGGTCGCCTTGCCGATAGCTGACCGGCCTCATGCTGAATTACAAAGCTCTTCCGCGACCCAAGGAAAACGCCTTTTGCAACTCAGCCTTGTTAGGCAGCAAGTCCAAAAACCACCAGCCTAGGATAATGTTGTTGGTAGTACCTCGCCCAGCGATAATTCTCATCGCACCGTGCTTGAATGAAATGGAATAGAATCAAGAGACCAAAATCGCTATTGAGCTTTTCATTCTGTTTAGTCCAAGAGATGCATGTGAATCGTATGACCTTGGCTAGATTCTGATACTATCTTCCCTTGCCATTACATTCTTTGCTAGCTGACTGGAAAGCATACACACTGTTATCTAGAACAGACTGATGTCGTGCAATGCAAGGTACCGGGCAATGAATTGAGTTTCTACACATCAAGCAAAGAGGCCAGTTCTTCAAGGCCTGTCAGTCTACTTGTATTAAAGATACCAAGTGTTTTTCGTTCGAGTACAAACCAGATAATGGCAACTGCTGGCTTTTTGCCAAGTCCGCGGCAGATCCGAGCACTCCAAGCGCCCTAACATGGGTTTCTTTACGACCATGACTCTGTCTTCCCTAGTTATCACGAAGTTGTGGGAACTAGTGGGATAGAGGATACATAAATGTCAAGACGTGAATTTTGAAGCCTATTGCTTGGAAGGTTTGTGGTAAGATTGATAGACATTGCTAGTTCCTCAATAAACGTTACTACTGGTCATAATGATCCCGATGCAATTCCTCTCCATATATACAATCATCACCTCTCAACCTCTCTACGATTCTCACCCCCAAAACTCCAATCCATCCTCTCAATCACCGGCGAAAACACCCACTCCTGCACCCCCTCCAACACCAAAATCGCCCTATTCCAGCGCCACCCCAACAGCGGTATAATCGCGCCAACAACAATATCCAGCACAAAATGATTCGCCGTCGCAACAACCGTCACAAACATCGCCACCGGCCACAGCGGCGCCAAAACACGCATCACCATATGTGGGCTGAATCTCGCCAAACATACCGCAAACAGCACCGATGTTCCGAAATGTAGACTCGGCATTGCGGCAATCGTCAGGCGGAACCGGTTATGCGTCCACACGGAACCAGTCTTTCCTTCGTGGAGGATATCTATGAAGCCGTATTCCGGGGGGAGCATTCGCGGAGGATAACATCTCCATAAAGATATAATAATAAAGGCGATGAAATTGTCCATGGCGATTGTACGACGTATGCGTCTGAATAGCGGAGGCGGCAGGAAAGTGTAAATGTATACAATGAAGACGACGCCAATGATGATGTGAGAATGGTATATATGTCTCAAGAGAGGCATAATGTAAGCGTGCTTCGTAAGAATGTACTCTTGAAAGGCCTGCTCAAAGTCGATATGAAGAAACTCCTCAATCGCAAGCAACTGCAAGGCATGCTGTTTCGCAACGAGATAAATCTGCGGATACGGCGCAATAGCTCGCGCCGTAAAAGCGCGACTAAGCTGATATACCCTGTGTATCAAGTCAGATCCAACCTCAATTTCTCAAACTAGAGCCGCCAAAACAGGGGACGAAAGGAACGAACCAATATGTAAGCAACCAGTACCATATCTCGCTCAAAAACGGAAACGTCCCATAAATCCACGACAACACCCTAAACACGAGCGAGTTCGAGCCGCCCTTATTGCCGCTGCTCCCTCCCTTTCGATGTGAAGCTGATGACGCATCGTCAGTCTTCTTCTCGGCGGAAATGTAGTCAGGTATGGATTCTAGATCACGTTGGTATCGTTGAGGCTTGAGTCGGCGGCGGTTTATGAGCGTTCCGGCTGTGAAAGCGAGTGCGATTGCTGTTATTCCTTCTCGTCAGAAAACAAACTTCTTGGTTGTTCTGTTAAGGGGGGGATTTACACGCTGGTTCAATGACATTCTTGAACAGTCCCATATTGACATAGTAAAGCAAGCATCACCTATGCTCTACTCAAGTCTTCCTTTCACTGTAGCCACTTCAAATTCAATTCAAAGGAGAGAAGAGGGAGAAGAAGGAAAGGGAGAAGAGAAAACGTCATCCCGCAGATCTTGAGATATCATGCAAGTATATATACGAAACCCCATCAAAACATCAGGACATTTTACGAAAAAAGTAAGATATATGACGACACCACACCTCACCACCTCCCCAACTCTAAATCATCTCAGCCCGTTCTTTACCTTTTACCCCTTGCCATATCTCGGCACCCACGGAAGCTTCTACCTAGTATCTCTAACCGACCGGAGAAATTAAGCTCTAGATCACACATCCTCGACAACATAGCAGCAAGATTACCGAGAACGAACTGTATTTTAATCACTCCGCATGGAGAAATCAAGATGATCCAGTCAGCAGTTTCAGTCTATCGGAAACAAAATAGCCAGTGACGTACGATACCATCGCCACACCAAGGCTCGCGTCTTGAAAAGAAGTCCGACAAGTCCTTCCGGCAGTCCGAAATAGTCCAGAAACAAAATGTAACCGTGGCTTCCCACATGACACGCCCTTGACAAGAGGCAATAAAATGGTGCGTGACGTGAGGAATTACGTATGCGGCACAACACTTTTGACTTTCGTAGGTGCGGATAGATAAGACAACGGTGTGCAGCCATTTTACGAAACTATAAATGATTACATGATATATAGACAAGACATCAGGCACGCGACACTTTTATGTCCCTCTCTATAGACTTTAATAAACACGAGGAAATCACTGAAACTCAATCAGATGAGAAAATAAAAGTATTACATCGTGACTAATTTCTCTACATGAAAAACATATAAACCGACATCAAATAAAAAAGGGCAAACGAAAAAAAAAGAGACCTCCACTCCCGTTCAACTCTGCCCTCCTCCCATCGCATCCAAACATGTCGGCGCGCGTGCAGATTTGCAAACTAACTTTTTGGTATCATTGTCCCCCTTCCTCCCCCTTGAAAAAATTTCGTCAATGCGAAAAAGCTTCCCAAGACTGCTTGACATTGGCATTCCCGCGCCTCTCCTCGCAAAAGAGACTTGGGGAGCGTGTATCCAGCAGCAAGGACAAAAGGCAGCAAAAATAGAGAATAGATGAACCGTTGATAGCTGAGGGAAAAACAAAACAAAACCGAATATGTCCATCACGCCTAGACTTGGTAGTCCGCAGATGTGCAAATTGTGCAGCGCAAAAAATGCATATGCTCTCTCATCCCTCCCAATGTACACCGAATCGTCAAGTGCGCAAAATTTCGTCTTTGCAGTCATGTCTAAAAGGATCAGAGGCTATAGCAGGCTATGGAAACATTGCTTCATGAGCCGCAGTATTGCCTCTGTTAATCTCAAAAATCATGAGCCTTGAAATGAGAAAAAAAATCAACCGTGCCTCCGAAAAGCAATAGCTTGGGAATCATGCTCGAAAAAAAAGATGGATAAAGTAAATTGACATGATAAGAAAGGCCCATCATTGATGTCGTCTAGTAAAAGGTAGACAGGATGTGTTCGGATGCTCGCACAATCCAGTCCAGCTTGCCTCTCTCAAGGTTGGCCAGGAAGGGATCGGTGGGGAAGCCGTCCTGGATACCAGCAATCAAAGGCTGCACGCGGTTAATGAGCAACTGCATCGTCTGTGACGTGCTCTTCATGACTTCGCGAGAAGTGTCATCGTCCCAGTTCTGCAAAGGCAATAAATGTTAGCATATCCAACGTTGTCTTTAAACAGTCAGGGGAAAGGGGAAAACACTTACGTAGTTGGGCAAGCTGGCGCTAAACGCCCTCACAGCCATCTCAATCCACTCAACCTCTTCCTTCAAACGCGGGTTCGGCTTCAGGTCCTTAGAGATGGTGGCAATCACGACGAGCAGCATCAACGGCTGAAGACCATCAAACTTGCCAGGAGGATATCGGCTCAAGCAGCGACGGAAGATTTCAGTCTCGCGACCGCTCTGGATCCATTGGATCATGGCGTCCTGCAAGCGGTTCTCCTGGATGGCCTGTTCAATCACCCGGATGCGTTGCAAGAGGTCATTGTCGGCCTCGGCCTCGGTCTTGCTCATCTGGCTGGCATAGGCGCCGGCAAGGGCAGTCACGTTGTTGACAGGTCCAACGTGCTCCGAAGGGGGAGCAGACCCGTGCGGGCTTGCCACGTGCTGGGATCCGCGCATATACTGAGGGCTGCCGTATTGCTGTTGGCCATGGCTAGGGCCCTGGCTGGGCGGCTGGCTGGGCGGGAAGCTCGGGCGGTGGCTGGCCACAGTGTTAGCGTAACCATGAGATCCGACGCTGTGTGCGACGCTGGCGGGGTGCGGGATGTTGACGCCACCAGCAACACCAACGGGAAGCTCAACGGGTTGCTGCTTGAACTTGATGAACTCGGCCTGAAGCGAGGACTGCGAGGCTGCCATTGTGGATACCATATCCGTCAGTCGGGTAACGTAGGACAGGAGCTGATCGATCTTGTTGTTATCCGCGGCGTGCTGTGCCTTCATCTGCTCAAACTGGTCGTGGTACTGCTTGTGGATATCAGTAGCCACGCGTTGGGCCGCCTGGGTCGCAATGTTGTTGAAAGTGGGCGCCAGACGCTGAGTCAAAGTGGAGAGAACCTCTTGCTGAACATTCGTGGAAACCACATTGCTGACTCTATCAGAAATGGCATTGATGAAGTCGTTGGACCGGAGCGAGCGGCTAACGGCATGGGGCAGGGCAGACTGAATCTCCTTCTGGACAGACGACGCCATGTTGGCCTGCAGCTTGTTCTGGACCATGTCGGAGACGGCCTGGCTGGTCTTGTCGCTAATGGTGGGAATGACCACGTCGGTAAACTGCTGGTGGATCAAAGTCTCGAGCACCTTCTGGGTGTTCTCGTTCAATATATCCGAAACCATGTCGAGGAGTTTCCGCTGGTGCTGGTTAAAGTTGTCGTCCCTGGCTCGAGCGGTGTCGTTAATCTTGCTGTGCAGATTGTTCAGCGAAGATTTGAAAGTGTCAGACATGACGGCCCCGAGCCTGGTCTCCAGACTGCTAATCGTGGAATCGAATGCTTCAGACGAGAGGCCACCAGCGCCAGCAAGGCTGCCGGAGACGCCCTTGTTGGCGGCACCCTCGCCCTTATGCGATGGCGCCGATCCATTGGCGTTGACTTCGGCATCCTTGCCCTTCTTCTTACGTTGCTTGCGCTCGGGCTTCTCGGGGTGGTTTTCTTTCGACGACTGTCCGGGCGTTTCGACCTCCTTGGCATCGCCCTTGGGCTTCGCCGGGGTAACAACAGCCGGTTGCTCAATGATGCCCCGAGGAGTAGCAGCTTCCGAGGAGGAAGCAGCGGCGACTTGAGACGACTGTGGTGGAGCAAGATCTCTCGCGACAGTGCGGGTAGCAATGCGAACAGGCGTAGGGACGGCAGCATGCTCCGAGGTACCATTGGTGACGTCTGCCTGCACGGGTGTCTTCAACTTGGAGACCGAGACAACGCCCACATCAACGGCATCGACAGGGTCGAGCACCTTGTTATCCTTGGACCATCCGAGCTCAGCCTGCTTGACCATAAGGCAAGCAACGCCCTTGGAGTGCATGGCATACAGCTCAAACAGCGTGGGCTCATCAGTGTCCTGGACCATGGCGGGGTTGGCAAGTATGTCCAAGCTGCGGAGGATGCCGCGGTTATCAAAAGAGTATTCGCGGACACCGCTGATGACAGCGGTACTATCGGGCTGAGGGATCGAAGGGTCCTGGGAAACGAGCTTCTGGATATACTCGGCTTGGGACACGCTCTTAAGGTTGTACTTGGGGGCCGAGAGGTGGGCGAAGTAGACCGAGTTCCGGGTGGGGTGGCCGATGATGATCATACCACTGGACGGGTGATACATGACACTGCAGACGGCGTCGGACTCCTTGCTGTGGGGGAGGTTGAACTCCTGGACGGGCTTGCCCAGGGCGAGATCCCAGAGCTGCAGGGTGTGGTTCTGCTTCATGCCGACAATCATGTACCGCAGCGCACACCGTTTCTGGTAAGGGCGCTGCTTGTCGAGAAGCAGTACGGAGGTCGGCCAGGCCTTTTCGCCTTCGGGAGTGCTGGCCAGGGTCATGAGAGGCTCGTTGACCTCGAGGTGCGAGTGGGCGGGCGCGGGGTTGCGAGGATCCGAGCCCTCCTTGACGGCGGTCAGGTCGCGAACATCCCAAAACTTGACGCGGCCAGATTTATCCAGAGAGACAATGACACTGTCGTCCTGGCTAAAGGTAAAGTCTTTACCTGCCTTGCCAGTGTTGATCTTGAGGGAACATTGGCTCAGCAGTGCCTCGGTGTCGGCAACGCGATCGTGTCCAGGCTTGAACAGGTTGTTCTGCAGGATAAAGGACGGCCAGATGAAGTGGATGGACTTGCCACGGCCAACGGCGAAAAACTCGGGGTGGTTGGTGGAAGCACGAGCGCGAGTCTTGAGGGCACCCCCAGGGGCGTCACCCTCCTGGGAGTTGATGGGAGGCAAAGCGAAGCCGTACTGCTCCAGATGGGGATCCTCGAGGTGATCCTTCTCGCCGTCCTTGATCTGGACCCAGTAGACGGTGCCGCTGATGCCGGTACCGATGATAGCTTCCCGGGAAACACCGTCGTAGTCGTGTGGGGTGACGGACATTGCGACGTTGAAGATGCGGTCCTTGGTGTCTCTAAACACCTTTGCGTCCTTTCCATCGTCCTGGCGAATGACACGCAGGCCACCCTGCTTGGACATGCCGTGCGTCATGTACGTCTGGGATGCGGTGTACAGGTTGCGGTCGATCTGGTCAAAGTCCTTCTTGAGGTGAGCAACATCCATGATCGACTCCTCTCGAAACTGTGGGCGAGGCTCAGTTGTATCCTCCTGAAGCGTGATGGAGATCCACGGCTTCATCGGGAAGTTGTAGACCTTGACAGAAGGCGCCTCCTTCTCTTCAATAACTACAATCTCGTCCTGATCGGCGCTCTCCCAGCTGTCGGCAATGACGTGGTTATCAATGTCCCTGGGCTCCGGAACATCCTTTGAAAGACGCTCTTCAGAGGAGCCATAACCGCGATGCTCATAGCCAGACTTGATGTCCTCGATGGTGTGCTTCTCAATGGAGCGAGTAGCGTCAGAGTAGTTGGACGGCTGCACCCAATCACTCTCGTCGTGAGGCTTGATGGTAGCGCTCTCGGCATAATTGGACACAGTCTCACGCTCAGCTCTATCCAGAGCATCCTGGGCATCGCGATCGGCTCGGCTAGCGAGGTCATGAACAGCCTCGGAGACAGTCTCTCTGTTCTTGTCAATATTGACGAAGCTGCCAAAGTCTGAAGTTGGGGGTGTCTGCTTGAGGGACTGCTGGGTGGAGTGATGCGAATGCTGAGAGTGATGCGAGTGGTGCGAGTGATGAGAATGGAGCGACGAAGCTCGGTCAAGGCCGTGTCTGAACTGCTGAGGAGGGCTCTGAAGAGGACTCCGCTCGCTGCCACCAAAAGGATTGGAGCCCGCTGGTGAGCTCTGGTCCTTTTTCAAGATGTGGAAAGGAGGCGGGGCAGAGCCGTGGACACTGCTGGCGCTGTGAGGCGACATCTGGTTGAGGGTGCCAGCCAGCGCCTGGTAAATCACCGACACATCTGCGGGTTCCTTCTGGATAGGCGAGAAGATGGGATTGATGCCACCATGGCCATGGCCGGCCAACGCGTCAGCCTGGTGCTGAAAGCCACCCTGCGTATGATATGAGCTCAAAGGCTGCTGCTGGTGCTGTTGACCCTGCGGCTGTTGCTGCGAGTGATGTCCGTAGTAACGGCTGCTGGTCTCTGACAGATGCTCCTGCGATTGCGGAGTGTCGACAGAGCGTGCGGCCTCAACCAAGAGCGGCTGGTCGGTCTGAGAAGGCTTGGGCCTGAGAAGGTTGAGCAGATATGAGGTGCTGTCTGCAGGCGGCGTTTCGCGTGCAAACGGATTGACGGGCTGGGCCTGGGTCTGCGGCGGCGTGGGAGCTGGTTTGGGCTCTTCAAAGTCGTGGCCGCCTCTCATAAGGGCGGCGAGCAGGCCAGTTGGATCGGCTGCCGTGGGGGCGGGCTGGTGAATGCGGGTCGAGAACTGGTTTGGCGACTGCATCTGGTGATGTTTATGGATACGGTAGTCTGCGTCGTCGTCTTCGTCGTCGTCTTCTGCCTCGAGGTCTTGCCGCTCAGGCTTCTGCTGCTGCTGGGCCGAAGGCTGAGGTTGATGGTGGGATTGGGAGGACGGCTCGGCCTGCTGGGACGAGGAAGAAGGTAGCGGAGCCTGGGGCTGGGCCTGAGCCTGAGCCTGAGGGTGAGTTTGGGCTTGGGCTTGACCCTGGCTCTGGCCATGGCTCTGGGTCGACGGCTGCAGCGGCTCCCTCGACGAGCCGGGGCCACTAAACTTGAGCAAGTTGAGCAGACTGGCAGTGCGATCCGAGTTGGGTCCAATGCCGCCAGAGACGGGCGGAGTCGGTGCAGGAGGCAGATCCATGATGGAGACGAGCTGCGAATTGGGAGACGCGGCGATGCGATGCAATGCAGATGACTGCCGCTTCCGCGCTGCGCGTGAGAGCGAGGTGGACGGAAGTGGAGAGACCCCTTGTTGCGATTGTTCTTTTCTTGGTTTGGAGGGGTAGAAGAGGCCTCTAACGATGGAGGAAGATGAAGGATGATGTCGAGGAGGAGGAAGAGGTGGTGGGAAATTAGAGGTGAAAAGAGAAAGAAGAGAAAATGTCGGTGGTTAAGCAGAGTTGTTGAGTTAAGGAGTTGTGCCGAACGCGGGAAGTACTCTAGTAGAGAAAAAAAAACTTGGCCCAAGTTGGGTAACAATTCACTTGAGCAGCCTTGCTATCACTTTTGCACGGGCAGCTAAAGAGCGCTAGTGCTCAGGCTTTAGGTGGCTGCTCGCACTGGAGCCTCCGCTAGAGCAGCCGCCTGTATCCCACCAGTTTGCGGCTCGACAGTGCGCACGGGCTTTTGCCGGTTGTGTGCGGGTTAGTCAGCGTGAACCAGGAACCTCAAAAAAGAAAGAGTTGAAGATTAACAGAGTTTACAGCGGTATAGAGTCATAATTCACAGCAAAGATAAGAAAATGGCGGAAAAGGAAAGTCAAGAAAATGAAACCTGCCACAAGAAAAAACCTGGGGAAAAAAACTACGCACTGAGACACTCGCATCAGGCAACAAACGACAAACCCACAAACCACATCGAAAGAATATGTCGGTCACTAACACTAGCAAGTACCCACAGCTGCCAGCTCACACACACCCAAAGCACGTCACAGATGCCCAACCACAAAGCCCGAAGACAGAGAGGCATGATAAAGGGAGAAGAAAAGGGACAAATACAAGAGAAGAGAAAACTTTGCAACCAACAGACCAGCCCCCGGTTATCGCTTATCCGATAGCAGGGAGAAAGATAAGATACGCATGTAGCCCGGCATGTTGCGCATGTAGCACAACAAGCTTCTTGTTTAGGAAACTCTTCAAACAGCAAAGAAAAGGGCTGAGAAGAAAAAGGAGAGAACAGTATGGCCTTACTTTCAGCCTCGTGTGGCGCAACCTCTCACTGTTTTGTTTTTTTTCTCCGTTTCCCCAGCCTCACCTAGTTTTACCGGGTTTACACGGCTTTGCTTTGCTTCGTCTTACAAACATTCAACTTGCAGCATCATTCGCTCAATCCATTCCGAAAATACTACCTCGCTTTCCCATAATGACCAACTGCTCATAATTCACATCCATTCACATCAAATCCCCTCTTTTTTCCCTTTTCCGTACATCTATTCTAATAGTTCCTTCTTGCTTACATACACTTCTGTCTTAATCCCATCAAGACTCCCTTTAGCTGCTGAAACTCTATATTTGCTTGTTGTCTCCCCACCCGCCACATGCTCAGCAGTCTCGGCGTCATAAAAAATCCGCCCAAAGCCTCGCCACCTTTTTTTTGCTTCTGATTCAAGCTTAAAGCTTCATAACGACAAACCCAACAAAACACCAATAAATCTTGACAAATCGAATATTCATCCAGCAATCATGTTCTGTCTCCGAAGGTCCGTCCCCCAATCACTCTCTCTATAATACTCGCCAATCTCCAACACAAAATGCTAACCAACAACACAAACAAACAGCTGGCTGCCGCTCCTCTTCATCCCGACAAACGCCTCGCCCGCCTTCATCCTCCTCTTCTTCATCTGCACCTACTTCCTCAACCGCCCTTGCGTCTACTGCTCCGTCCTCCTCCTCATCCTCTTCCTCACCTCGTGCAACTGGTCCGACCGCTGCTTCTTCGACCTCAGCAGCAACTGGTTCCTCCCCCGACCTCCTTCTTCCCTCCCGCTACCCGTCGACGATCAAGACTCGCACGCCCTCGCCCTCGCCTTCAACGACACCCTCGTCGACATGGTCAATTCTACGGCTAAAGCCGCTGCCCGCGCCGCTGCAGAGGAAGTCGCTGTGCTGCGCAACGAGTGGACTGGCTTGGGGGTTGAGTGGCTGCGTAACTTGCTGGGCAAGCGGGAGTGGAGGATCGACTGCATGGATATTTACATCAGGTTGTAAGAACGAAGGGGAATTACATACATGGAGCTTTTATGACGGGAAAGAAAAACAAATATTGTAATGAAAAAACTCATCTACCTTTGTGCATTGGACAGGATTTAGAAGGGGGGGGACTATTGAAAAAATATCTTGGGCTCATCATCATTCTTCTATTTTTACAGCGGCACAGGGTTTGAACATAGTGGATATAGCGCTTTGTCTTTTTTGTCGATTTTCTCTAATAATATACATACATTTCAAACACGCCCTCTTCGATTTGGCAACGTGTACTTCGCGTCAATCGGTATTGCGCCCGGAAAATCAGGAGACACGGAATGCCGAGGTAGGGAGAGGGACAAGAAGTGGTGGGGAGCTGTCAGCATTGCATATGTGCAGATATTCTTCAGCATCTGCACAACACCGGCGAGTAAGACACGATTGCATGCATAGCTTGTCTCAAGCTGCATCAATTAAGAAGCAAAACATCAAGAAGAGCGGAAAGATGCTTGAGAAAAATAAAGACTACTGTATTATTCCTTCAGTTTTAATACTCTATATAGGTAACAATAGACAGGCAAACGCATAGGTCAAGGCCAATCAACCGCCAACCAAGGCATCATCCAACAAACACCTTTGTACAACATTTTTCCACTCGTATTATACGCAATTGACCTCGTTCTACCTACAAAAGCTTCCCCCAAAAAAACATAAAATATTCGTTGCGGCATATTTAATTGCATCCTCCAGCTCGTTACTTACATCAATGGTATTCTTCGTCATCGCTGGTCAAACGGGTTAAAGAGAAAGAAGGAGAGAAAAAGAAGAAATTACCAGGGAAACTTGAAGGGGCTTCCCCACTGCCAGTCACTCTGCCCTTGTGATCCTCCTCCAGCACCCTTGAGTTCCTCCTCATCCATGATACCATCTCCCAAGAAAAAATTGTCTGAGGATGCAAAGGCCTCGTCCTCGGGAAGCTCGTCGTCTTCATCCGAGAACAAGTCTTCATCGGCTTCCGGCATCTCAGTACGAGCTACGTTAGACACCTCCGTAACAGTGGCAGTCACGGTCTGTGGCTCCACGGCAGCACAGGGGTTCTCGCCGTCATTTGCCTGAGATGTAAACAGGTTGCCAATGATCGAGGAGGGAGAGAATGAAAGCTCCTCATCTCCCTCTTGCGCCTCTCCCTCCTCGCCAACACCGTCAGTCACAACTGTGGTCGGCGTCTCAAAGGAGTTGGTCAGCTCAGGTTGCTGGAAGGGGCTGATTTCGTCGTAGAATTTGTTGTTGACGCCGCCCCGGAGAGCAACCACCACAGTCAGGGCGCTCAATAGAAGAATGGCCAGATTCCTCTTGTCGTCCAGCAGCTTCTTAAAGGCATTGACAACCATGTCGGGGAAGCTGCCAGCCTTGAAGCGGCTCTGCGACTTGTCCTGTTTCTCCCCGTGCATCTCGCGGTATCCGGGCGAGGTCTTGTCGTATGACACGGATCGTCGCGATGCACTTCTCCCTTTTTCCACGAAGGATTCATCAAAGTCTTCATCCTCCCGTTCGTCCTCAACATCCTGGATGCGAGATGAGAGACGTCGCCTGCCTGCTCTGCTCTTGGAGAGGATTTTGTCTTGGCGCGCCGCAAGGTGCACCATCTCATCTTGGAGCTTGGCGTCCATCATTGGTTCTATCTCAATGTCGACACGCTCCATCTCCTTCCAGCAGGCCTCCCACGCACCGGCCCTCAGTAAGCCGTTGCTAGCGTAGACCTTGACGCGGTAAATCTTGCCAGCTCCCAGAGCGTCGACGGGAATCTCGCAAGAGCAGGTGGTGCACCAATGGGTGTCCTTCTTCGACGCGCTTACACGAGCCGACCCATCGTCGTCGTAGGTGGTCTCGTCGTCCTCGCTGTCATGCTCGTCGGCAAAGGGCATCTCATTGGAGGGGCCGAGGTAGTGGCCGCACTCGAGGATGCGCGCGCGGCTCTTAAAGGGCAGCTCCAGCGCCTCCAGGAGACGCTCCTCCATGACCTCAAAGTCGTTTTGCGGATGAGGCAGGAGGACGCCGCGGTCCTGGATGGTGTCGCCAATGGTGTCCTCAAGCTGTCGCCAGGCCTCGCGCAGAGTCTTGACGCCCTCGCTGAGCTCGCTGGTCTTGGCCTCATCCAAAACATCGCCCCATGCCCACCTCAGCGGCAGCAGGGTGACGTGCAGAAGCACCAGCGGCGGGTCGTTCTTCTTGAAGCGCGGCGGAGTCTTCTTGGCGGAGTACTGCGCGGACAGGCTGGGCGAACCCAAGCGAGAGACGGTGGGCAGGGCGCTGCGACGGCCGGAGCGAGGAATGCCAGAACCAGAACCCTCAGTGGGTGAAGTGACCTTTGCCGAGGCGGACCTCAGCGACGATCGCGGCGTGACCTTTTGATACTCGCCCTCGTCGTACTGCTGCTGGATGTCGGAGATGCGCGGCGACCGGAGGCCATCGTGGCCCGTCTTGCGCGGGTCGCCCTCGGACATGGAGCCCATGGAGCTGCGCGGGCTGTTGTCGCTGAAGACGTCGTCGTCATGGCCCTCGTGCGAGCCGTTGTCTGCACCGTCGGGCTGGGACATGGTGTCGTCGTCGTAGTCGGGATTCACACTCTCGTCTTCGTAGCGGTAGTCTTCCATGCTAGAGGGAGTATCAAAATCCGGATCCTGCTGCCTCTAGCGAGAGACAAAAGGACGGTGGATATGTATGGAGGTAGTAAAGTAAAGTGGCGGGGGGGAGAGAGAATGACAGGGACAGAGACGGGACAGTCAATATTGTCCAGTCAAGTCAGTGGGTTGGATTATGTACGGATAAACAAATTGCTCAATTCGCTACAGCGACCCAACAAAAACTGACGCCCACTGTATGTATTATGATTTGATGATTCAATTCCACGAGGGCAAATAGCAAAAAAAGGAAAGAAAAAAAAAAGGCACGAGGGGGAAAGGATCAGAGATGCCCGACCACAGGTGAGATGTGATAGTCAAATATGGCATGAGCTGCAGTGCGTGCAGATGTGGCTTCGCATGGTTGGCCCAGCCTCCTGAAGGTGGGTTTGTTTATGCTGGTTGCCGGGTCGACCTGGGGTGTGATTGGTGAATCGCGGGATGGGTTAGGCGCTACAGGTACAAGACCGCTGCAACAGGCCCTGGAAGAAAGAGGTTGGTTGGGTTGATTTGATTTGATTTGATTCGAATTGATTGAGCAATGGTGAAGCACATCGAGAGTTGAAGTGCTTAAATGTCAGACGCGGATGCGCAAAGTGCTTGCATCAATGGGGCGTCAATTGAGTTTGAGTTTGCTGCCAAACTATCAGAAAAGCCATCGCACGGATGCTCTTACGGCCTGAAATTCTACTGTCGATGCCCTACTCCATTCCCGTACATGGCATCGCAGATGTGCTCCACAAATTACCAGCGGTCAGGGACATGAAACGAGTGACGATGTCGCAGACGCAGGTGTTTGTTTACTCGCATCTTCAGCGCCTTGGTGGTGGCTACGTGTAGCTAATGGTTAACCTGGAGATGGGCGGCTAATTAGCATCCATCTATCCAGTGTCAATCCCTACCAACCAACTCATCATCTTGTCACGTCCCAATTTGCAATATTGGCTCAACAATTGCTCTCTATTGTAGCCGTAGTGACAGTACACCCAGAATTTTACCCCAATGTTTCTGTGCTGTGCTCAGGAGTGGCAAATTCTTTCATGTGAAGTCGTAATCGCTAGTCTAGCACGAGCAACTAACCTCACAAAGCAAGTGAACCACACCATCAAACACCTCACCGCCATATCAAAACAACAACACTCTGCCTGTCTTCTTTCATCTTGTGCTCAAATACCAAAAAGCAACATCTACTGCCAACTCTATTTTCTTCAGGGTCTTTCCCCGTTTGCTGCTTAGAAGAACCCCAGCGGCCTCTCCCGCATCGCTATGCCGGTTTAGGTAATCCGGCACGGCCAACAACGGGCTCGGCTCCCGTTTGACTTTGGAGTTTAAATCACCATCTGCGTCTGACAGCTCCAGCAGTGATAGTAGCGTCTTGGCTGCTGAGTCTATCTGTTAAAGGGTGTGTGTCAAAGCGGGCTGTGATCTATTTTCATGGTCATTTTGTTGTCTCTATTACTCGCAGTAGTACTGGCCCTACTGGGTTAGGTTGTGTCTACCTATGAAGCATATATGTCGCTTAGTATACAGCGCGATAGTTGGGCGTCTGATGCTTTGTAGAACATTACTTGTAGATTTATGATCTGATTTTGAGCTTAATCGCGTGTTTTCTGTTTGATAGACGAGTAGGCAGTATACTTGTATCCCCTTAGGTGACTATGGGTACCCATCTATCTACAAGTACCTCATGTCATGTTAGATGGCTTGAATGCACTTGGACTAGGCAAGATATCGCTCTTTTTATCTGTCTTATTTTGGAATAAAACATCGTCATTTGCCAATGATGGAGCTTATATGTATAATTAAACTAAGAAAGTCAGCCATGCTGTCACAGCCAGTTGAGTGAAAGGCTACACCCCAACCTTTCGTTCAATATACAGAACCATGGTAACCGCCAAGCTATATATATGTAAGGACGTGACAATCCTACTCGAAAATAGACTCTGCATTCCAACAGAAAGCTTATCAAAACAATACAACAGAAAAGCAAGGACCCGTTTCAGTAAAAGATGGTTCAATTATATAAGTATTAAGTTTGTATATACCGGTATATGCCCTACTTGTATTTCTCTAGTTCAACCAACCTCAACAACCTCCTCACGACTACTATACACGTACACTTCTTATATACCGCTAGAATATGCCAGTCTAATCGCTCAAGCATCAATGGTCAACACTGATGCGGTCATATACAAAAATACACCTGCGCTTGGGCTTATTTAGAGCTCATTGGCAGCGTTCTGGAGCAGATTGATCTCGCCAAGGGAGTTTTGTGTGTAACGAGAGTTGAACTTGACCACATCCCTGACGCGCTGATAGGTGATTTCGTCAATCGTTAGGGGCTTGGTGCTGATGTACCATGAGACGCCCTCGGAGCAGGGAGGGGTGGTCAGAGAACCAGAGTACCTGGGTAATTGGAGTCAGTAAACAAGTACAACGTTATATGAGGAATCACCTGTTCTTACTTGAAGATGGTGTTGGAGTGGAGGTGGTTCTCAAGAGGACCAAACACAAGAGGGCCTGTGCTGGTGGTTGAACCAGGAGTTGCAATCATGCCGACGGAGGCGAAAACCGAGGCCAGAAGAGGATCAGGAATGAGGCCGAGGTTGATCAAGAAACCGACAACAGCGGTGGACTTGTCTATCGAACACAGAAGAAAGCAAATTCGCGTTAGAAACCACCATCCTGGATAACGTTCTCCTATGAGGTATACAACATCTCACGACCCGTACTCACCTGCAGCTGAAAAGACAAAGTGTGCCTCCATGGGAAAGTACTCAAGATCCACACGATGCTCACTAGGAGTGTGGAAATGGAACTGAGCCAGCTTATACGACTTGCCATCGGCCACGAGCGAGCCATTGACGGGCACCTCAACAGTCGTGCCGAGGTTCTCAAATTCGGCACCATGGGGGTAAGCATCGACCTTGAAGGTGACGGAGCTTCCATGGGCTGTGGTGATGGAAGAATCCAAGTTGATGGGCGACTGGTTCTTGCCCGTGGCGCATAGCTTGTTAGCCGTCTCGTTGAGGCCGAACCAGTTCAAAGGTCCAGTGAGTCCGGTGTAGCCAAAGGTGCTGATGGGGACAGATTCGCTTCGGGGGTTAAGATGGGTTCCGTAGTCGCACGACGCCAGCGCCGGAGCGGCGAGAGAGAGCGCAACGGCTGCGAATTGGGCAAAGCGAGTCATATTTTAGAATGCGTAAATATTAAAATAGAGAAATAAGAAAGATATTAATGAGTCTGTTATGGTCAAAATGTAAGTAAAATGAGCGCTGAAATGATGGGATGTCGGCTCTAATTGTAGTCGAGCTAGAAAGGGGACGGAGCTTATAATATCTGGCGAATGATCCAGGATATGAGAGGCCACCCCCGGCCATTTCCAGCTCCTTCACACCCCTCGTCAGTGGATCTACGCAGGCACACACAGCCTAGATATTTTTAAATACTAGGTCATCTCGAAGCTTAACCCCTAGAGCGGAACGCACCAGGCTGAAGCAATTGCCGGAGAGCGATAGTCTAGTACGGGGCACTTGGCGATGCTGTCATGGCGCAGTGGCTAAAACCACCCTCACTCTCCTAGGTTGAGAAACGCCTGCTTCCGTATTATATCATTGATGTCGCTTCGATGAGCATAGCCGGATGCCATCAGCACCGAGCGGATATTAGCTGCGGCCGTCATCTCATCTTCATTTGGTGCCTTTGCGCCGCTTACAGTTGAAAGTACACCAGCGAAGACTGGCGCCTCACCATGTGGGTTTTTGTCTACTTTGAGATCTCTTTAAAGAACGCCTTATATCCCCACCGCGATGTATTGCAATCGCTGCGATTTAACCTGCTAATTCTCAACTCTTTACCCTTCCAAGCTGGGGGAAAACAATGTCCGGACTTGCCGGCCTCGATTCCAGTGCTTCTAATACGAGATCTGGTCGGCAATTCGGCGTTTCCTTTCTACTTCATGCCTTCTCGTGTAAGCACAACGGCATTTTCCACTGGGCTCATCAGATTTGTTCATCTTGAGTCCGGGTGGCCAATGCACCATTCTGGGGGAGGAGGGGCGTGTTTCTTCCTTCAATGCCCAGTTGAAGTCCTCTCGCCGTCCCGGATGCTCGGATTGGGTTGCCAGTCTTGCTGAATCGCTTACAGAATGAAACAACTGGGGGTCTTCTACGCGAAACATTGATAAGTTCGGAGCCCGGGAGCTTCCATGAAACAAGTCTCTAACACTTTTCTTTTTAAGCTTGTATTGGCACGTCGCATCAATGCGTGCCCTGACTTTAAGTATAGACGACGCGCGTACTAATTCATCAGATATACTTGATCTATCACATCCAGCATGAGGCATTCGATTCAATGCCTGTTTACATATTACGTGACGCTCAGCTATGCTCAACCCTTAAAGTCTCTAATTCGGCCTGCAAAAAAAGTGCCGTTTGTACTAGTGCTGAATGATCTCCACGATTCAATTTATCCCGCCTTTGTATTTACTTTTGTCTTTCTCTCTTCTCTACGGCATTGGAACGGCAATTGTTGGATAAATAGGGTCCGCGGCATCTGATCTAGCCCCTTGTAGACGTTGAAGATATTTAGCGAGTTAGTCAGCTTAGTGCTGTTTTTCTTCATCGCTTACAAGCCTTTTATCAAGGTTAGAAGGATCATATGCGATGCTTCAGGTGAAAATGCTTGCGCTGGTTTCAAGTTCCCATTCTGCAGGGCTCGGCATGTTTAAGCTTATTATTTGACGTACCCCATGGTCTTCGGCAATTGTGCTGATCAGCATCCTCAAACAACCACCGTTAGCTCAATCCTGGCTTACATGTGATAACTAAGGTAGTCCGACTTACATGCATCCACGTCTTTTGATGTGACACCAGTGCCGTTGCTTTCAAATAGATCTATCTATAGTTTCAGAACCTCGGTTGCTCTACTGATGGAATCGCCACAAAGGCAAATTAACAAATATAAGGCTCATCACAGGCATCACGACTCCGCCAACGGAAGACGATGATGCCGCGATGCCAAGAGCGCACCGTTGGCACTAGCCCAAACACGACAAAGCGACCGTGGCAGTTCCTGGCTTATGGCCTGATTTCCACGTTTTTCACTTCTTGGCATGGAATCACGGGGGCACGTTTTCTTATCTGGAGGCGCTCATTGTCTTGAGGAGGGCGGCTGGGTGTTGGATGAGACAGATTAGCTACCCTCAGCGTCTCACGTCAACATCCTACATATATTAATAGTGAAGCCAAGAGATTCTCAATCATCTCAAGTCTTTCTTTGTCATCTTAATATTCTCTTGGGACGTCAAGAATTGTGATACTGATTAGACAGCCTTCCCCTTTGCCTACATCCGCCTAGTCTACCAACTCATGGGACAATAGTGACACTCTAAACTTACCTCTACCTACGATCATGATTACCAAGATATCAAATATAAGAGATCATAATGAGTCGTATTATATGCCCTGTGGCTATGTGATGCTATACCATCTTTACGGGGGCGTCGACGTAGTACGCCGACAATACCTAGACGTGACCAATCAGCCTAGTGTCTCCTTTCTCAAGACCACTACCGCCTTTGCAAAGGAATCATACAGCCTCGTCTGTAAGCCATAGGAAGGTTTACCATAGCGCTTTATGTGAAGATAGTGGCAGCGCTTAGAAGAGCTTATGCTAATGACGAGTGATGAGTCACTCTCAGCTCTTCACTTGTTTGTGAGGGAATCTCCATTTCCTGCAGCCTGGTCTCACGATCATTCCAATGACTTTGCCACCGGGTAAAGTTTTACATGAACTTGATGTCGAATCACATCGCTTCGGAATACATATGGCCAACTCAATTTGAAAATTCAGGCTATACTTTGGGGTATTGATATCTTTGTCCAAAGGGAGACTGAACTTGTTGTCTTGTTATCTATGAGACTGCTCATGTTCAAGCGTTTTTGCGGTCTCATAATTTCAAGGACCATTTGTCAGCCATTTCGACCAGACGGAAGCGATGCTTCAGGTGAATGTACATGCTTTGGTTTCACATCGAGTTACTGTAGCATTCGGCATGTTTAAGCTTAATGCCCCGTACATGCATATGTTTGGCGCAACCCCCTAGCTCTTGGCATATTAAAGAGACACTAAACCGCAGGTCATTGGGCTCCCCAGTAGCTCATTATCATGCTGTTCCTCATCAATTCAATTGGTCGCGCTCGGGTATCGAGTTCTTCGAGTCGTGCTGTCTGCTCTCTATGCTCGCCTTTGCTGATACTCTGGAGAAACACCAGATTTAGACGACTTCATATCTTGCAGTGATTATCACTTCCAATATCGAAAGAACAAGAAAGCCGCTACCACAATGGCAGCCAGCCCAACAACAACGCCCACGACACCACCTAGCGCCCCCATTGCTCGTTGCTGGAGAGCCATTGTGTTTGTTCCACGGGATTTTATTAGTTGAATTTGATGTCAACACAGAGGTTGCCCCTATATTTCTAGATGTGACTAACTGGGCGCTTGAGAAATAGATATGAGCCAATATGTTATCCGCTGTATCGGCCACATGTGGCGTGCTTATCTTACCTGTCGTCTTCGTCGCGAAGTCAATAATGTCATCGTCGTCCATTACTTCCAACCCTACGCAACCAACATAGATATTTATATGCATGTTTGACGCTTAACATAAAAGCCTTGCTGATTCGCCTCACAGCAGAACTAGCCTCTCGTCTCATCTTTGCCATTCCACGTATGGAGATTCCAGTTTCTATCCAGTTTGAACTGTCTAAACAACATATATAAACAGACAGGAAACGGCGTGAAGTCGAAAAAGGGGGCACGTGCTGTGCGAAACTTGAGATTCACGGCGATCAGTATCACAATCTCCCTGCATACAGATCTAGATGGCTTGTGCCCATTTATACATGCATCTTGTGTGTTATTTGGCGTGGTCCAAGCTCTCGGGACTCCCTTGCGCCATGCGGGACAACATGAAGGATGTGTGTAACATGAAGATGCTTTCTAGAAGTCGAACGTGCGCATGTAGTACAGCAGTACAGCAACTAGCCGCAGACGTAATGGAGATATCAACCATACTCGTTCAGACGTAATGGGATATTTAGTCAGATTTTACGAGTGCAGTGATTCAAAACCACAGAGTGCCTGTGAGTTTTCTGATGCCTAAAAGACTGTTCCTATAGTTATATAGTAAGTATATGAGAATTTGAGTGTCATATCAAATTAGCATCGGTATACATGGAGTTAGATAGTCGGCTTGCGCTACCGTTCTTGTTTTGCAATGTCAGACTCCGAAAATATTGTCAAGTAACTGAATCGCAATACCAAGTCAGCAAATTTCCACAGTATCCCGTTATACATCTGCAAGGCAGTCTTCCGAGAACGTCCCGTGTCAACTCATCAACAGTTTGGTAACAAGGAAGTGGGACGTGAGTAATTGTATTTGTTTGCTCGCTAAACGAAAGTTATTAATATATAATTTTATGTCCCTTCGTATTCACTCATGTCCATCATAAAATGCCAAGGGCTGTTAATAGCTGGCATTGAGCCCACCTCAGCGCAGCGAGCATTCTCTCTATCCCGATATTGAAATGTTATTTTTTGCCCGTAATATAGCCTCAAAATCGAGGCCTCATAATTGAATTAACTGGACGACAGAAGTAACATGTCGTTTGCTCTCCTCCTCACATCGCCCCCTGGCATCGGCCATTTACAGCTCGCAGTAAGACTGGGTGACGGTGACAATCTCAGTCTGGGTAGGGGTGGCAGCGGTGGTGGTGGTGGCGGTGATGCCCCAGCAAGAGCAAGCAGAGGAGTAGCCGGCACCGTTGGGGCAGTTGTCGGCGTAGTCAGGGATGAAGGTAGGGTAGACGGTGACGGCAGAGGCGTTGGCAACGGCGCGCTTGGCCTTGGGGGTCACCTCGGGGTCAACAGTGATGGTGATGGTGGTGGTGCTGTGATAACTGTTAGCATAAAGGAATTTCATCTGTGTATATAGATGTTGTATAGGTAGACGTACGTAGCCTTGGGGGTGACGGTAGCCCTCATGAAGCTGGAGCAGTCGGCCTGGCGAGAGGTGATGGGCAGGAGACCATCACGGGTACCAGTAACAGCACGAGCGCAGTTGTCGGCGTTGCATCCGTTGGTTCGCTCATTAATAACGCCAGCCATGGCGGCGGCAACAAAGGACAGGACAATGGCGGCCTTCATGTTTGCGGTGTTTTGTCTTTGGAGAACGGAGTTGTGAAGTTGAAGATGAGACAACGAGATTGACCAGCACAGGAAACACAGGGAGAAAGAGCAGCAAGAGAGGAGCCAAAGGAGAGGTAAGACAGAGAGACCGCAGGCCTATATAGGAATGAGATCTGGAAGAGACAAGCAACCTTGAAGAGGGAGCTGGGCCCCAGTGGCTAGATCCATTGTGGGATTACATCCTCCCGGACTCTCACGCCTTGGCCGGTGCGACCAGCCGAAGTAGAGCTGCATGGCCTCCCTGTCAGACTAGCAACAGTTCCCGGAACTGGCGTGCAAAGGGCCGTGTCCACCTATCAGGGCTTCGACCGGAGCCATGAGGAGGCGGGATGTCTGTCTGGGGCAAAGGCCAGCCACTGATTCGATCTGGTTAAGCATACTGCTGCTAGCACCGAGCATATCACAAGTACAATCGTGAGTCAAGACTAGACACATCAAGAACCAACAGCAAAAGAGAGTTGAGAGAAAAGTGTGCTGGCGTGGAGCCTCGTTCGGTGGCCGCTTGGGGAATTGGGGGAGGAGTTTGCGGCCATGGATCGACCAGGCTATTGGCAGCTGTGCCTGTGAGACGGACCAGGGAGCCCTGTCCATCAAAAGAAGCCCCCGGCTAATATTAGCTGCTAAAGTCCCATCAATCGAACGGTTCTAGCCTGGGTTCCCGTGGGATCCGTTTTCCAGAGACAAAGGCGAAGGCGAGGCCAGGTCAGGCAGTGTTTGTCTTGTTTTGTGTGGACGCGTAATTGGGATGGATGCAAGGTAGAGAAAAGGAATGGGGAAGCCAGGTATTTGTTGTATGCTGATTGTATGAGACAGGTACACGCAGCTTGCAGGCTGTGATGCTGTCATCCATCTTCCTTCAATGGCCAAATGCGGCATTGTGTTTCCAAGACGGGCAAAGCAGGATGCAAGTGACAGCTGTCTGTCATCGTCTCTCCGTCTCAGCCGCAACATTCAGATCCTGCGAGAGCCTCAGATCCAACCACAGGCTGCACCTTCTCTTGCTCGGATGCACGGCACATGGCATGAGGTTTCCAGATGCTCGGGAGAACAGGAGAGAAACCAGCAGACAGGCAGACAGGCAGACAAAACAAACATCGACACTACTTGAATATTCCGGCAAGGGTGTGTGAGAAAAGCACTCACTCAATGCCTGGCACCTCCATCAGCTCGTACGAGTATGTATGTACCAGTACGGGCAGCTCCAGGGCATGGGGACCCCTATTTGTCTTACCGGTGCAAGTATGAATACAACATTGAATGTCTGTGCCTGAGCCTGTGCCTGAGACTGAGACTGATGTCTGTGGGTGTTGTGTGTCAGAACATCGTAACAGTAACAATACAGCGTATCCTCTGTAAGCAGCACGTACAGACACCGACAGAGACGGAGACAGAGATAGAGATCAAAAGCTGCCGTATTGTACTGTACAGTACTTGTACCGATGCCAAGATGCAAGTTCAGGATGGGCTCATGCCGTCATCAATTGGCGTCCAGTAGGCATAGCCTGCTGAAGAGGCTGTGGAGGGATGAAGGGATTGATGGAAATTGGCCGCGCAGAAAGGAAACAAATCTCGCTCCGGCCTGTCCAAAGCCCTAATTTCTGCAGCGGGGGTGCCTAAACTGCACCTGCAGGTACTAGAGCGCTAAAATGCAGCCGCTGTTGCCCGCTGTGGCTCGCTCTTGACAGGTGCCTCTATTGGCGGGTGGCGCTGGGAGTGGCGGAAATTGAGTTGATCAAGAACCGTGCACTTTGTTCCGTCAATTAATTCAATCTCAACTCTATTACATCAAAATGCACTTATACATGCCTAAAGCAATATCAGTCACTCAAATCGAACACAGTGATTACAGCGTGGGACAAAAAAAGAGACAGCTGGAATACATGTAGTGCTAACAACAACTAGTACCAGGAGCTGAATCCCTTCCGCCTCCCCGAAGAAACATCGACAGCAAAAAGTTCCCAGTGCCAAGGCGCCGTCCCAAATGCCTACAGGGCCTCATCCATGGCCTACACATCCATCCAATGACTTCAATGTTATCCATGCTTGTACCCATGGCCATATCCATCGCCAGCACTAATGAACGGCCTGTTCATACTACTCGCAATTAATCGGTGGTCGCTTTCGCACGTGGTAACCCTACCGGAAACAGCGCTGGGTCACCGTTTTTAATCTGGAGAAGTTGTTCCGTGCGTGATGCCACTTGATGCTCTGCTCCCTGGCCAAGCACTTGTCTTGTTCCCGAGAGGGTGCGGGCAAGCACCAATCGCGTGTGGCTGGAATACATGCAGTTCAATCGACATGCGGTCAACCATGGATTGCATTGGGTAGGTCGATGCATATGCCAAGAGCATCTAAACGGCCTCTCGGTGCTCGATCTGTCGCTGACCAACACGTGGGCTGTGAGCGAGGCGGTATTAGTTTGTCAACCGTCTGACTGACTGATGCTGCGGTTCATGTTCACTGATTGACAGTAAAGGAACCTTACCTCGCCTGGAGTACTTCCAGCTACTCCGTATACCTTACCAACCCTCAAGGTATGGAGCCAATACAATACGATGCCATTCGGGGAACCGCTCCGGACACAGACCGCGGTACAGTTCGGCGTCCAAGGTTGGATTGGGCCGCCTCGGCGTAACGCTGCCGGCTAGGGTCTTGGCTCTTTCTCTCTCTCTCTCGCTGGATAAAATTGATTGATGGATAATAATCTGCAGCGCAAGCTCAGCCAAGGAGAGCTTTTATCGCAAAGCTGGACTTGCTCGTGCATACGAGCACTTTCTCACACACCTCCCTATTTCCCGCGTATCGCAGATGCCCAGAGCGGCACACAGCTCAGCTTACATGCACCCCTTAATACTAGTTGTATATACATAGACACAAGTCAGCACCCTTTTGTTTATCTCTTTTCTATTCTTCACATTACAGATAATTCCGTCATGTTTTCAGACGTTTATTTAGTGTCTGACCAGGGACGGAGATGATCAGATACATTACTTTGACGCCATCCCGGCAGCATCCGAGCCGAATCGGGCAATCCTCACGCCTATCGATCGCTGGACCCAGCAAGCTCCCTCTTTGAATCGATTTTTCTGTCGGCCAACACACGAGCCTCTCACAATGGTAAAATGGCAGAAACAAGATGGCCAAATAAACAAAAAGAAGAACAGCTTCATTTACTCACCCACTTACACTCAATTGGACACCATGTAGCCTGAGAAAAGAGCAAAAAAATAAACTGCTTGACCGAGACAGGGGTCGAACCTGCAACCTCCTGATGTACTAATCGTAGTCAGACGCTCTGCCATTGAGCCACACGGCCTTGTTTGATGTGCTGCCAACGTCGCTATTCGCCTCAAGGACTGGCTCCGACACGGCGAAGATTCCCATGTTTCACAAGGCAAACCTCAGCTACCTAACCTACACCAACAATTATATGAATTGTGAAACTATTACTTGCACTCAGTCGTTACTATATTGTCTTGTTTGATGGTAATCTCATCGGTTAGACAGACAAGAACAGGCGGGGGAGGCGCAGTCTCGCTTGTCAAAACTGCAGCATTTTCAACATAGCCATATCAGGAATGCGACTGACCATTTACTACTACAAAACCCGATTGTGCAATATGATATGTAATACTCAGCTGCCTCTCCATGTGGCCCAGTTACTCTCCTGCCTTGAATCGACTAGCTGGCGATAAGCTTATGAGCATCCATAACCCCCGCCTCGCTTTTTTTTCTCGATGGGCTATTGACTGAGTTCCACAAGCATCTTACCTTGCCCCAGTAGAAACAGAGATAATACTACCCATGAGAATGTAACCAGCCACCTCTTCAAACATTTAACATCAATTCGCTTACAAAATACTACTTTGGGGTGCATTCTACGGAGTACACCGACTGACTGCGTATATCGAGAGGGTAGCATTATTCTATCCGTAAGTACGGTAAGCTGATCATTCCACCCAGGTGCATGCGCCTCGCAATAGACTGAAAAAAAAAATAGACAAAAAAACACACACAATTCACGGGAGAATTGCATCCTATTTCTACTGAAAAACATCAAAAAATTGACCGAGACAGGGGTCGAACCTGCAACCTCCTGATTTACTTAATCGTAGTCAGACGCTCTGCCATTGAGCCACACGGCCTATTTGATGAGAGCTGCCTGCGTTATTCCCAACTAGGAAGTTTGCATACAGCCGCCATCACGGATCATCCGCCGACTTCTGATAGCAAAAACTGTCAACTGAGAGCTTCATCGGGATATAAATTTGGAGCATTCACTCTGTTTCAATCATATTATGGTTTTAAATACCTATGCTAATTAACTATATACCCATCCTGCCCATTTGGCTCGTATTATGTACTCATATACTTAAGCTAGAATAACGCCTTATACCATGCAGTGCTGAAAAAACAACTATTAGCTTCCTCTCTATCTTGGAGAAAATCCACGTTTTGGCAGTTTTTCTGATGAAAGCGCATATGCTACAATTCCTTTTTGTCGCCTTGTAATTATCGATACTGTCTGTGTCCACCTCCCCGAATTTGCGTGTAGATACCAAGTCCTGTTCGACCAGCCATATGATCTCGGGACCCGTAAAATCCGTGCCATTCCTCATCGTCGATGCAGTACTCCTCAGGAGAAGTATTCTCTGACTGCCTAAGCAGCCCTATGCTTCTCATCCATTGGTATGCAAGCGGTGGTCTCATGGCTACCCTCGGGAGGTCGCTCGGTGGAATGTCTTGCGGGTAATGTATGAGTAGATCCGCTGCCAGAGTAGACGCCGTCGATATCCCGGCTAATTCTTGTGCAAGCGAACTTGCCTCGAGTTCCGTATCGCTAATAGGTGACGGAGAACTGAGTAACCTTGGTGACACATCGTTGATAGGTGTGGGCGATACGACATAGCCGTGCCTTGTATCTGATACCACCGCACCACCGCAGTTGACTGTCCGAGTCAAAACTTCGAGGGAAATATCGGCAGAATCTTGCCTCCCCAGCGATCTTTCAGTCATAAAATGGCCGGACCTCGTTGCGATCAGACCATTGCGCCGTTGACGATTACGGCGGACTGTAGATCTAGACCGAGGCTTTCGACGAGCTCGTGAACGCCGTAATGACTCGCGAGTAGAATCTGTTCGGGAACTTCCGCTTTCATAACTCGACACACTCGTCTGCTTTGTTGCTGAGCTACTTTTGGACGAATTGGACTTTCGCGACATCTGGCTGCCCAGCCTATCAATATGGCGAATCAAAACTGCAGCTGCAGCAACCACCAACGCAAGAAGTGCAACAGCTCCTCCGATGATGCCCCCTAGCTGTGTCGTGGAGAGACTGCTATTATCTTGGCTATCACTTCCGTCTGTCTCCGCTGGTGGCGTATATTTTGGGACGGTAGTGGCGGACGAGTCAGTTGTTTGGATGCCATCATCATCGTTGGTGCGATCATCCAACATCCCCAAGCTGGTAGGGACACTTGGACTCCTGACGATGATCGCAGTTGTCGTGATTGTGGTTATTGTGCCGCTTGCTGTACTCGTAATGGCCGTCGTCACTGTCGTGGTGATTGGCTGAGTAGAGTAGCATCGGCTAGTACCACAGCCCATCCCACTGGGACAACACCCATAGCCGAGGGATGATGGGCAGAGGTACTGGCTGGTCGGACATGAGTACGTGGGTGATGGTGCAGATGAAGTGCTGGTGGTAGTTGTTGTTGAGTAGCAACCATCTGTTGCGCAAGCATAGTTTTCTGCGCAACAGTTTCCACCCAAGTTTGCCGGGCATAGCTTCATGCCAACGCCGCAGACATCACCTTTCCGCTGCAATAGCATGGCAGGCTGTGTAGTCTGTGGCGACTTGGCTGTGCGATGGATACCATCGTATCGTCTGAAAGGCAATGCGTCCACTATTGAGGCATAGAGTGCCGCAGACAGGGTTAACCCGTATGCTGTAGACACAGATGCAAACATCATGGCCAGTGGAAGCTGCAGAGGATGGCCTGTAGCAGGCCAACTTGGATAGGAGGAGTGAGATTTGGTTGAGCATCCGGGATAAGAAGAGTGGTTGAAGATGATGATATAAGTTGTAGATACTTGCTCCAATAGACAAGGTTCCTCGATAGGGCGGCCTGAGAGTACAGCAAGGCGTCACTCTGTATGTTATTTCTGGTTGAGCGTACTTTAGAGTCTTTTGACGTTGGTCGTAAATGTCTTTGTTTGCTGATGGCCCACCCAAAAGCAACGAGGGGGCCGGCGATTAAATGCTCTTGTCATGTCACCGCGACTGGATGATACGAGGCTGAACATATCGAGGCTGTATATTGGACGCAGTAAGCGCCCTCGATCGAAGATCCATTGCATTACCGCCGAACGCGCGGGCCGGCAGTGGAGATTCCCGCTGGATTCCACCAACAGGCGAGAGTTCGAGAATGTGTGGAAGCAAAACTCTTTAGTATGGCAATCATGGATGGTTTCATTGCAGACCTCAGCCTCGGTGCTGAGTCCTGCAGTGTGGGAGCAGTAGCCATTCGACCCTTGCACCTTGCGCTCATCGCCATTGGCTGCCCCAGAGCAGTTCGCGTGGCACTCGGCTGATGTGCCAATGACAGTCTCCATATGTGGTGATGTTGGACATCTTCTCCGCCCACCCGACTGGCTGTTGATGGCACAAGGCCGCCAATAATACGACGCTGCGGCAGAGCAGCCCACCTTCTTGTGAGCCAAATTTAGATCATGATCCGAAGAGTCAGTGCCCGAAGCCTCGCCTTTCTGCCGGCCGGTCTCGATTGGCTTCAAAATGGAGGAGCGTTGCGGCTGATACGACTGGGCGTTGGAAAAGCCTCTCCGAGGATGCCGTCAGATTGTAAGCAGGAGGAAGAAAGAGAAGCCATCAATCATGAAGGCTCGCCCAGAGTGCTCGGATTGTTACTGAGCACCTAGTTATTGAGGATTGATGAATGGATGACGAATGATCCCGTGGTAGAAATGAAAGATTCAATATCGAATCTACCTCTTTGATAGCTGAGTGAAAGAGACAATTCTAGACCTGGGCAGGTGCCTAATCACTGAGGTGCATCGTTGTCTCCGATAAGGTGGTATTATCTAATCAGGCGACAATGATGCACAGCAAGAACAAAAAGCAGCGACCAACACAAGGTGCCATTTTGCCCAACCAGAGCCACAGAAAAGTTGCATCCATCGGTATTTCAGGGATCAACTCAAGAGCCGACCTGACAACTGGTCAAAAAAAGAATTATCTATTGGTCTAGAGTTTGGAGATGCCGAAACCGAGTTCCTACAACTTTGCCTGTGACATGACGCGACAACGGAGTCAAAAGCGAGAAGAACAAAATATTCTGCTTGTGGAAGCGATCGCCCTCATCACGCGATCGCAAAGGGCAAACAAACGTCTTGCTGAGACGACAGATCTCGGAGAGAGGCCCGGCCCGCCGCTGTCGATATCGCATGCAGGTCAGGATGACGGAGAGCCACTCAGACTCTGGCATTGACATTTGACGTGCGGCAAGATTTGTGGACAGCCTCGTCAACGTGCCACAGTAACGAGCTGCGGAATTCCATCCTTTTTGCGAATGCCGAAGTAGGTGTTGCTACTGCTGCCCTTCTGCCACTTTTGCTGCTACCTTCTCGTCTCAGGAAAGTCACATACAGACAGGCTAACAGTGACGCGGCTGGTGCAGGCAATCCCCGTCCGTCCTCCGTCGCATCATATCGAAGGAATCCTTCCAGGCCTTCGGTAGATTTGGAGCGAAAACGTGGAGAAATTCTTCAAGCGCTAGCCAGCCCGTCTCCCCCGCTCCAACACGCGCATGGCTGGCCTGACTCAAAATTCTTGCTTCTCCTAAGCGTCTGCCAGGGGTTGTTCGCTCTGTCTCCAAAAGGCCGTGACCAATCAGCCCGAAATCGGTCAAATCTCCGTCGCTGCTGCGGAGAAATGGCCAATACGAAGAGGCCTTGCTTGCGTCCCAGGTTTCTCCCGAGCAGCAGACATCGCGAGGGTCTCCGGATTCTCAGCTGACAAGATATAGCACAAGACCAGACGACGATGGATGGCTCTCATTCATCAAGGCCTTCCATCTCCTTCGCTCCCTTTCGGCCTTACTGTCGCCCTCCCTATCCACAACCAGCTCGGATATCCATACCGCCTTGCAGCTGATGGGCACACCCAGTGCTGCGTTAAAACAGCGATCTTCAAGCCTGCTCGTGCCAACCCCGCATAGTGCCTCCACCTTTTTCGCCTCCAACCGGCTAGCAACCTTCCAAGGGCCTGGTGCCTTAAGCGTGGCTTGAGCCGGCCGAGTCCAACAAGCATCGTGGTGCGAGGATGCGTGACGTGAGGTAACTGTTAACTGAGGCGAAAGTGGGACACTGTGGAAGGGTCTGGAGAAACGGCTAAACCTCCATGTCCAAGCCGGCCTCAAATCTGCTGACCTCTCTTTTCATCATCTAATTATCTTCTCTTCGCCCGCTCTGTCTTCTCAGCCCGCTCCATCTGCTCATTCATCAATCCCTTGCGCCGCTATCCCCTTTGACGCTCTCCGCGCTCTGTCTCGCTCTCCAAATTATCCGCCTTGGGGGCAGCTCGTTCCTTGTCACCACCGCACGCGGCCCGGGCACTGCTTCGGCGGCAATGCCAACGCGGCCAACGATCAGGTGTCTCTTATTCTCTCTATCGCCAAAATCAGCACCCTTACTTCTCAAGCGCTAGCCGGTGCAAAGGCTTTCTCTGGGGCGCCGTTGCAAATCATAGACCCGTACCAGTGGATGATGGGCTACTGAGGAATCTTGCCACACCAACCCTCTCCCGCGCCAAGTTTTAAGAACCACCAAGAATTTGGAGTAATCTTTCAGAAACGTCGCAGAGATGCTGCTGTATACTCGGCTTGCTCCGCCAAAAGTGCCCAAGCGCCGTTCTAGAGCCGGTAAGCTGATCTTTAGACACATTTCTTGCGTTGCGCGACACCAGGGAAAGAAATTTGCTAATCGCTTCCGTTGCTCAACTTGAAGGGTGCAATTATTGGTATGTTGTTTCTTGTTTCTATTGCGCTGCAGAGAACTTTGACCGACTAACACAGGCTTTTTTCTGATGTGTAGCAAAGAAAAGGTAATATGATTCGTCTTATTGCAGATTCCACTTCTATGCACGTCTAACACCTGCACGATAGAAGAAGAAGTGCGATGAAATCAGGCCCATATGCAGCCGCTGCCAAGACCACGGCCAGAGCTGTGTATATGAGCCCATCAAGCCTCGCCAACGCCGCAGGCTAGACTCTTTCGACGATTCCTCCCTGGCCGAAATATCGACGGCCTTGGAACATCATACGTTATCTCGAGCTGCTCAGAAACGGTTAAGCTTGGGGCAATGGGAGGCTCCTCTTTGGGATATTGGATTTGATGACAACTTTGCGCTGGACGAACACATGCAACAACCTACTTCGGCAGTCGATTGCAATCAAGATGTCTTGGATGAAATATTCACGTCATGGGCCGCCGATACCAGAGCGCATGATACCTGCCTAGACGCCGACGGGTTAGACTTTATCACCCCGAATGACCCTGTGAAGCAAGAAGGCGACGGTGATGATGACAGCAACCACAATCCCCCCATCGATGAAACGGCCTCTTCCGATACTGCGTCACAAAACACATCTCTCGCCGTGGTTGGCCCTGTCTCGGTTGCATCTCCGACTATAGAGTTCATCATACCTGCCTTTGCCGAATTCTCAGACCAGGCTAACAGGCGAGCGTTGATTGACCACTTCACAAATGTCCTATCCCATCTCATCGTTTTGCGCGAAGATGAAGGCAACCCATTCCAACGGCTTGTTTTGCCACTATCTCAGAAGAGCACAGCGGTCTCGAACTCCATCTTTGCCCTGGCTTCAGCTCATCTGGAGCACCGAGGCGTACACAACAGCGAGCGGAGCGTTTATTTCCACAATAAAGCAATCAATGGATTAGCTGCTCTGATAGCAAAGGGATGTGATGCGAATAGAAATGAGCTGCTAGCCGCCATCATCCTCTTGATATACTACGAAGTGGTGAGCTACGCGCGCTTCCCGTTGTTTAGTAGTCATCGACGTGATGCTAATGGCGCAATAGTTGGTTCAACGTGGACGTTCAAATATTGTCGATGGCCACTTAAAGGGAGCCATGGCGATCATGGGCAGCACCCAAGCGTTGGCTGACCCAACCGCCGTTTTCCTAGAACGGGTGAGTTGATTGCGACACAACGCTCGTCACTTGTTTCCCTAGCTAACCAAGACAACCTAAACAGGCATTCCGATTCTATGATGTGATAACAGCATTATCATTCAACTCCACACCTATTCTACCCACACCGGATTGTGAAAATTTCGCTCCGTTCCCCTCGGTTGACTGTCGCGGCGCTACTGTGCCTGCAGGGAACGTCGACACGCTACTGGGAATGGCCACTTCTCTATGGCCCATCATCTACCGGCTCTCTACTCTAGGTGGCCTGAAACGGCAGCTCCTCGAAGCCGAGCTCAGGGGTGATGATTCAGAGACGGCAAAGCTCCGAATGGAGTTTGAGACTACGGCTTCTGCGGTGGAGTTTGCTCTGCAAGAATGGGTGCCTTCCCCAGACGAATCCTTGCCCAAGGATACAGATAATCCCATCATGGCTGGGGTGCCTGCGAAAAAGCAAATGGAAAGCATTTTGAATAGCGCCATGGCGTATCGACACTCTGGGTTTGTCTACCTATACCGTACCATTTACGGCTGCTCTCGGCGCCATAGCGTCGTGCAACGCCATACTCACATCAGTCTCACTCACTGTATGGAGACAGTGAGGAATAAAGGTCCCATGGGGGCTTTGCTCTGGCCGCTGTTTGTGGCATCGTGTGAGGCCATTGATGCAGACGACCGAGAGCTCTCCAGGCAGACATTTGCAGCAGTAAATCAGCGGCAAGGCATGACTAATATCGAGCGAGCAAGATGCATAGTGGAAGAGGTCTGGAGACGAGCAGACAGCGGCGAAGATGCCGAGGATGACGAGGATGACATTATGCACATTGGCAAGCAAAAGAATGATTTGTGGAGAAGAGTCAGCCAAGACATGGGTGTGACAGTTGTCTTTGGTTAGGACATGATGGACTATCTGAGTCTTGGGTGCTACGTTGCTTTACAAGTTATGTGTATGGGATGTCTTGATTTATTTCATGGCGGGAAAATCAAGCCGGTGACTATTTGATTATTTTCAGACTACAACAAGCAGGACAAGGCGTACGGGGATGTTATGGAGTTACTGCTGGCGACGTTTGGTGCTTTGGAGGTGAAGCATTGGGGATGCTATCACATGGGCAAAGCGAGGAAATACCCAATGGGTGGGTTTCTAACAATACCGATATCAATGAATATGATACTTTTACGTTAACCTTGAGCATCTGACGACTCATGATATCGGGCCGATGGCGAATTGCACCAGGAGCAATGCAGGCCAAGCATGAAACAACAACAAATGAAGCTGTATACTACCTAATCTGGTGTTAGGATAGATACAGTGGGCCCTGAGCACTGTATACTTGTCAAGACTCAGAGATAGGAAGAGGGAATTACGTTTAAGACTTACCTTTGGTTGGCAGGTCGTGGCGTGATATTAACTATCAAATGCTACGTTGAATCAAGGCACCCGAAATAGGGATTAGAGTGCATATTGATTTGACACAAAGGGGTTAATGGGGCGGAGACGGGCCGTGGTTTTCACGTGCTAGAGGCGTATAAGATGCCTGCTGTTGCTGAGGAAATATACGCTTCACGATGCTAAGCAGGTGCCATCCCCCCTTCATGAATGCTAGGAGCAAGTACCATCCCCACAGCACTTTTGAAGGATGCCGAGGTCACAGGATCAGATAGAAAAGATGGAGTAACAATCCTAGATCCTGGTTTACCTTGGAGAGGCGCCCTTCCAGTAGCGCAGGATTTGCATTGCATGGGGATGGTTTCGGAGACTACCCGAAGTCAGGACATCCATGAAGAAGATGAGCGATCAAAACTGGAGTGATTTTGATTCTTGTGAGAATAGGGTTGACGGTGAGAATTTTTAGAAATCAAGGCAGTGATGGGTACCCGAGTACCCGCTCGAAGAAAGAGGTTGGAAAGTGCAGTAGCTTAAGCCATGAGGAGAATAGAATGGGTTGAGAGAAACTAGCTAGTGGTTTAGGCAGACGAATAAAGACGAATAAAGCGAGAGCAGGGAAGCCAAGCGAAGTAATCCGATTTGTTCCCTTGAGCTATCGAGTTCGGAGTTAGCTAGGATAAAATAGCCTGAACGAGACAAAAAGAGTCGGTCCGCGAACCCAGACGGAGTTCGGAGCAGGCGGAATTGTTTTGTTTGTCGATCCCAAGGAATACTAGTATCTTGATCGCATGGTGTTGCGTTTGAAGGATGGTGATGCTGGACGTTGCCTAATTAGGAAGTTCGGATTGTTTGAGGGAAGTTTTTGGGAAGAAGCGTGATGATTCCATGTTGTGCTAGACTTTTTTGACTTCTCGGAGTTTGTGGCCCGCGTTCGTTGGTAGGATTGCGGGGGGTTGCATCGTGTTCGGGGCCATGCGCTAAGAGGGATGCTAAATAGTGTCGTGGAGCCCCGTCAAGGCTTGTTTTTGTTGGTTATAGTACGAGGATGCAGGAGTTAGTTACGTGTGTGCCTTGTGCCTCTGAGGACAAGCTGCGGGATGCTCGTACGACTTGACCAAGAAGCTGTACAGTGAGTAGGAAAACTCGAGTGAGGCTGTGACCATGATATAGTTGAGAAGCTGTTTGTAGGGTTCTCGCAGTGCTTGTAAGACGACGCCCTATCCGAGACAAGCTTTTTTTTCTTTTCGATTTAGCTGCATGGGTAGATCTGGGGGGCATCTCGGATCGGAGGTAGACAAAGGTCCGTACGGTGAATTTTCTAGGTGCTAAACAGAAGGGATCAATTTCGATGCCCGCAATCTGGCTATGCTGTTACAAGAAGGTCGGCAGTGCGTGAACGTGAGATGTAAGACGAAAAGTATCGAGCAAGGGCCAGAAGAGCGACGAGCCGGGAGAAGACTTCTAGAAGCCGGCTTCGAGACTTGTTGAGTTTGTGTACTCCGAATGTATCTTGTGACAAGGACATGCTCTGTTCAGCGCTCTGGAGCTTGCAGCTGGACGCTGTTTGGTGCGGGTATTCGGTACTTGGCCCTGCCGCAACACGCGCGTCCACTGCGGAGTACCGGTACCTTGCAGCCGCTGGAACTGCACTCACTTCTCATTGCTCCAGGCACGCCCCTCCCTCCAGCCTTTTGCTCCTGGAACGGAGAGTCTGGGGGGCAGTACATGCATTCGGTACCTCCAATTTACCCACTGCAGTGCAGCAATTCCATCCCCATTTCCAAACCTCCATCCCACGACAATTTCAGCCCAGCCGGACGGTGCCTTTGCATAGCCCTACCGTATTTTTGCGTTCCACGATTAATGCCCTACTGCCACCACCGCTAGCTGCTGACTCCCTAATACTACTCTAACATTACTGACTCGGAAACTCCTCGAGACGCTGACTAACCGACCCGCGGGTATCTAAATTCGATCTTCCGAGCTCTCTACGACCAAACCGAGAGCCCTTCGATTGCACATCCCTCCAGACCCAGACGGAAGCATCACCAAATTCGGGATCCCGTTGCTTGATGGCATAGAGCTCGACTCCTTCGACTGCCGAGCAGATCGTGCCGACTTCCCGCCCGCTGCCGGTCTCCGTCTTCCCTTATCCGACTCCGCTTGATTGCAGAGCCCACGCATGCGACTTTGTGTTGCTGCTCCGCATCGCCCTCCGTCATGGTCGTGGTCTAGCCATGACAACGCTGCTCAACAACAGGCCAGATTCGGGTCCCCCGCCGCGGCAGATTCGATTTGTGCACAACCAGGGCCAGCCGCCGTCCAAGCGACGCAGGATCAATGCAGCGTACGTTTCGTTCCTCTAGAGTCTCGCGGTTCTGCTTCTGTTTTTTCCGATTCGTTGCGTCATTGTTGGTGGCGAATGGACCTTATAAACATGTAGACATTGATGTCTGCCGACACCGGCCAGGCACAAGACCACTGTACCAATAGACACCCAAGCTAACTGCCCGTCTCTTTCTGCGACACAGATGCTTGACTTGTCGAAGGCGAAAGACGAGATGCGCCGGCGAACGACCGCTATGCTCGACTTGCACTAAGAATGGCCACCAGTGCCTGGGCTATCCAGAGGAGAGGAGAGATGGCCTCGAAGCCTCGGGCCTGAGGACAGGTGACGAGGATGGAGCGCCAATCGAGGATTTCAACCAAGAAGACGACGTCGCTGTGACCAGGAAACATCCCGCTCCTGCTTCCGAGAATCGTCCGACGTCGTCTGGGAGAAGCAATGTGCAAGCTGCCTCCGCCTCCGCTGCTTCACGGCCATTGCGGCGCAATATCGAGCCAAGCATTGAACTCGGCACCGATGCCAATCCCAGTGATGCTGAGGCGCAACAGTCCCCCGTATTGCATCATCACCAACACCAGCCTCACCCGCACCATCAGGCTCATCTCTCAGTCACGTCTGATGACCTGCCTAGCTCCCCCACCCTGCGCCGATCAGCTCCTAGCCGTCGTATTCCTTATTTCCGCTATTTCGGTTCCACAGCCATTGTCCCAGGGTTCAAGCAAATGGTCGTCTCTGTCCGCGACAGGCGTCGGTCCACTGGAGGTTCACATTCCGGAGCCTCTCTTCAATCTACTCCCAGTGGTGTAATAGCCAGCGGTTCGGCCATTGACAGTGACATTGTTCGCGAAGACATCCCATCATACGACCCCAACAGTTCTGCTCCTGTCCCTCCCCTCATCATTCAGCTGGTCACAACATTCTTCATCCACGTGGGATGCAATTACCCCTTTATCAGCAAAGAAAAGTTCCTGCGCCATGTCAAGGAGAAACGGGTCGAGTCAATGCTGGTTGACGCCGTCTGCGCCATCGCCGCGCGATTCTCAGATCACCCTATCCTAACGGGTGGCAATGACAAAATGCCCCGGACGGAGAGAGGTCAAGTGTTTGCGCAGAGAGCCAGACAGGCCACTGTTGATACCTTTCCATGCCCTTCCGTTGGTGCGGTTCAGGCATGTCTGCTCATGGCGTACGAGAGCTTTGGGGCAAACCAGGATAGCGCTCTGTGGATGTATTTGGGCTTGGCCATACGCATGGCAATCGACCTCGGCCTTCAAAAATGTGTCGGGATTCAATATCAAGGCGAAAAAGATCCTTTTTACACCCGGCACCGAAGCCGCGTCAATGACGATGACCACGAGAGCCCGGAAACACACAACGTTGAGGGCATCGGCGCCCTTAGCCTGGAAGAGCAGAAGGAGGTGGAACAGGAGCGCATTGATACCTTTTGGTCCGTCTTTATCCTGGATCGAGTCATCTCCTCTGGCACTGGAAGGCCCGTAACCATCCGAGACGGCGACTACGAGCTCGCCTTTCCCGAATCCAACAAAGACCTGGCTACCGGCTGGCCTAACCCATTTCCCGTCTTTCTCAAAATCATCAACCTCTACGGTCAAGTGTGTGATGTGCTGAACAATCTTCATGACGCCCAAGACCTCACGCAGGACAAGTGGGATCAGCTCTCTGAAATGGAACACAGGCTCACGAGAATGTACAAGCACTGGGATCCGCGTCTCCAGTTCAATGTCAGCAACTTCAAGACGTATCTTGGCATGGGGCAGGGCACCAATTTCATCCTCCTTCATTTTTGGTTTCACGCACTCTTCATCATCTTGCATCAGCCGACCTTGCTTACCCCGTTTTGCGAACTTCGGAGCGAGCTTCAGCTTCTTTCTGACAGCCGCGAGCTGAGCATGAGCAGCGCTAAAACGATCTGCGACATCTTGTCCTTTGCTGATTTGATTGATCCAAAGAGCTTCATTGGCAATCCATTCACAAACCAACCGATTTACATCGCCGCATGTGCCTTTTTGATGGAATCCAGTGCCTCGTCCAATGGATCTGAGGGTTCATCTAGGGAGGGTACGCCCCCCAATCAGACGAGCCGCTCCCAGCGGCAGCCAAAGCCAAACAGTAAGCAGTCTCGGCATTCGCTTCTCGCGTCGGCCGCGAATCAAAACTATCAACGATGCTACAATTCTATACAGCAGATCCAAGCCTACTGGGGTGGCGTAACATACATCCTTACTGTCCTGGATCAAAAGTCAAAAGGCACGTGGGACTGCGAGACGTATACGGTGGAGGAATACGAGAGCACCAAGCTACCTCCTCCTCGGCCATCCATTGGTGAGCAACTCTCTCGGTTCGAGAAGCAGTCGTCACCAAAGATTGCTGGCTCGCCAATTGCGTGGAGTCTATCGGGAACGGCCAATTCGCCGAATTCGAGCCTGACGCTCATGTATCAGGCGATTAACAATGCTAGTGGGATGCCACCTGCTGGCTTCACTTCGCATACGCAGTCCATGGCCAGACCATCTGGCGGTTCGCCTGGAAACGTGACCTACGAAACCACTAGGCAGGCAATGCCAGAAGTGGGAGGCATGTATTCGCCGCCGATCCCTCAGCCAAACATGTCTGCCATTAGGAATTCTCCTAGACGGCCGTATGCGGCCAACCCGATGACGTCTTCCGGGGCAAACTCACGCAACCAAACCATGATGAGCTTTGAGGGCATTCCGGAAGAGTCTAACGAAGCAAAGCCAATGATTCCTCCCGGTTACGCAACCTCTGGGCCAGGATCTGGGCGATACGATACCTACAGTGTATCGCCCACTAGTGGCCCTAATTCTCACAGCATGGTGAGCTCTGCGGCTGTAACTAGTGCTCCCGGGACAACTGCACATAGTAACATGTACTTTGCGCAAAACATGCCGTACCAGGCGGCTTGGGGTCCCATCATGGGGAACATGGATGCCATTACGTTTGATAGCCAAGACATTGACATTGAGGCTCTTGGGCTGCAGCAGCCAGATTTAATGAGTGGTTGGCTCGAATACATGCCCAGCGATGTGTTGGGATTGTTTGATGAGCATCAAGATTCCGGTCAAGGCAGTCATTAAAAGAGAAGGAGTTATTGGCTGGCTATTTGTCGATTTCTTCCTTGTTCATGAGTTTTGGACAACTACAGCGATTTGGAAGGCTATGACTGGAATAATTTCTCTTGTGTTTTTGAACCATTTGTTTGGCGCTTGTATCATGTCAGCGATTAAAAAATTGGGTGTTTGGGAATACGGGGACAGCAATCTCTTTTCATACTATATAATGTCTACAACATACAAACATACATATTGATATCAGGGTTTTTTTCCACGTTCATATATCGCATGATTTTTTTTGGTATATGAATTAGTGTACCATTACAATTGGCTTATGTCAAACATTGGGATGATAGGTATCGATGTGGCCAGTGATGACGTTTCATTGATTCGATACAGACGTATGTATGGTGATATTTTAGGATCATAGGGGGCGTGTATATAGGGAAGTGGGTTCATTGGAATCATTTTGGTGTCCGGATCGTCGTGCAGATCTTATGAAAGCAGGATTTGTACATGTTGGAGTACGGCGCTAGAACGTTTTTTGCTTGAATACGCGTGCATATAGGGATGGGGGCCTCAATCTCAGATGAAGTTTTACGGAAAACTAAATGAACGAACCAGCCTTGCTAAAAAGGATTGCAGCGGCTTTTGATCTTTGATATACAGAAAATCTCTTGCCATCTCTATAATTCCTACGACGTTATGTATAGATAGATCCTACTACATATATGTATATATATACTTTGTCTGGGGTGGGTTTGAACAGGTTGAACATTCCCATGATATCTCCCAAGCATTTTCTCCGTTACATTTGTATTTTTCTCCTCGTGCATTTTTGATGAATTGACAACTCCATAACTCCGCTTTTGCTTTTGTTCTTTTCTTTCTTTTTAACGATCTTTCTTCGACATGGTCATGTATCAACTCATGAGCTCTTGCGCATCTGGATAGACACCTGTCTCGCGTGCTGGGCCATGACGGCATCGGCAATGGCCAGGGCAGCCATGGCCTCGACAATGGGCACGGCTCGGGGCACGACGCAGGGGTCGTGACGGCCCTTGGCAGCGAGCACGCCCTCGCCCGAGGCATCGTAGAGGGCAGTGGTCTGGTCCTGGCCAATGGTCGCAGGGGGCTTGAAGGCAACGCGGAAGAAGATGGGCATGCCGTTGGAGATGCCGCCCTGGATACCGCCGGAGTGGTTGGTCTTGGTGACGAGGCGCGAGCGGGGGATGCCCAGCTTGCTTTCGGCGGCGGACACGAGCTGCTCGGGGGCGGGGGTGAAGGGGTCGTTGTGCTTGGAGCCGTTCATCTCGGAGCCCAGGAAGCCGGAGCCGATCTCGAAGCCCTTGACGGCGGGGATGGACATCATTGCGTGGCCCAGGGTGGCCTGGAGCTTGTCAAAGGCCGGCTCGCCCAGGCCGGCCGGGGCGTTGCGGATGACGCAGGTGACGGTGCCTCCGGTGCTGTCTTCCTGTTCCTTGAGCTCGGCGATGCGGTCCTCCATGCGGCGCCCAGTTTCCTCGTGGGGGCATCGCACGGGCAGGAACTTGTCGACGTCGGCGCGGGTGAGGGTCTGGGCGAGGCTGAGGAAGCCGGGGTCGGCGCTCATGGCATCAGCGTCGCCGAAGAGCTTGATGGTGCCGACAGAGGTGACAAAGGCGACAATCTCGACGCCGTAGGCCTCGCGCAGCCACTTCTCTGCAACGGCGCCGGCGGCAACACGAGCAATGGTCTCGCGCGCACTGCTGCGGCCGCCGCCAGAGGAGGCCTTGATGCCGTACTTTTCGAGGTAGGTCCAGTCAGCGTGGCTGGGACGGGGGTAGAGGTCGATGGTCTGGTTGCCGTAGTCCTTGGGGCGCTGATCCTCGTTGGGGACGGTGAGGAGGATCGGGGTGCCGAGAGTGAGGCCGTCTTCGGTGCCGGAGTGGATGGTGACGCGGTCCTTTTCGTTTCGGGGCGTGGTGATGGAGGACTGGCCGGGGCGGCGGCGGTTGAGCTGGGGTTGGATGTCGGCTTCGGTGAGGGCGAGGTTGGGCGGGCAGTTTTCGATGATGCACGAGACGGACTTGCCGTGAGATTCACCGGCACTGTATGGGAAGAGGGAAGTTTAGTCAATTAGTCTATCAATTGGGTATTGGTGATGTTGCGATTATGGGATGGTGTTGAACTTACGTGGTGACCTTGAAGTAGTGGCCAAAGGTAGACATGATGGGCGAGATTGGAGAGTTGAGGAACTATAGAAGAGATGGATATAATAAAAAACCACAAATTTGAGAATAAGAGGAATCTCAGTCAGTTCTGTCTAAGGGAGACAGTCGTGGCGGGAGACGTTGGAGTGGAGGGAGGTTGTAATGAGGTTAAGATGGAAGAGTTGCAAAAGCAAAATTCATCGGGCGATGACTGCATATGCGCAATCGCTGATATGATAAGCCGATTTCGGTGGCTGCAACTGACTGCATTTCTTTGGCGGGGGAGGGGCAAAGACCTGTAGTCATAATGGATGGCTACCCTAGACTAGTGTGATTAAAGTCAGTGATTTTGTACGATTGATGCATCTTGGTTGCAATGGTGCTGAATAAATGGGAATAATTGATTCAATCTTTCATCTAATAAACCATTGGTTAGTGCAATTGGCCGTAAACAATTTTGAATTTGCTCCAGGAAGTATATGGCTTGTGCAATAGACTTCAAACATGTCTATAGCTAGTGGATCGATCTTATAGCTGCAGCTACCTAAGCAAACATACTGCCGGCCAGCTTCGGCTTGCAGAAAGGCGAAAACATCTACGAGATTCAATTTCTCACTCATTCATCCTTCCATTGCCTCAACTCACGACGCGCCTCCACCACAATGATACCCTCAATACGCTCTCTATAAAACCCTTTACTCTCCTCTTTCATCCTCAACTATCTTGTTACAATGAAACCCCCACAATTATTAAGCCGTAGAGCTACCAATCGTCTACGAGCCTCGACATTCTCATCTCATCTTCATCGCCCTCTCACATCGCGATTCTCGACAGACGCAGCTTCTCACCCCTCTAATAAAGTACAGATCTACCTCTCCAAATCAACAGATCCCTTCCTCAACCTCTCTGTCGAGCATCGCCTCCTCCAAATCACGCCTCCAGACTCAACTATCCTCACCCTCTATGTCAACTCCCCCAGCATCATCTTTGGCCGCAACCAGAATCCATGGCTCCAGGTCAACCTAAATCGCTTAGCTCAAATTGCTCGGAATCCGTCCACTGCCGGATGGAAGGACTCACCTATCCAATTGATACGGCGGCGTTCCGGAGGTGGCGCGGTATTTCACGATGTTGGCAATGTCAACTTTAGTGTCATCTGCCCTCCTGAGCATTTTGATCGGAATAAGCACGCTGAAATGGTAGTCCGCGCCTTGAAAGCTTTGGGAAGACAGAATACGCGTGTCAATGAGAGGCACGACATTGTTATGGATGTAGCACCAGAAGCAGAAGCTGCGACATATAAGATCTCGGGCTCGGCTTACAAGCTCACGCGTTTACGATCGCTGCACCATGGAACCTGTCTTCTTCGTAGTCCTAACTTGTCGAGCATCTCTGGCTTGCTGCGATCTCCTGCGCTTGGCTATCTAGATGCCCGTGGTGTCGACAGTGTGCGTCGTCCGGTCAAGAACATTGATGTCGGCAATGACGAGTTCAAGGATGCCGTTGTGAGCGAGTTTGAGAGCATGTACGGAGACGTTCATTTCCGAGGGGAATTCGACGACACGGCGCTCCAGGTGGAGGAGATACGGCGAGGCTATCAGGAGCTTCAGTCAAAAAGCTGGATCTGGGGCCAGACACCGCGATTTACCTTTTCGACGCATCCCACAGAAGAGGATCCCCGGCCTCGGCCAGAGCTACCGTTTGATGTAAGTGTTCTCTCTTCTACTATGTTAGGGTTTGTTGGCTAACCTAATGTTCCAAGTTGAACATGAGTCTTCTTGCTAGGCACGGCGTTATTGATGAGCTGAATATTAAGCATAGTGATGGAGCTGCCGTCGACACATTAGATGCTTCAATATTCCAAGGCGTTTCCATATGGGAGATTGACGACTGGGCAGAGTCGCTTACTCAAGCTGGCCTCGGGGGCAGCCTTAGCAAGGAAGCAGGGGCTTGGCTAAACGGTATATTTGGCACTGAATACACCAGCATGTGAGAGATTTCTTGTACAGATTAGGGGTTCATGCTTGTTGGATACATATACATACACAAATCTGTAAAATAGTTAAGTAGGTGCAAGTTTAGTATTAGATGTGCGATAGATGCACGAAGGAGTCAATACCTGCGAAGATTATGAAACCAAGTCAATTGAACTGCCCATGTGACACTATTAAGATGCGAAATGATTTCGAAAATCTACATCCTCCTTAAACTTAGAGTATAGCAATCGTCCCGATTAATATCCAATTATAACCGTATGCCCATGAGCGGTCGTCCAAGTCGGGCGATGTATTTTTGGCATTGCAATGAAGACTTAGGGCAGATAGAAGTTGACTGGGCCAAAGGCAAATACCATATCAATCCTGAGCTCTGACCTTGGATGAGGGGTAAGGCTTGATTGTCACTGTTGGTCGTACAAATAGTACTCCGTGTAAACTCTTTTTGCTTGGCAATGTAGTTACCCGTCGTCGGAAATGATGAAACACGCAGACCACATATGGATCCATCCAATCATATATTGAAAGTCTCTCACCGCCTGATCATGAATGACCGGTAATATATGATTGATACGTGGCTCTCGGGAACAGTTGGAATTCACCATGGGTCTACGTAGTACCAGCTGCCCTATTATTACATGAAGAGTAAACACCACAACTATAAATAGTCGGTAATTCATAAGATACGATAAGACCCGGAGTTATAGGCATCACTGGTTTTAATCCTCACCTGAGACGGCGCCAACACTACACTTGATCACAAGCTCATTTAATGTTGTGAAGTATCTTTACAAAATATGGACCCAACCGGCTTTTGCAATTTGGATGATGAAGATCCATCGAAATCCTTGTCCTTCGACCTCTATGAAGACCTGAATCACGAAGCAACTCAACAGTCAGGTAGTCTCAAATCTTACGAGGTCAAGCAGCACGGCGGTGCTATCTACGACCGCAAAGGGTCAGGGCACTGTGTGACGGTAGAACGCCTTCTCTGGGTTGACGGATGGGGACATTCAACTTTGGATGGCGAGAGTACTAAGTCCGAGCAAGAAATGACTCTTGTTGTTCTCAAGATTGTCCTTGCACCGCAGAACCCAAAGAAGAAATTTCGGTATATGAAAGCGTCACTGATTTTTGAAGATTATGATGAGAGCGGCGTGAACGAACCCCAAGTTCAAGCATGGGCACCATTTCGTGCAATGACGAGATGGAACAAGACAGTGGCCCATCATACGAAGTCTGGCAAGAGAGAAGGCAGCGTGGAAATCGGTCATTCTGCGGCAAGTGCAACTGGTAGCTGGAGCAGGGAGAGCGAAGTGTCTTGGGACCGAACGGCCTTTGATGAGGGCCGCTCCAACTCCATGATAAGCCAAAAGACGGGAAATCGGAACGGTGTGACTTGGGTTGTTAACCAGAACAACTTGGAGAATGCCGGTGTTACCCAGGAGCTGTGGGTTGCCGTTCTCTTATCGCGACCAACGGCAGAACCATACCTGGCAAGATTTGAGATTAACACTCGAGTGGGCACTACGGAGGAATTCAAAAATAAAACAAGGGCATTCTTTGGTCTTGATCCCGACAGGACCAAGCCTTTCAAGGTAACGCCATGGGTCCATCAGCTGTGTTGTTATGAGGGCAAAGACATAATAAAATGCATCGATATCAACAATCTGGATACATTGCGATGTGCAAGCAACGGATCCACGTTGGCTATGAAATGGGGTCCAAATTATCAAATCGAAACTACCATTTTCGAGAAGCCAGGTGGGAGTATGGCTATAAGCCACATTGTCGAGGATAGTCAATCAAAAAGCTCGCCAGTTTCCGAGGAAACGCTGGCTCAGACGGCAACCCCAGCTGAAGAGGTAGCCATCCCAGTCGCGGCCGAAACTATCCAGCCACTGCTGCAGATAGATCCTCCTCCCTTGGGTGTTGGTTGGCACAGCCCAGGCTCGATGACAAACATTGACCCAAATCGACTGAAAGAATTGGAAGAGCGGATAGCCCAGCTAGAAGCTCGGTTGAATGAGCAAGATCCTAAGATTATCGCTTTGCAGTAGAAGCTGACTGGCGGTCTTGAGGCATGGCAGACTTGGCATGTAGATGCTTAACCAATGAGATGAATGTTCGGTAACTGATAGGATACTCGCGTTAGGTCTTTTAATATAAATGTTAAGTAGTCCGTATGGTGAACCGCATTATCCACACTATGACGGGATAAATGCCCAAGTGCTACTTCAAAGTGGAACACTGGTAATGCCTGATGCCATATGGGATGTTTTTATTGTTTCATCTATAACAATTTGGAGACTCCCTCATTATTCAAAACAATAAATTTGCGACAAATCCGTAGATTTCATCGTTGATCTTTCGTATTATAAATGTTTATCTTACTTACAGGCTTGAAAAATCGAACCCTCAGTTGGAGAGACAAATCACCCAAACTAATGTCGATTATGCCCAGCCAGCTTGTGACGCCCGAAACCGCCTCTAGCGACATTCCGGAAAAATCTATGGACCACAGTGCCATACAAAAGTCAAAGGACTCAAGAATGGCATCCTTTGGAAAAGAAATGAACGAAAAATTGAAAAGCTTAAAGGGCCTTCGACACAACTTGAACAATCTGGCTGATACCTTATACACCGAGATCAACAGCCGTATTTTTCTTAATCTAGATCAAGCCCAAAGGGAAATATTGAAAAAAATTACCTAAAAAATGCGAAGGACAAAAATATAGACGACTGCATACTCTGGCTCACTCTCATAAGTGCTGTGGAGAAGTTTGAACCAGCATCATCCGAAAATATACCTACACAAAAAGACAGCAGCGACATAGACAATCCGGATTTCCGAATCATTCGCATCATACTGGATATAGCACCGCATCTATCGTTTGAGAGTCTCCAGCCCGCGAATGAAATTCGTGGTTGGGGTCGAGAGAGTGTAATGCAGCGGTGTAAGGCGAATCATTCATACGGTGGGAATAAAAAAACCACGCCATTTCACGCTGCCGCCGAAGATGGACGCACCCAGATAGTTGCGCATATGTTAAACCGGGGAGACAGCCTCCTTTCCACCACGGGTGGCAGTTGGGATCTTCAAGACTTCATCAAGATTCTACGGCGGCCAAAGCCGAACCGTTCAAGTTCTCTTTCTGCTCTCGATCTCGCCGCGATAAATAACAATGGGCTGGAAACCGTTAAAGTTCTTCTCAGATATAATCCAGATATCGCAATCAGCCCAACCGATAGCACATTTAAGCTTGGAGGAAGGGAATGACAACATCGTGGACGCCTTCTTTGAATACGAGGACTTACGAAAGGAGTTTATTACAGCTGAAAATATTCTTTTGGCGCTGGAGCATCTAAGTCAAAATACGCCAAAGCAAGGGGAGGAACCCGAGAGTCACATGAAGGTCGTCTGCACGCTGATCAGCCACGCTCCAACAAAGGAAGTTTTCAATGCCGAGGTGGCCAAGAAAATTATCCAACTCAATTTGAGGCGCGCGTGGGAGAGTAGGAATAGGAGCATCCAGCTAGAGATCTCTGGATTTCTTCATATCGCTGTCCAATGCCAAAACGCTGAGTTTGTAAAGATGTTCATGGATGAATATCCGGAGTCGGTTTTTGAACAAATTGACAAAAGATATGCCCTTTGGCATAACAATTGCTTGGCCTCTGCGCAATATCGAAGCGTGGAAGAATTACAGAGCGTGGCCAATCGCAACATTCGTAAAATGTTGGTCACCAAAATGATTGAAGGGAAGCCAACTTTCAGGATGAAGGACCTCATGGAAATTTTTCAAGACTCGGAAGGTATGTTTACCCTTTGTATCATTTTGTTAAACCACAGAAATAATAATGAGCCGTTCGAGCGACCTTGCAATATAGAACATGGTGAGTGTGACATGTAGAATGAATCAAACCCAATAACCTAGCAGAGTCTAATCAGTTGCAGTTGATGAATTATGCTTTGACCTTTCCCGTTTCAATTCGAAGAAATACCCGGTGTCTGACTTTGTGCAATCACTCATCAGTCACAAAGACAATCCAGATCTATTGTCATACGAGCGTACTCTGAAATATGCCGAGTTTCCTAATTTAGACGCGAAAGTTGACGAGAAGGAAATATTCGGTGACGATGTTCATTATGAGCACGCCGAAGTTTTCCTTATACTCGACTGGCTAAGAGACGATAAAAACGTTCGCGAGATAATCGACCTCACAGTGCCGGACAGACTTGTGAATCCACACAACGAAGTCAAGATAGGAAAGTATGTTAAATTATTTCAAGTCCAGGCTCTCAATTGGCGGTTCCTAGACCTCTCTATTACAGTGCTACCTGATCAAGAAACAAAGGAGAGAATTAAAGAGCTTCATTTGTATGCAAGTGGTAAGAGAGCAGCTATCAGTCATTGGACGAGCGAGAAGGGTATCTCAACGCTTCCAAACGTGAGTACAGAGTTGATAATTCGGGTTTGGCAAGTGCTAACCAGCGATATGGATTAGCTTACAGAGCTTGTGATTCATATCATACAGGTGGGGAGATTGCAACTGACACTGTTATTTTAAATGGCTGACCCTTGTGCGTAAGGACTTGATGACGAAGGAGAATTGTTACTCTACACTTCAATTCATCAACCAAGAATTTGGACCCTTGGTAAAGGACATAAACAAGGAGAGGGAGCAAAACGGCCGAGAGAAGCTAAAATTGAAGTGCCAGCCTGATGCATGGAATCCTGCGCAAATGAGGCTGGAAGGCCTAGAGGATATGTAAGTGTGATCTCCGTAGACATGTGACCAGTGTATTGTACGTTGCTGACACTCAGCTATCTCTAGATCCGAACGAGCTGTCCCTAAACTATCTCGTTTTATAAAAAGCTATCGAGACTATGTACACGACTTACGAGCACGCGAAAGGTATACATTTAGGCCAATAAAGGTCGCACTGATCGATAATGGCGTTCTCAGCATCTCGCCACCAGCTGAGGATCTTCGGGATCATCCAAATCATCCAAATACATTCGACAAATTATCAAATAATGGCACCTTCCGGAATTCACACGTGAATCACCAAAGCGAACACTCAAAGGGTCTGACTAATGATACCAAGTCAAATGTTAGAAAAGAGACAGAAAATCACAAGACCTTATGGTCTCGTATTAAAGGTGGCAAGTCTTTCGTGGAGGACGGTTCTCGAGTTAGCCCGTGGCTATTGGCGTCCAATCCACATGGAACCCAGATGGCAAATTTGATATGTGCCATCGATCCATGGTGCGACCTCTACGTGGCCAAGGTTACGGAGGGCAGGGCTGGAATAATGCCCGCAAGGGTTACCAGAGTATGTTCAATCTATATCTTCCCATATAAGTGATCCGAACAAGAGGTTGACTCCTAGTGTCTCCATTATAAAGGCAATTCGATGGGCAATTGCTCAAAAAGTTGACATTATTTCGATGAGTTTCATTCTAACGGAAGAAACTGATCAACTGAGACGCGCTTGCAATGACGCGGCCGAACTTGGGATTGTTTTACTTTGCAGTACTAATGACGAAGGCCTCGCCGTTTCCACCACATATCCAGCAAGTTATTCTAGCACTATTACGATTACCGCTTGCGACGATTATGGGAAAGTACTTCGTCCCGGACCCCAAGGTGATGCGGGCTCGTTTCAATATAAAGTCCCAGGCCAGTCGGTAGCGGCAGGACTTGTTCCGTTTTTGGACTCTGAGGACCGCATTTCAGGAAGTTCTGTTGCCACAGCCATCACTGCAAGCCTGAGTTCGTTGATCTTGTCATGCGATAGAATTGCCAAAGATGATCCAGAGAAATATCGTTCAAAAAGCAACCGTCCGATAAGTTTCCAGTATGTTAGCCCGACAGCATATAAGGATATGATCATAAAGAAACATCTCAACGAGATGTTAGCAAAAGAGAGCAAAGATTACATCTTATTAGAAAATTTTGCTGGGATTGACAAGAAAATTCGAGATGGGCGGAACATTGAGGCCTCGGATATAATCACCTCATATTTTCAACAATCGAAGTTCGAAGAAGAATAGCTGTGAAATCGAGGGACTCTTAAGTTGAATGGTAGTTGCAATTCTGCACCACAGCCCCAGAATTAGTGGCAGTAGCAGAGGCAAAACCCACTATACACGCAGCTGATCATATTACGGATCAGGATGAGAAAATATATTTATTTCTGAGTAGCAAGAGTTGTGTAGCAGACGTTTCGTGATATGAGGAATGAGATACTGACTTGGAAGTCAGTTTGCCAAACGACTACCATCACTCGTCCCACCAAGAAGTCTAAAAAATAGTGAAATCTGACTATAGACGAAAAATAACAGAATTTGTGTCCAAATCTTTGTCTGTTGTACGGACAAAATTCAATTTTTTCCCTTTGTGTGTAGCGATGCTACAAAATTCAGTATACTTAGATGTGTAATATTATGTGAGATGATCCCAATGAGGACAGGTGGTAGCCGGTGGCTTAAAGGCTTCCACTGAGTAGTAAGTTGAATATAATCGTGCCATCCGATGCCATCCCATCATTGCATATACTAACAGCTCTAACAGCTTTCAATGTGGCGCATGATGCAGTCTTTTAGACGTTGAAACCGTAAACGCGACTGTAATGTATGTCGCTCTAATAGAGTATTTGCCCACAGACGTAGCTTTAGCTCACGTCGCCTCAATGATAGCTCAAACTTTGATACACGTCGTTCTAATACATATTCCATTGAAAGACGAAGCTTTAATAGACGTTGTGCTGATATATGTCCATGAGATTGACGCAGCTTTAACAGTCGTTGCTTGAACAGATGCCGTGTTGATTGGGCTAGTTTGATCAGGCGTTGCTTTGTTAGACGTCTTGTACATAGATCTACCACTGGTAGAAATTGGTCAAATAGACGTCGTTGAAATAGTTCAATGTCTGCATGGTGTTTCGCTAATTGACGGTCTAGTATTGTAGGATATATCTCTGTCAGACGATGCTGTAAAAGAAACTGCCGTGCTGTGCGTCGAAAAGTAATGTCTTCAAATTTAAGCAAAAGTTTGGGGGGAGGATTGTTGCCATATATCTCCGATATCAACGATATAGCTCTTTTCCTATACTCTTCGCCTTTCTTAGTTAAACCTTGCGTATAATATATTTGTGCGGCAGATCCCATAGCCAATATTGTGCGCTCATTCTTTTCTCCGAAAGTCTCGTGAAGCAATGCTAGGGCTTTTAGTTGAAGCTCCTCAGCTTCTTTAAATTCTCTCACCCGGTAGTGAATCGTAGAAAGGGTTTGCATTGCCTGAACCGTATCCAGATGTTTTTCTCCGAGAGAGTTCTGTTGTAACAAAAGGATCCTTTTCTGGAGATCCTTAGCCTCGCCGAACTGGCCATGCTGGACATAGGCTTCCACAAGTTTGTCCAAATCATGTATCTTGGGATGTTCCTCCCACTGAGATTGCTGTCTTAGTGTGAGTATCCTTGTCTCAAGCCCCTTGGCTTCCTTCAACTGGCGTGCCAATCTGTACGTCTTTGCGAGGCACCCTATTAGATCGATTGTAGCAGAGTGCCTTTCTCCGAAAATTTCACTGCTAAACGCTAGTGCTTGAACTTTCAACCTTTTCGCCTTATCATAAAGCTTTTGTTCATCGTAAATTAATGCAAGGTTGCTCATGGCGATGATCGAATTAGGATGTTTCTCCCCGAGAATCTCCTCTAGGATTAAAAGCTGTTTCTTCTGGAGCTCCTCGGCTTTCTTAAATTGGCCTTGGCAACAATATGCTTTTATAAGCAAGGTCGTTAATAGAGCTGTCCCTGAATGCTTTTCTCCAAGGATCATCTCTGAAAATGCAACCATCTCTAATGCATATTTTTCTGCCTCTTCGAAAAGCCCTTGAGAGCGGTATATTTCTGAGAGCCTGGCCATAGCAATGGCGATGGGAAGTCGATGTGTGTTGAAAACTTCGGCTGTGATGGGAGTTTTGGTAGCGGAAATCTTTGTTACCAGCTTTAATTCCTTCTTCGCCAACCTTAATTCCTTCTTTGCCGTATCTTCTGCCTTCTTCAGGAATCCGCAGGCTTTGAAGTACTCTGCCACCCTTCTCAGAAGATCAGACGCTATAATTACGTCGTCGAACGTATCTTCCTGGTAATTAGTAACTTGTATCGCATGCGTTGCATACTTCTGGCACAATGGCCATGTCTCTTGTCTGACTTCTTCGGGAAATAGGCGGGTAAGGGCAATTAGAGCAGTGCCTGAGAAGCATCTTTCTATCACCGGATACCTCGTATTGAGCGTATAGCGAATAGCGTCTTGCACAAGCTTATGCATGTCGAATATAGGCTCAGCATCATTTTCTGCTTTGCGAGCGCTGATAAATGAGAATTCTTGTAGGCGAACGATTACCGTTTCTAATACATCCTCGATGCTCGTGGTTTCTTGACTAGACTCATCAAAACATGCTGATATAGCGAGAATTGCTGATAAGGGAATATTTTGGTTGTCAAAATATGCAATGGTATGCAAGATCTTATAAGCCATGTGGCTCTCTTGCCCAATGTGACGGATAGAGATATTCCACGTTTCCAGGATACTATTTGAGACCTCAGGCCTTCTATGTTTGTCATGTTGAGTCTTCATTAGCGTGTCCCATCTGCTTTTACCTTTCAGGAGTCTTGACAGATACTTCCTAATCGGTGTTGAGGTTCTCCGCATGAATGAGCCCGCCTGTGAGATAGCCAAAGGAAGCCACTGAAGCTCTTGAAGTAATAGCCTAGCATCTTGGATCTCATTCTCTTGAATATCTTTGTCTCTTGCCATCAAGAATAATTTTTCCGCCTCTTCGATAGCCATGTGGGGTATTTCAATACCTCGACGCCAACCAGAGAGGGCAACGATTTGTTTGTCGCGGCTAGTCCAGAGAACAGTTCCTCCAGGGCCTCTTGGTATGAACTTGAGCAGGTTGTTGGTGTGATCTTCCGCACCAACACCAAAGCACGTCACATCATCCGCATTGTCGAGAATCAATAACCAATTCTTCTGCAACTCGATACGGTTACGTACTTCAAGAAACATCTCCTCGCCATTCAACTTCGAGTCTACGCCGAGTTTCCTGGCAATGCTATGATAATCTTGCGCGAAACTTGTTTCGTCATCAGCATGCACCCAGAAAATGTCGCAAGCGGGATCTTCGGCACTCCGGCGATAGGCATAATCGAGGGCGATTTGGGTCTTGCTAATATACTATTGTATGAGCACAAGCCGAGAGAATATTATCCGGCGTATAAGTAAATCAATCACTTACCCCGATCCACCGAGACCCCATAAAGCCAAGCTACAGTATCGACCCGCTTTAGAAGGCAACAAAAGCTCTTCAAGTTGGGTGTCAATCTCTGGACGACGAATGATGTCCTCGTTTGGGGGCAAAGGAAGAACAAAGAAAGCTTTACGCGACGCGTTTGAGCTGTAGTAATGGATATCACCCTGATGAATCTGGGTGTTAGGCCCAAAGTCGTTGGAAAAGATGTTGCGATCAGTGCTCATGATATTGTTTGTCGCTCAGTACCCAATTGCGCACAGAAGTAATGATGGGTGAAAGAATGGGACACAGGAGGGGATGTCAAGTTTGTCAACAGTACCGCGCGTTTTGGCGTGTGCGCGATCTCACATACGTGCATGCTCCTGCAGCCGGCGACCAACAAAAGGAGCTTAGTGTGCGAATCCGAGGCTTCATAACGCAAAATCATGTAGTTTCAGACTGATAACGTGAAGATGTAAAAATGGAATAAATATGAGATGAGAGCAAGTAAGATATCGGATGAAATTGAAGAATTTGGGGGATTCAAGGTGCTGAAGTCGATATGGTTATGTGTGATAGATGATCGGTATACAGGTACTAGGTAGCAAGATTGCATGTCAGGCAGTAGCGCAAATGAGCAAGGCCACAGAAGAGATACATTAATCGATATCGCTGTTTCAGCTTTTGACCATTCTTCATGGATAAACACACTGGCTACTAGGTATTCACTCTATGCCTTTAGTTCTAACCTTGAGTGTCGTGTTGATCACGTTCGAGAATTAAGCCTTTACAAATACGCAGCTTATAAGAGTTGAGTGTACCTACCTATAGCAAGCATATAGGTTAGTACCCAACGGACATATGAGATATGTACAGTACAAGATAGAATTTGCTTGTCGAGGTGAACGGCAGCGTTGAGACTGGAACAATAGCGTTGATGTATATGTAGACTTATGTATCTAGCTTAGAAAATGAGTTGTCGATATACATATGTATACGCAGCACAATCCGGCCCTCATCAGACTGTAGCTCAGCCGTTAAACTGACTGGATTCGTGCAATGAATGTCAGTAATGGCTGCTACATGTATATATTGTCCGCTACTATCCTCTACTCAGATGTATTGAAGACCGTATTGCATCGCGATTTCTCCTAGTGAAACGATCGAAAAGCCGACGCAAGATGAGTGAATGCGCTGTAGATAGAGTCTGTGTTTCAAACTTTGTAAATAAATAAGAAGCTATCTTCAATGATTGCTTTATATGGTTCATCACTTCCATATGAGTACTTATCAAGTCGTCTGATCTCAGATATACACATTATCGACAAGAGTAAGCTATGGAAGTTGCCCTTTGTGACAACAAGTTCATGACTGGCCGACTAGATTACTGTCGCTTGCCATTCAAGTCCCCTCGCCTTCGCGATGTCTGTTTGACATCGATACGACATCCTTGACAGCTGCGAACGATCACCACACATTCTCCACAGAAGGTTGTCCCGGAATGCAAGAAGAGCCCAAGGAAAGCTCTGCGATTAACACCAAGATCATCTCAAAAATCCCCTATCCAAAACAATGCTACAGCTGGTTGAACTTCAGCATCCGCATCATCCATATCACCCGCAGGACCCATTAGCCACTGTAGCCACAGCCGTTACGCATAGACAAAAGGGATTGTCGAATGCCCCTCAAACGTGATGACATTGCAATTGTATACAAATGCCTTAATTATAGCGAAAATGGCCCGGCTTTTGTAAGTCGGGCGGACGAATTTCCGTGACTCGTGTCCGCCAGACTCGCCACACGCATGAAATCGGGCGAGTACTATGTTGTTGGGTAATATTATCTATCCTAAACAATCTAATTGGAAGAGCAAGAACTACGAAACACGCAATGTAGAGGTAATGCCGAAGAATTGGAACAAACGTTACATCTCCTTACTCAATTAGGGATGATCAAGTATAAAGTACACCAAGACAATGAAACAAGAATCCTTAGTTCGTCTTGAACGAACATATACCGCATCTCGTATTGTGATATTCCTCACCTACACAAACGACGAACCTATGAGAATCCAGTCTTTGCCTCTGTCATGTCGTGCAACTCCCTAAGACACATCATATTTCCGCATTCGCGTCCGCGCAGCTTTCACGCCAAGTAATCAATGGCAAAAACCTTGCACACGTGTTCGCCCATGTGTATGACAATCCGAGTCACGACGCCGCCACGAAACCGGGCGGTTTGAGGCGAAGGAACCATTGACTCTGAAGCCAAGTCATCTTTTTGTCTACAAGTCATCTTCTTGTCTAAAGCCGGCTTCTCGATCATCCAAGGCAGACAGACCAATAAAGGCCTCCCGTAACAATTCATTATAGCTAACAATGAGTCCAATAGCGTTGTGTGAGACCGTGCACGATACTGTGCCCCCGACAACGCCCGTTCCGTATTACTGGTATGCCGTATCTAAGCCGTCACGCGCCTAAAAATAGCTTCTGCTTTGGTGCTAGCAAGAGCAATGGAGGACAGTGTGTGTTTCTGTGTGTGGAAGAAATCAGGCTTCCATTCCCTCTATTTCCAAGTTATCAATTGATGAATTTTGTTGACGGCCAATCCTAGGCCGTAGAGTAGCATCCCTCCCAAAACGCCATAGTAAATAAACGCTGCGCTCATATAACAGGCTTTTTGTATATACATATAAAACAAGTCTATCGGGCTATCCGCCATTCGTAGTAGACGAGGTTATCAAGATTGAGTGAGGGCTAACGCTCTGGTTGTTTTAGAGCCCCATGAATATTAACTAACAGGGTTGCGATGTTAGCCACCACGTTCCGAACAAAGTATAAATGACATCGGGCCGTCGTAAACTAAGTTTGAGGCTTCAAAGGTCAGGCGAGCAAGACTTACTTGCTTAGCTCCCGCCCATGGCGGTAAGGGATCGACACTATCGCCAGATAACGTTGGGTCATCCTCTTCGGGAGATGGAGACGGTGGCCGGCGGGATGCGATAGCCTTTTCAACTGCATACGATGTCTCGTTTCCATTCGTCGGCATCCATTCGTTGTTCACTGTGCTGAATCGGCCGAGCAGAAAAACATTCTCCGTCTCCTTGGCAGGGGCTGGCGCGCTGATTCCCTCCGCCTCCGGGTTGGAGGTTGGAGTCAATTCACCCAGTAAAGAGTTGCCGCCTAAGCCCATGCCAAGTGGCTCCAATGAGTCGAGTATAGAGTCCAGCAGAGGCATACCGTTGTACGCTTGCGCAAGATGCTCGTCGGTGAAGAAGTGTTGGTCGATGCCTGGTTTGTCAGGCGCGGTCGTCGTGGACGGGTATTCATCCCATGTTGATGAGGACGGCATCGGGCCGGCGAGTCTGGAGGATGAAGCATAAGTATCTGTTCTTAGGGTGGAAGTCCTCATAAGACTTGCCGGTGAATGAGCGGACACGACCGCAGTCAGGGCGGCCATGTCCAGCGGTGCCGATCCGCAGTTGTGACAGACTGTGGGCGGCGAGTAGGAGTGAGGGTGAGAGTGAGAGTGAGGATCCGATGATGATGATGATGATGGCATCTTGCGAGCGGCGCTGGCATTGGTTGCGTCACCGTCCGAGAACATGGCATCGTAAAACTGACAAAGCGCCTCCTCATCCGGCCTCACCGGGAGCGAGTCGGGAGATTCCGTGGCCTTGGGCTGCTGGGCGAGCCGTTTATGGGCCCTGCGCTTGCGTTGGGAGGCAACGAGTTGCAGCCGGCGGCGCTGGACGCGCTCCTCGGGCGTCAGGTTGAGAGACGGCCGGCCTCGTTTCACCATGATATCGTTGGTGATGGTTGGATTTTGGGCCGAAAAAGTAAAGATAAAGAAAAAAACAGAGATTGGGTTCAACGACTCCCGGCTTGTAGGGTATGACGAAAGTCGGGGTAGCCGGGAGAAGCTCCGGATCCAAGGTTGAAGAAAAAAAAAGAGGGGTATCCGGGATGATGGGCGGCGATTGGCTGCGGAGATTATTCAGCGCGTCCCAGCATCAGCTCCAGGGCTCCAGCAGCTGCTCCCTGCATCACAGTGGGGGCGGCACACGCGCACTGTGGGTATCTGCATGCGCGGGACCACCAACAGCGCGGATGGCAGCTAGCAGATGTGACTCGTCATATCGGCGTCACAGTGCGATCTTCCAATTGGACGCGGGCCCGTCACTTATCTCTGCCTTACCTAATTCTATCGCCTGTCCCACTTTGGCGCTCCGACTTTCGCCATGGTCGCGAGGCAGAGATAAGTGACAATGGCGGGCTGTGATTGGGTGGATGGGAAGACGACGGGCTGCGAGATTAATGAATAGCCGGTGATGGTGACGTTTTGCGCATGGCTGGGCGCTATGTACTGACGAGTACTGTGCGGGTTGCCAATCAATCAATCCATCAAATCAGTCAATAATCTTGGTTTTTGGTGGTGCTAGAGAGCAATAGTAGCAGCAGAGGAGGAGGAGGTACTTGGAACAACTCCACCAAAAACCAGTAGAACATGTACTACCTATGGGGGACGACCACGATAGTTCGGTCGAGTAAGCTTAAGGTAAGATTTGAGTTGCGGATGAAACGAAGCGGCGCTGTTCTGTTAGGACCGGTTGATGAAAAGTGTCGACGATCCAAATATGAACTTCAACTCTTTCTCTTCTTTATTCCAATCAATCCTCACGTTTCCCCCCTTTTTTTTCTGCCCGTCCGTTATCTTCCCACCGTCGATCGCCTCCCCAACGTCGCCAAAAAGTCAGTTCAGCAATCGCTCCGTCTTATCGCCGGTACGTCGCCGCCAGGTACCGCGCCGACCGCCTTTGTACCTTGTCTGGCAGCAATCCAGGCATCCCTAACCGGGATAGTACGTCGCCGCCAAGTACTCCGTAGGCGGTGGCCACCCCCCGCTTTAAATCAGACTGTGTGCAGCTTCAAGCCGCTTCTGGTTCGCCTGGATGCCCCATAGCCAATCCAACTGCCCACTTGGCAGAAGCAAGAATCAACTTGCAACTCCAAAGCCCTCAAACAACTAGGAAGCGTGACAACATCGCAACATCTTCAGTTTGCCTTTTCCCCTCCTTCTCTCTCCTGCATTCGCCCTCATTCGCACCCACGCCCTGCCGCCTCTCTCTCTCTCGATCGACTTCCCGTTGCTCCGACGAGCCGCAACCCCTCGACTCAGAATTGCACGCGAGACGATGCTGCCGTGAGACCTCTCGCCTCGACCAGCGCTGTGACTCGCAGTCTCGAGGCCTTCCTCTCCCATCGACTCTCCCTCCTCGCCCTTCGACAGAGCAGCTCAGACTCAACCTCCGCTGCCTGTCTCCCCGTCGAAGCGCCCGCCTCTCCTCTTCTCCCGCTCCGCCCATCATGGACGGCCAGCCGCAGCCGCAGCCGAAGCCGGCGCTTTACACCCATCTGTCTCAATTGTCGTCGCTTCCCTTGCGGACCGCCAACAGCACGCCCACGGCTTCTCCTGGCCTCTTCAGTCCCGTCGCCAGGCACCCTCATATGCCTACCCAGTCCTTCTCCGAGAGCAACACGCCCGCCCCTTTGTTCGACAGCCCCTACTTGCACCCGCTGCAGACCCACCGAGTCCGAGAGTATGTTTTGACCAGGATTTCTTCTCTTTTTCCGTTCCTGTTGCTGTTGCCCTGCCTTGTCTTGTGCCTTGTCTGGTTGTCCAACGCCACATATGACCCTTGACTGGCTGGGCTGCTTTGCAAATCAGGATTGATTCTACTACAGCACAATTCTCTCTTGGACCAGTCAACTAACCTTTTCTCTCTTCTCTTCTTCGTGTAATAGGACCCACAAGGCTCTCATCGATTCCGACACTGCCACCGGCCGCAAGTCCATCAATCAGTATGACATTATCGAGGAGATTGGCCGTGGCATGCACGGCAAGGTCAAGCTGGCCCGCAACCTCGAGACCGGTGAAAATGTAGCCATCAAAATCATTCCGCGCTTTTCCAAGAAACGACGGCTTGGCAAGGTCACTGCCATGTCCCCCCAGGATAAGACCAAAAAGGAAATCGCCATTCTCAAGAAGATCAGACACCCCAACGTTGTCGCCTTACTCGAAGTCATTGACGATCCCGAGCTTAAAAAGATTTACATGGTACTGGAACACGTTGAGCTGGGCGAGATTGTGTGGCGTAAGAAGGGACTGCCCCATATCTGCTCGTACGAACGGAGACGATCCGAGCGCGAGATGAATGGAGAGCCCGCTACCGCCGATGACATGCGGTGGGATCAGTTACTCGAGCGCCGACAGATCATCAAGGAACTCAAGAGGGCCAAGATGGCCCAAAACAACAACAGCCACAGCCATGAGTACTGGAGCAATGAACACGGCCCCGCAGACGACGCGAGCACCTTGAGCCCTTGGTCCCGTATCTCCTCCAGGGAAGACTTTGCTGCTACCGACGGTTCAGTATCCATGCCCATCTCTCGTCGCTCCTCCCTTGCCCCCTCACAAGGCTACTCCTTTTCTTCTTCGCCTGTGACGAGGGAAGAAGACGAATGGCATGAAGATGACCATACCACCCCCGGTCCCACCCCATCGCAACCTCCCCTCTCCACAAGCGCGCTCGACGGAACCATGTTTGGGGCCTATACCAACAACGATGACAGAATGAGCTACCGCGAGCGATCTCCCAGCATGGCCGACTCCATCATTTCCCACATGTCCTCCATCGACTACAACGTTCATGCTCACGACCCCTTTGCTGACGACTTCTCCTATGTCCCTTGCTTCACCTTTGATCAAGCCCGGTCTGCCTTTCGCGATACTGTGCTAGGTCTTGAATACTTGCATTACCAGGGCGTTGTTCACCGTGATATCAAGCCTGCCAATCTGTTGTGGAGCAAAGACCATCGTGTCAAGATTTCCGACTTTGGCGTTTCTTATTTCGGCCGACCTATTCGTGACGGTGAACCCGACGATTTAGTGTCTGAGTCCGAGGCAAAGGACTTTGATGACGACCTGGAACTTTCAAAGACTGTTGGCACCCCGGCCTTTTTCGCTCCGGAGCTTTGCTACACCGACCCTGACCAGGCTCAGCCCAAGGTGTCTGAGCAGATTGATGTGTGGTCTCTCGGCGTGACTCTTTACTGCCTCATCTATGCCCGTATCCCTTTCCTGGCAGAGGATGAGTTTCAGATGTTCCGCAAGATTGCCACTGAGGACGTGTATATCCCACGCAAGAGGTTAAAGCCCGTGGACCCCTCAACCTCACCCACTGTAACCTCTCTCTACAAACGCCAAAACACTCATCCATACCGCGACGACAATGATCTCGAATATGAAGACGTGGATAATCTCCTGTATGACTTGCTGCGCCAGATGCTCATCAAGAATCCAGAGAAGCGAATTCGCCTCAAGGATATCAAGAAACACCCCTGGGTGCTCCAAGGACTTCCCAACCCGAGATCATGGGCAGAAGAAACTGACCCGGCCAAGCCATCGAGTGGCCGCAAGATTCAGGTCGACGAGAGGGATCTGTCCTCTGCCGTTGTGCCACTCACCTTTCTCGAACGGGCCCGATCTGTTGTCAAAAAGGCCGTGGGGAGAGTCATGCATCCCTTGGTTGACCGCAGTGAAAGTCGATCACGTCGACGGGCTACCAGTAGTGTTGCCAGCTCCGGAGGTGATAGCCTGCCAAAGCCTCCCGTTCTCCCCGTTGCTGTCCCAGCTACGAATCCTCCCACACCTTACCTCGATAGGCGCCGTAGCCTTCATCCAGAAGACTACTTTCCCAGCCTGCCAGCCAGGGACGCCTTGTCAAGCATAGAGCTACGCTCTTCAGATTCTGGGGCCCCTAGCAGTCGCGTGGAATCTGTCGTCTATGATCCAATGGCCACAGTTTTGCCGCCTCTGACCACGCAGCCGGCCACTGTGACCCGGGGACGCTCTCACAGCGAGCTGGATGAGGCAGCAACGTCCGAATTTCGCCCTTCTGCCAATGGCGTTCCCATCCGTAACGGGGGAACCATACGTGCTAGAAACGTTGCACAATTCTTGCCCTTGACGCCTCATACGGTACCGCCTACCCCATCTTTTGATAGAAATCCTCCCTTCCGTCCAGAGTTACCAAGTGCGAGGTCAGAGCTCAGCGCTATGAGAGGCGATTCAGTCCGCTCCCCTTCCGCGGACCGTGGTCTCTTCGCGAGCAGCGACAAACGAGCCACTCCCCAAGTTGGTCTAAATACTGCCGTAGCGCCGGGGAACATTCAAGGCTTGCGAAGCACACGCTCAATGCGCTCTGTTGATCTGGGCAGAAACAGATACGGTTACACGCAGCTGTCGTCCTCCCCCTTGTCTTCGTCTCCTCAGCCCATACCCCCTGCCTCATATCATCATCACAGGCATCTTCAGTCCGATCCCAACTTTCACAGTCGGTACCAGGAGCGTCCCACTACTGCCCATCGTGTAGACAACGGGTCTGATATCAGGTCTCCCCTCACCCGGACTCCTGTCACAATGAGCCCTGAACCAGCCTTTTATGGCTCGTACGCAAGTGAAGATGGCTCAGCTGAAATGGGTAGCCAATGGTCGCGTATTGCCCATCAAGATTGGCAATCCGAGGCCCCGTCGCGAAGGGGAACTGTGGAAATCGCAAAGACTGCGAGTACCGACTCTATGGATCATCTCGGAACGCCCCTGACAAGCCCCAGCGAAACAGCTAGCCCTGTCGCCGCATGCCCGCCTGCCAACAGCGCATCTCAGCGAATGCTAGTCTTTCAGTCCGATCCCTCGCTGCCGGCTCTCCTTAGCGGGGCCAGCTCTGTTTCGGCTGATTTGGAGGGTGAGCTACTGCTCAGACCGGGAACTGTAGACCCCCAGACCACTTTCTTACAGACCAAAGACTCGATGACTCCCCCAGCCCTTGCAAAGGAGCCGGTCGGTGGCTTTCCCATCGACCAAGTCTTTGCTCACCACTCGTCCATGGAAGGTGTTCCGCTCCAAGTCAAGATTGACCGCCCACCAACCTCGGACTCTGCAACAAGCCATCAGCATCGCAAGCACGACGAGGAAGACAATGACGATGACAGTGATGAGGGCCTTTTGTTAATGGCCAAAGCTAAGAAGCGACCGCCAGTTACAACTAGGCACCGGCCCTTTGAGGCCAGGCGGCGCGACACAAATATGAGTACTGCCAGTGACGAAACTGCCAGGAGAGTCAACATTTCTCCAGAAGCATGATACAAGACACGCCTATTGTGCTATTTGCAGCCAGTCACAGCATGAAACAAAGCGAAAAATATACGCCTAGCCAGTTTCTTTTGTATTTCACGGGGGGCTTTTTCTTATAAGCGAGAATTAATTAACTGGTGTGGAAGCGAAATCATCGAAGCGGGAAAAGGTATCGGATGGGCTAACACGACCACACAACGAACCTGGTTGCATTATCAAATCATCATCATTATGATTTACGGGGGGGATGGATCCGGAGCTCTTTTCAAGGAAAGGCTGGAAGCCTTTTTTTATTATCATCACCTTTTTGCTCGATGGGAAACAATGGTGGGCGTTTTATATCTTTTTCACTAACTTGCTTTTTTTCGCATTGCATAATGGCTTGCCGGCAAATGCACGCCCGTTATATCCCGGAACCTTGGAGTGTCTTTATGTTTTATTGTTTTATAATTTGTTCTTCTGGCTTTACTTTGTATTCGTTACGAATTTGGCTGGAACTTTAGCTAGATTGGGTCTTTTTCTTTTTCTTGTTTGTCTTTTTTTTGTTTTGCATTTTTCTTATTCATGAGATTGATTATGGTGTAGTATGCTTATATGGAGCATGGAGCATGGAGCATTATGGGATTTAAGGTGTGAATGACTGATATTGGATTGCCTTGCATGGGATAGAATGACTCTGGAGGATGTTGACATATATATAGCTATATAATTTGTATGAGTTTGCATGGGTATTGAGGTAGTTTTATTAGCTATGAATGGCATGTGTATGCTCAGCTCTTGGTCTTGAGTCTTTGTGATGACGGTGTAGTTGACTGACATTATCTTGGTTAGTCTATATATTCATAAATGTATTCGTGTGCTCCATCTGCTATTTTTCTGTTTCCCCGAGTCTGTAATGCTCTTCTGAGGTACTTGGTCAACAACAGAGCTCATCACAAACTCCAATCCCAGACCTTGATTCTTCCTTCCATGTTGTGCACTGGTGCTGATGCTATGAGCCGTGCATCTCGCGAAATAGCTATCGAACTGGCATTAGGATCAGGGCCTAGCATTGTTTTTTGGCATTGACCTGTTATACTATCCCAGACCTGAACGGCATTCTTATCGGCTGATGCACACACCACCAGCTTCGAGTCGTATGAAAAGGCTGCGGGGCTGAACATCCTGAGGCTGCTTTGCATCGTCTGTTGGCAAACGCCCGTCATGTCCCATATTTTGATGAAGCCGATGAAATCATGAGAGACCACTTGATCCGAGTTGTGTGAAAAGGCTACGGATGTAACAAAGCTTCTGTGGCCCTTGAATATTTGGAGACACTGGCCTGTTGCCATATCCCAAATTTTGACGGTCCCGTTATTGGAACCCGTGACTACTAGGCTTGAGTCGTGTGAGACAGCGAGTGAGAGGTTCACAGTGTCGTCGTGTAGTCGGTGTTGAAATTTGCCTGTTACGCTATCCCAAATTCTGATGGTTTTGTCTTTTGACGCTGATGCTATCAACTTGGAGTCATGTGAAAAGGCCACTGCGGTAATGGAATCTGCATGGCCTTGTAGGATCTTTTGGCAGCGGCTAGTGGCCCTATTCCAGACTCTTATGAGATAATCGTCAGATACCGACGCCACCAGCTTTGAGTCATGTGAAAATATGACCAAGGAAGTATGCTTTTCACCGTAGCCCTGCAGCGTTTGTTGGCATTGGCCCGTCGAAGTATCCCAGATCTTGATGGTGTTGTCACTTGCCCCTGATACTATCAGTCTTGAATCGTGCGAGAAAGCCATTGCCTTGATGACACCGCGGTGAACCCGCAGAGGTCCATCAATTGTGGCGCCTTCATCAAGCAGAATCTGTGCTGTTTTCGCCTGCTTCTTCTCGGCGGCCCATTTCAGGGGCGTCCAGCCGTTGTGATCGCGAGAGTTGACATCTACCTTGTTTGTATCGAGAAGCAGCTGGACAATGGCTTCATGGCCGTTGCCACTCGCCCAACTGAGAGCTGTCCGGCCGAACAGGGTATCCGTGATGTCAGCCTGACATCCACGAGTTGAGAGAACCCTCTGAACCGCATCGACATCACCTCTGATGGACGCCGTAATCAGGTGTATCCATCCATCGTTGACGGCTGCCATGACGTCCACCTTGTAGAATAGCGACCTCACCACCTCGGCGTCGCCATTCTCCAGAGCCTCCTCAAATATCTTTCCCTTAAGCTGGTTATCTTTGTCGTAGACGGACAGTCCTTCCAGCTGAGTATATGCATGCTTCAGCCGGTCAGACAAAACATCTTGTCTCTCCTTCAATTTTGCTTGTTCTTCACCTACATAGTACATCTCACGAGCGCAGTCTTTCTCCTCTTCCACTAGGGTTCGCTTCTTCGCCTCAAGTTCTCTGAGTTGGCGTTCCACCTCTATACGCTCTCGCTTGGCTCGTTGTAAACGCTCACCGTAAGTCTTCGACCTAACTTTCATTTCTTCAGATTTTGGATATATTTGGCTTCTGTCCCTTAGGAGCTGCCTAAAATCCAGAATCAACTCGACGTCCACGAGCAGTCTGGTAGTGCCATCAGCCTCTACTTTTACTGCGTCGGGAGTGATGACCATGATGCCCCCTTCAGCAGGCTCTGCTCTAATGTGTAACTGGAGCATTTCGTTACGAGCACTCGTTTCCTTTACTCGTCCCAAAAGTCTCGGAAACATACGTCCAAGACTTTTGATTTCGGTGATTTCTAGCAGTGACTCATCTCTGGTGCATGCAAAGACCTTACACATCTTGTAATCGCGCGGAAGTTCTGTGTAAGACCCGTGTTGCTCCTTTTCGAGCATCGTGACGAAATCCAGACATTTCGCTTCGTTATGGCGTAATCGTAGGAATATTGGCTTACCATTATCACCAGAATTTGCCTGGGAAATCAGATTCGTCTGCTTATCCCAACAAGCTGGAGGTTCCACCTCGACCAGTGTCAGGTTGATCTGGGAAAACAGTTCATGCTCGTAAAGCCAGTACTGGGTAGTCGTCTCGACAGATACATCTCTTTGACCATCGCTCTTGATATAGATGAGCTCAGGGGGGGCACCGTCTGCAACTACCGTCCGCAGTACCAAGGGACGCCCCCATGGCCTGGCGTATTCGTTGGATGCCAACAAGCTTGTTCTGGCAAGCGGGAGACCAACAGCTTGATATGGGCTTGACTCAGGTCCGCAACTCAAGATTCCGATTGTTTCTCCAGTGGTGGTACTGGTAAAGAGCGGTAGAGAGATGCGAAGGCTACCGCCAAACATGTCGAGTGACTGTAGTTGACCGTGTGTCTGCTCCCTACGGACAATCTGTCCAGAATGTTCAAAATGCTTTGGGCTGGTCGCCAATGCATTCTCACTTCTGAATATGCTATGCAGAATGTAAATTTTAATGGCTTCATCGTCAACAAGAGAATCATTGATTCCGTCGCTGAAGCCCCATGCCAGGATGGAATCGTCTCTTGTCGACTTCATAATCTGCTCCTGTAGTCGGATGAAGGCCTGTTCACCACCCTCTCCGTATATCATTGGCATTGCTATGCCAAAGATGCCCAGCAAACAATATGCGAGATCTTCGGGTCTCTTTGTTTCCCTTTGCGCAGCCCATGACATTCGTTGGGCAACACTCGCAACGTGCAATCCTGTGATGCCCAGTAGGAACTGTCGGGGTACGCGAGTGATGTCTTTAATCACATTGCTTATGGTGCCCTTGGTGCCAATAAATTGCCATTTCGTGTTGAAAAATCGCAAATGCTTAGGGGCCAGAAGCTCTTGCAGAGTCCACCCTCTCTGGAACCATCGACTGCTCCGGAATTTGGATCCAAGCTCAGAGGGATTGTCATCTTCGGGAACATCAGGTAAGTAGGCATAGCAAACTGAGGCACAGTTGTACCAGCGAAACATGGAGTTGATAGCCTCGCTGAGTTCAACCAGATTGTTTTTGTCAATACAACAGGTATCAATCCAGGCATATTCGAGGCCGTCTTTCTGGGCTTGTTCACAGCATCCCCGGAGTTTGATTGGTCCAACACCTGGTTTACTGATATTCCCGTTTTCGACATCACGCAGCGTGAGCTCTTCGGAATCATCTCCCCAGGTGTGCGACAAGATAGCGTATGGGGGAATGGTTTCATATGAAAAGTCCTTTAGTGTGAACGTTTGCGTGTTGATCAGCCTCATATTGGATCAGGTTAGTGACTCTTCTCAGTTGTCGACTTCCTATCGAATATCGGATGCGGGATCTCATGTGACCGTCAAGGAATATGAAGCAAGTATCCGATTCTCATAAATAGATTTTGAGATGCAGTGGCTTAGGCTGCCACAGAGTGGGGGGATTCTGCAGCATTGGTGCCTATGCCTATGCTGTATTTGGCTGCATGAAGAGGAGCAGGCATTGATTGGATGACGATCCGCGTTATTAATTAATCTTTGAAGAAGAATATGTGGCTATGCTGCCGAAGAATAAAAAAGAACGTTCATTGAATATGATAGGACTTGTAGTCTCAGTGGCTTCTTTGCTGATGATAAGCTGACAAGCTGAAGGTGCAAAACTCTCTGTGTTTTGCTATGCTGATCTATGAAAGAGGGAAAAACAAGCTGCAAACAGAAAGTGGACTTGACCAAGGAGTGGTCACACAGATCCACGTGACAACTCAACAGCTGAGAAGGGGCAGTGACCATGAAGGTAGCTGTACAAGCCGAATAACAAGGGACTAGATGTAATTAGTATAAAGAGGGAGTCTCTGCCACACCAGTCTAGTAGGGAAGCAAGCCAATTGATCCTATGTTTCAACATTCTTCTGTTTCCCCTCCACACACTTGCTCGTCTCCTTCAACTGCCTATAGTTTCCGTGACGGACAGACAACACTGCTGAGCACGAAATCATCCCATAGCTTAACCGTCACAACCCCCCTTGTGCCTTTGTCATATGAAGACGAAGCTATAAACTTCAAGTCTTTCGACCAGGCCATCTTATCGTGGGAAGCATCAGGGCCTTGTATTTTCTTCAAACACTTGCCTGTTGTACTATCCCAGACGTAAATAGCATTCTTCTTCGACCTTGATACCACCAACTTTGAGTCAGGCGAGAAGGCCACCATATGGACGTCGTCATCATGGCATATCGTCTGCAGTGGACATCGCCCGGTTGTAACATCCCAGATCTTGATGATGTTGTTGTTCAACCCTGATACTATACGCGTTGAGTCGTGCGAAAAGGCCAATGTAAATACTTCCTCCTCTCGCCGGCCTCTTAGCGTCTGCAGGCACTCGCCCGTTACGCTGTCCCAGATCTTGACGTCGCCGTCGAATGCGCCTGAAGCAATGAGCTTTGAGTCATGGGAGAAGACCACTCTATAAACGCATCTCTCATGGCCCTGCAGTGTTCGTTGGCATGTGCCTGTTGCTGTCTCCCATATCTTGATGGTCTCGTCGTTTGATCCCGATACCATCAATCTCGAATCATGCGACAAGGCTAATGTCTGGATAAAACTTGTATGATCCTGCAGAATTCGTTGACAGTCGCCTGTTTCCCTGCTCCAGACTCCGATAGAGCTATTGCTTGATCCTGAAATCACCAGCGCCGAGTCATGTGTAAAGGTAATTGAGCAAACGACGTTTCTCCTGACGACCACGGCCTGTAGTGGCATTTCGCGTCTCAATGGTGATATCTTGACATCTGGATGCTGCAGAGTTTGTTGGCATTGGCCTGTTGCGGTATCCCAGATCTCGATGACACCCTCATACGAGCCTGTTGCTAGAAACTTTGCGTCAAGAGAGAAAGTCAAGGCCCTGATGGATTGACAATGACCGCGAAGTGTCTTTCGATAGCCAATCTGGGCGCCCCTATCAAGAAGAAGGCGTACAACATCTTCATGCCCTCTCTCAGAAGCCCAACGTTCCATCCATCGTTATCTTGCGAGTTGACATCCACAGCTACATGTGTGTTGAAAAGAAGCTGTACCACAGCTGTGTGGCCACCTGCACTGGCCCAACTGAGTGCAGTCCGGCCAAAAACAATATCTTTGCTATCAGCTTCAGTTCCAACAAGGAGAAGTTTCTTAACTGTGTCGACATCTCCTCTACTTGATGCTGTAATGAATGGTATCCATTCATATTCATTCATAGCTGCAGTAGCAACAAGAAGCTTCACCACTACTGCATCGCCATCCTCCACCGCCTCGCGAAACATTGTTTTGGCCTCGTCGCATTTGTCAAGCTCGAGTTTGTTGTGCATGTGCTTCAGCTGTAGCATCCGTTTAAGAATATCGTTCCGGTTATCCTTGGCTTTTGTTTGGTCCGTCCATAGTTTGTCTCTTTTTGAAACGCAATGGCCTTCTTCTTCGATCAGTTGCCTCTGCCGAGCCTCAAGCTCTTCCAACTGCTCCTCCACAGCCTCTCGTTTTCCCTTAATTAACTGTAAATGACGCTTGTGGTTTTGCAACTCAGTGTCTAGCTCCTCCTCTCTTGCTTTTGCTTGTCTATGTTCCCTAATTAGTTGCGTGAATTCCATAATGGGATCTCCATTAAGTTTCTCCGATTGTATTGATGCATCTATTGTCATATCTGACGAAGAAGCCGCCATTGCTTCAAGATTGAGAAACGTGAATCTTAAATCAACAAGTCACTTGGTGCCATTTCCAGTAATTCGTAATGTAAGATTGAAGATTACTCAGAGTGTCTTATCAGATAAAGAATCAGCGTATGAAGAAAATAATCAGACTTGAGAGATGACTCTGTGGTCGGGCCGCGAGAAATGAGGGGAAGAAGTGAGAAAGTAATGTTGCATAGCCACGGCAATGCATGTTGGGTCACTTTTGTCACTGATGATGCCTTAGGGTGTTTAGCCCCTGCAGTTGCATGAAACCGCTGCCGATCAGACTGCGCCGAGGCAATTGTTACAAGTGCCTGCGCAAAATATACCGAAGAAGAATATAGGAAGAGAGCAAGAAAGAGAGGGAGACAACTCAGCTCTTGATTTCCAAATATACCCTCTCACGTATAAGTGAAGCCGCCAAAGATGATGAAAATTGTGTTTATTCCCCGCGAAACAGTCTATATCTATCAGTCTCTTGATCTTACAGGTATCTATCAATCGCTCTCCTTTTCTCAAAAATCCCATATATGGCCTTGAAATTGCCGTATTTAACACAAAATGCAAACGAAACCAAAAAGTAGTATGCCTATTGTAACTGCACGTAGACCGCCAATGCAGCTAATACCAAAGAAACAACAATCCCAATAGGAAAGAATAATGACGGTCGGGTAAGCTTTTTCGCAAGAATCTCGTTTAAAGACGATTCCAACCGCAAAGCCATGTTCTTACGACCAAACAGAGATCGGACACGTTCTTCGCCATCAGCACCCATCTCACGAAGATCACTGTCAGGCATGTCAAGTACGCTGCCCATAACGCTGGACCAATCATTTACGTCCTCAGGGTCACGCAACCAGCCTGTCTTGGCATCTTGTATCGTCTCAACGGGACCACCCGTGTTGGCGGCGAGAACGGGCACTCTGGCAAGCATGGCTTCAAGAGGCACAATGCCGAAATGTTCGTTGGAGGGTGTGTAGACTAAGAGGCGAGCCGCGCGGAGGAGTGATGTCTTGATAGAGTTTGGTATGGAGAGGAGGAAGAGGACGGAGGCATCGCTTGGGATCGAAGAGAGGGAGGAGGCGTCGAAGGAGGTGACGGTGTGGTGGTTGAGAGAGTGAGAAGATGCGAGTTGTTGGAGCTCGGCATGGTACTCGACGTTTTCGGCAACACGATGATCGTAGCCACCTACAATGAATTAGACCTGCAATGAGAGAGAGGTGGTAGGAAGTATTGCGTGTGACATACCTGCTAGGACGAGACGAACTCCCTTGCGCTGCTCGTCGGGAATGGCAGCAAACGCCTTGACAGCCAATCCAATGTCCTTCTTTCGCTCGAATCGATTGATGCTGAGGATAATCTTGTAATCGCCGTTACCAAAAACATCACCCTCCCCTCCAGCTGAAGCATCATCCTGCTTCACAGTCGTATCAACACACGGATACACCACCTTTGTATCCACCTTCTCCTTCAACCTCGGCCACGTCCTCGCAACAACACCCTTTGTAAACTCCGAATTCACAGCCACCGCCTGGGCAAACCCCATAGACCACTCCTCAATCCAATCAAACGGCACCCTATATAGCCTCTTGAGCGCCGACTGCCGACCCTGGGCGAGCAAGAGGTCTGGAAAGTGGCAGTAGAAGAAAATCGGTGTGTCAGGGTAGAGGAAGCGCATAAGGGGCAGGCCAGCGGAGAGTTGGTCGACGATGAAGGCGCGGGGCTTGAGGGCTTGGAGTTCGCCGGAGAGGGTGATTTGGACGAGGAGTTGGAGGTGGCGCAGGATGGCGCAGAGGATGGTGAGGCGGTTGAGGATGGACATGGGGATGGGCCATGCGCCGCGGACACGGATATCGAGGGTGCCTGTAGAATCTTCTGTGAGCTCATATCTCTGAGAAGAAGAGTGTAATATAGACTAAGTGATGGCTTGTGTTACTCACCATCACGGCACTCGTCAAAGCAATGGCCCGGATCGCAGTGATTCGTGAAAATGACCACATGGTGTCCCTGCTCCTGCAGCCCAACCGCCGCATCGACAACCAGCCTCTCAGCGCCGCCAATCCCTAAATCCGGATGGAAAAACACAACTGTGCCCTGAGGCGAGCCCGAGACAGGGTTCAAGTCTCTCGGCGGCGACATGGCGGGTAGCAGATTTGTGTTTATGGGGAGACGTTCGTTTGGAGATTTGAAGCTGCGAGAAGTGGACAAGTTGCGGAGCTTTTTTGGAGGAGCTTCAAACAGCTGGTAACAGGCACAATGTGGGGTAGATGGGGCTAGGCTGGAGATGGCTTAGTGGAGACTGTCTAGCTGATGCAGTACGTACCTAGAGAGACCCCATTATTGGAGAGAGCTTCAATCCATCAATCCATCAAATCACATGTGACTGACATAACAAAACAGCCCCATCCAAATGACATGCCGTTCCGTGTTTAATAATCACAATAACCGTACCGAAACCAAAGTAGGAATTGCGCGTCCAGTGCTTTCTCTCTCTCCTTCTTGTGACAATCCCGCCGCATGCCGTTACTTGTCCCGAGCAAACACATCAGCCTTACCAGCTAAAATCCATCCATCCAGGTGTCCCCATACCGGCGCGCAGATGCCGAGGCTCATCACGTAAACTCTTGTACCGCGTTGCCGCCCTTTCACATTTCAACGATTTCCCATCGTCAGCATCAACTGTCAAAAAGACAAATCTTACATATGACTTTACTTTAACTTCTTTTATATAATACCCCAGACCCCATCATCTCCACAGTCACTCAATCCATTCCATTCCCTCTACTCTCTCCACATCTCCATCTCATCTTCATCTACATCTCATCATCACCAACACTCATATAACCTCCAATTCAAATTCAACATGTCCAAAACCCTCTTCACCGTCCCCATCCCCCCCCTCGGCCCCCATCCCGGCGGCTCCATCACCGTCACCGAGCCCCAGCCCGCAATCTACCTCCTCACATTCAACTCCCCGCCCGACAACCGCCTCACCACCGCCGTCTGCAAGGCCCTCCTCGCCGCCCTCGACCTCCTCGAGTCCGGCGGCCACCCGCCCGGCGTCCTCATCACCACCAGCGCCATCCCCAAGTTCTACAGCAACGGCCTCGACCTGCAGCATGCCATTGACACGCCGGGCTTCTGGGCCCTGTTTTACTCTGTCTGGAACCGACTCCTAACGTAAATGAAATCTCCTCTATAACTCAAATCAATTCACATATAACACCGCCAACTAACACACGCATAGCTTCCCAATGCCAACCCTCGCCCTCCTCAACGGCCACACCTACGCAGGCGGCCTCATGCTCGCCATGGCCCACGACTACCGCCTCGCCCCCTCCCCAAAAGGCTTCCTCTGCCTCAACGAAGTCCTCTTCGGCGCCGCCCTCCAACCCCCCATGGCGTCCCTCTTCCGCGCCAAACTCCCCTCCAACAGCATCTTCCGCAAAGTCGCCCTCGAAGGCCACCGCTTCACCGGCGCGGAAGCCGTCGCCGACGGTCTCGCAGACGGATTGTGTCCCAACGGGGTAGAGGATGCGATTAAATTTATTACGGAGAGGAATTTGTTGGAGAAGCCCAAGAAGGGGGTGTATGGCACGATTAAAGCGGAAATGTACAAGGATTTGGTGAGGGAGTTGAAGGGCGCGGGGCTGGAGGCGGAGAATGAGCGGTTTGCGAATGATCAGAGGGTTGCGGCGGAGAGGAAGGAGTTTGGAAAGGTGTTTGTTGAGCAGTGGCGTAAGGAGAACAAGGCGAAGCTGTGAGGATGAAGAAGTAACGAAAATATCTTAACATAAACTAGAAAGGCCACATATCGGCTGCATAATGAAGAACACCAGACATCACTGTATAAAGACAAGGCTCAGTTCATGATTATTGTAGCTTGTGTCGTTTGCGTTTTGTATTCCTGTCTAATATGCTTGATTCTCCCTCAATACTCACACGCACACACTCAGACGCGTAAAAACCCCAGCCATTTTGTTATCAGTCCAGAGTCTATCCCTTCCAAAAACATTCAATATTTCCCCCGCTTACACCCCCAAACCAATGATAAATCTAATGAGAGAGAGAGAGAGTATAACTGATAGACACAAAAAAAGAAAGGAAAAAAGAGAAAAAAAGGAAAAAGCAGCATTGGCTACATTGTGGTGGGTATCATATTCAACATGCTCCAACCCTGACTTCACACGCTACATTGCCTTCTCTTCCCCTCCGCTATTCCAACACCGACAACGCTTCTGCGTATACAGCAGTTCAACTCCCCGACACTCGCTCATCTCTCTTCTTACTCCCGAATCAATTTATATCCCGCATTCACGCATTGCGTGCATATCCATAACACTCCACGCCGCCTGTCATGACTCCTCAGCTTGAGTCTTCATCCCCCTCATCAGCGTCTCCAGTCTCCGTCGCATCCGTATTGGTCGATACAGCATCCGTCTCTGTCCTGTTCGAGCCAGCGTGCATATCCTTCTCAGCTTGAATCGCCTTTGCTCGGCGCTGCTCAACATCTTCCCTTCGAACAACTTTCCTCAGCCCTTCGCTCGCCTGAATCAATCCGTCAATGCTAATCGCATGTTCCGTCATGTGATGGTTGATATAAGTATACACCCCCGCCGGCGTGTCGCATTGTAATAAATTGCTCTCGTTGAGCTTGAGCAGGGCCAGCGCAACCTGGAAGAGAAACGTGCTGCCGTCATTGGTACATAGCACCACGTCCCATACCCGGAAGAGCGCCTCGGCGCACAGGCAGTCCGTAAAGACAGAGAGGAACCACTGAAACGTCAGGGCCTCAAGCTCAACAGACAGCGAGTCGAGATGCGCCGACAGTTTGGGGAGTACCGTGCGGACATATTGACGAAGAACCTGCTGGTCAGCCCGCGAGGATATCAGCGAATGGTCGTAGTAGCCGTGAGGCAGAATGTTTTCGATAATCGATGCCAGAATCCAAAAGGCTTCTTCCGCCGACGGCGTAATGAGCAGGATGTTGGCTGCAATGAGATTCATCCCCTGGCAATAGCCCACGTCCTTGTTCCGTCGCGAGTACGCCAGGAGCACCTCATTCAGCTTCTGAACCCCTGGGCCCTTTCGGAAAAAAATGTTGTCCGTCAGTGTCCGGTTAATGTCCATCTTGATCTGGCTCACAACCGCAGCATCGTCATCCTCGCCGCTTTGAGAGACAAGCCCCTCGTAATAGCCGGGAATGCGCAGAGCCGTTGCCCCTGAGCACTCGGACCATACTTTTGCGCGAAACAGCACGGGAATACCGCCGAGCACCAGCGTCTTGAATCCGTTCCATTTGGCCCGCCCGACCTTGCCCTTGTTGCCCAGGTTGGAGATGCCAATCATTTCACCGTCTGCAACCCGGGCTTCCGGCAGAATAATCCCTGGACTCTCAAACCGAGCTTCTGCCGCCGCCGTGGCTGCAGCTATGGCAGCCTCGCCTTCACGATGCCTCTCTGCCCTTACTTTACGCAGAAACTCGTTCCATTGAGTGGTTTTGTCCCGCTGGAGAGAGTCGTGCAAGTCACTCAGCTGTTGAAGAAGCAGCTTGACCGGCTCAGCATCTTCCTTGACGAGGGTTCCAAAAGTCGAGTCCTGCTGCTCCGACGGTGGCTGGGTTACCGTAGTCTCATTATCGACGGCCGTCGTAGTACTTGCCAAGGGGACAAGCCCTGACTCCGTGGGCGTTATCGCAGGCGATCGGGCTGAGCGCTCAACTAGCCGCTGGCTGGACGTAGTGCTTGCTCGATCGTCAGTGCCCTCAGTCACAGACACAGCTGTGGCACTTATACCAGGCGTGTGGCTCAGCAATTCCGTGGGAAACGTCGCAATCTTTAGGTAGTCTTGCCATCTCTTCGCCTTTTCTTCGCCTGCTCTCTCCTCTTGAGAGCTGGGGCTCCCAGGCCGGGGGTCACTAGACACGCTCATCTTGGGGCTCGGTGGTGCGTCCAGCATATTAGGCGAGATGCCCGTCCTGTTGCCGTTTCCAATCATTTCTCTGCGATCGCCGTTCCGGATGTTTTGGGCCATTTGCGAAGCCTCTCGCTGCCGCTTCTTGCGCCGCTGGTCGTAGATGAAGCCAAATCGGTCCGTAAGATATTCGCTATTGGGGTAGTTGTTGTACATCTGAGTTAGTGTCGGAGGCTGAGACTCTGGAGGCAGGATGGCATCCATCTCGACGGGCCCATAGTTATCCGGACGCAAGGTAGATCCGCCAGGCGAGCTGCCCGAGCCGCTCCCTCGCACCTCTTGAGTCTGCAGTTTCGCGCTGGCCGAGGCAGCAGTCGGCGTGGATCTCCCCATGGCCATGAGTGCTTTGGGACCTCCGGCAACAGACACGGCTCGGGATGAACGACTGGTCTGGTTACTAGCAGCCGATGCGGCCCTGGTCGTCTCCGTCCGGGCAGCACTACTCGCAGCACGTCCCCTCTCTGCCTCTCGACTTGCAACAGCGCCGCCAGCCACAAGCCTCAGCGTCAAGCTCGCGATTGATTTGCGCTCCGGAGTGTTGGCCGAGTGTATGCTAGACGGCCGGCTGGAAATCTGACCAGGGCCAGGGGTCGTCGGAGTCGTCGGGGGGTCGAAGAGGTCGTCCTGTAGCGGTGGTCGCTGGCCGAGGCTGGAGTGCGATCGTATCACCGTAGGCCTGTTGGACGATGATGTCTTTTTCGACGTACCACCCCAGAGAAAGTCTTTCCACCCCTTGACCGTGCCAGCCTTGGTGTTCTCGGGACTGCCACCTGAGGCCGAGGGGACGCTGCTGGCGTGCGCGCGAATCGTACTGCTGGTCGTGCCCGAAGCCTCCGTCACCGTGTCTCGCATGGCGTCGCTCATCAAATCACTGAGCCCTCCGCCATCTCTTTGAAAGTGCCCATTCTTGCGCAGCTCCGCCTCCACCACCCGCAGCCTCGTCTCCAGCTCCAGGCTAGACAGTCCACACTCGCGTATAATCTTTCTCAGCGCCCTCTCCCGCTCATCCGCCCGCCGCCGCAGAGTTGCTATCTGTGCGTCTCTCTGCGCAAGGTCACCCGCGATCTGCCTCACCAGGGTCACGGCGCCGTGTCTCGCAATCAGTCGCTCCAGATGCTTGTCATCGGCTTTATGTAGCGCACCGGGGACGGTTTGCGACAGCGGCGCATCCTCAAACAGGGCCTCGCGCGCCGAGTTGCGCCAGGTCAGGCTGTCGACGATGGACGAGCCCACGCCGCTCAGCTCCTTGACGCGGGCCGTCCTGTCGGGCTGGCGGATGGCGGCGTGCAGCTGGTTGTGGTCCGCGTTGTCATCGCCGAAGCGGTCGGTGCCGGGCAGCTCGGGCGAGAAGCTGGGGAAGCTGGTGAGGGACTTGTCGCTCTCGGCAATGCTGCTGGCGGAGCTGCTGAGGTGGTGATGGTTGTGGTTGAGGAACGCGCGGTTCTTGCCGGTGCGGATGCTGCGATGGGAGCGATACGAGACGTTGCTCTGCTGCGAGACGGATCGTTCTAACGGAGGAGCCACAGGGACGGAGTCGGACAAGTCCATCCTCCTCGAACAGGCCACCGAGGCTCCCGTCTGTCTTGTCTCTGGGTCTCTCTCTCTCTCTCGCCCAGACTCTTGTGTCTCGCTGTCGGAGTCGAGTCGAGTCACTTGTCGCTGGTCGATTACCGCTCTCGAAGTCGATGACGTTTGTCGATGTCGATCTTGTCGTTTTTCTCCGCCTTTGTCAGGGTGTCTTTACTCTGTGTCGCGACAAGAAGACGATGCAAAAAAGAGCAGCGCTGACGTGACTCAAAAACCCCCAGAGGAATGTAAAACCCAAAAACCAACCCTAGACACAGCCGAGGGGCATAACGATGAATGGGGGAAGAAGCTGTTGCGGTGCTTGTCGCCTCTTTTACTGGGGGGAAGCCTTAGCGGCCGATCCAGGGTCCAGGATAGTTGGATAGCTTGTGCAAGCAATTACTGGAAATTCGATAGTGCCGCTAGATCCAAAGGGTAAAATGAAGAAAGTCCCAGGCTCTCTCTGTGTGTATGTTGTTTCTTGTTATAACGATGAATGGCAATGTCTCAAGTTGGCAGCTGGCAAAGAATGCACCAGATTTCGTCTGATGGCGAGAGGGAGAGAGAATGCGAGAGAAAAAAAAAGGTGAGGTTGCGGTGCTGTCATTTCAGACGGCGGCGGGGAGGGGCGAAAATCATGGACAGACTGATGACACTCAGTGCATGGCGCCTGTTCTGTGTCTGTGTCCCATCAGCGGTTTTTTTTTTTCCTTCTGACAAGACGTCACGAGCGCCTCCAAAAAGATTGGATCAAATTTACATGGATTATTACATGCGGCCAGGCAAATGGAAAAATTAGAATTAGCGGGCTTAGGCCAGATGAGGCACTCGCTTAAGATAAATTGGACGGGGATTGGCATCAAGGGCGGCAATCAAAAGCTGAGACGGGATCAATGGGATGTTTGTTAGTGTTAGCTTGAGCTGTTTTGTTTTTGAGGCCCAAAACAGCTGCCCAAAGGCTCAATGCGTGCTGGTGCCTGTTGCTTTCCATGGTTCCATTGGATGTTACTCATTAGGTACCGATTCACACGATGCTGCAGCTCTTTTAGGCCACCGCGTGAGAATAGGATATTCAATTTAAAAACATTCCACTGCTGCCTACTACTATTGCGAAGTACATTATATCCTCGTGTTAATAGATGGCCTACACAAGTACTCATAATCTCTCAGCTCGACCCCTAAGCAGCATCAAACACACTCCATCAACAGCCAACCAATCTCACCACTCTTCAATATTCACACGCCAAAGATACCGCAGAGTCATTCATGCACTCCTCCCTCCCACTCCACAAAAGAAACCCAACCTAACGCATCCAATTAACCAAAATGCCAGCCCAGCCGGCAGCTTACATGTACATGTACATATCCCTCCCTTGCCTTTCGCCTATCAAACCCACAGCCAGCACGCCAAATAAAGCTGCGTCAAGCTCGGAATATGCAACCACCTACCATTTGCAGTAACATGTGATTCCCAGGCCCCCGTACTAATGAAGCTTTCCATTGTACAGTATTTACTAGCTTCCAATTTTTGGTCTTTTTGTAATCCATTCCCATTGGAATCCATTCATTCCCTTTCCGCCTCACCAATTTGAAACGCAGTAAACACGCATTACACTGCCTAGCATTTTGTTGCCTCCCAAAACGCCCCTTGATACACGGCAAATCACACCAGACACGATTACAAAAAACAAGTAGCTTCACAAGGTCCAATAACTCAAGAAAAAAAATAAAAAAGAATAAAAAATTCTATGAGTCATAAACAGAAAAGGCGCACGCTCGAAACGCACCCTAAAAATAACTAAAAATTGATATGGATATCATCATTGTGTCCCTCCCCCCTCCGTATTCTTACAACTCCAAGACCGTCGAAACAAAGATCTTGACCAAAGAGGAAACACTAAAAAGGAGTACTGCTTTTTAACAAAGAAAAAGAGAAAAAAGAGAAAAAGCGCAAGAAATTCATAGCCTGCATTCCGGCCTTGTGCCAATCCTCTTTGAAATAAACAAAGGGAAAAAAAAAACAAAGAAACGCCACCTGAGCTCAAGGCTCTCCGTCCTGCCTTCATCATGACATCCAAGACGCAACCTTGTTCGTGGATATCCCCAAAAACGCCCAGTCGTAAAAAATTCAAAAATTATCATTACTTTTTATGCCCCTTTGCACATCGTCTTGTGCCTTATTAACAACACACGCCTGTGTTTCACCGACTGCGGCTCGCTCGTCCGCCGGTTTCTCCAGCGAACCCCCTATTTGTGCTGAGTGAGGGCGTTGGCGCAGTTTCTTTTTGCTGCTGCGCGGATTCCGATTCGGCAATCAATGTGTCCTCTAGGTCCGGTACGAGCCCATCATCGATGAGTCTTTGTAGCAAAACGTCTTTGGCCAGCGTCTTCTCCCTAATTATGGCGCGGCCATCCAACCTGCGGAGGCGCTTGCAGCTAGCAACATAAACCACTTCGTGAAGACGGCGGCGTAGCTTTGTAGTCTCATCCAGGCGCCTTGCAAAAGTCTCATCTCTCTCCATGTCCGCATCCGGCATCATAAAGGAGTCAGCGCTGCCCATCTTATCAGGGCTGATGAGCATTTGAACCGGAGGATAGAAACCCTGAGTAATGGGGTTATCTCGCAGGTCTAATTCTGTGAGATGAGGAAAGTCGGTCAAAAGCTCCGTCACTGCCATTGTGTCCGAAAGCCGATTCCCAGCCACAAGCAGCTTCTTCAGTCGCGGAATGAATCGCAAGGCCGATAGATCCCGTAGGGCATTGAAGTTGAGATTCAAGATGCGCAAGTTGGGCATCATTTGGCCACATTCATCAGGCAATTCCCCCAACCCGCAGTTTGCAAGCTCAAGCAGCTGCAGGTTGAGAAAGTCTGCCTTCAGCTCGAATGTTCCCAGGTAGTTTCCAGACAAGAACAGCTTCCTTATCTCGCAGGCAGTTGTCAGGAAATCTAACTCGAGCGGGACCTCACCTTGCTGCTCGCGCAGGGAGAGGCTGTCCAACCGACGAACGTAGCGGAAGCCGGAGAGGTGGCTAAGACAGTTTCGGTCGGCATGAAGTGTCTGCAAGCTGCTCAGGTGTCGAATATCCAATGATTCAAGGTGGTTGTCGCTAATGTCAAGCTTCCGCAACGTCCTGTTGGCCTTGTCAAACACGAGCGACTCAAGTTGGTTGTCCGAAATGTCCAGCTGGGAAAGCGCAGGCAGCAGTTCAAGACCCTGGACCGACGAAATGCTATTCGAGGCCACGTCCAGTTCTGTCAAGCGCTCCCAACTGATGCCGGTAAAATCTAGCTCTTCAATCAGGTTGTTGCGTGCCCTCAAGGTGAGTAGGCCATCGTGAGAGTCCAATCCGTCGAGGGTTGTTAGCAGATTGTTATCAGCACGCAAGCTGCGCAAGTGGATGAGCCTCTTCAACGCCGATAGGCTCTTAACTTCGTTGTTGGAAATGTCCAGATATTGCAGGTGGATGAGATGATCCCACGAGGTGAGCTCCGTCAGCATGTTGTCGGATACCTTGAGCTGTCGCACACATTCGGGCACGCCCTCGAGATGCGCCAGCGAGTTCTTAGACACATCCAATGTCGTGATTTTGGAGCAAAACTCGTTCAGCATGTGCAAGCTGGTCAGCTGCTTGTCTTGGAGGGTGAGAGAGGTCATGTCATCCCAGAACGGCTCGTTCGGCTCGGCCTCGGAGAGCTTTTCCACAAGGTCTCGTATCGTCATGGACAGCACCTTCTTCGAGCCATCGCCTGTTGCCAATCGCTTGGGACCCATAACGTAGCTGACCTCAAGCCCAAATGACTTGTCTTCGTGGTTCACTGTAAATTCTGAGAGCGGGCTCAGTGAGAGCTTTCCCACATTTCGGCCAATCAGTAGGCTGTCATCAGCCCTCAGCGAGACGCCATGGGCTGCTGGGCTGGGAGTAGCCGTAAGGAACCCAAAGCCTGAGCCCCCTTCCAGCGACTTGAGGCTCAACATTGAATTGTCGCCAAGGTAGCTGACTTGACGCTGGCGCTGGGGATGCGCTGGAGTTTGTGTTTGGCTTTGATCTTGACTTTGGTTTGGACTCTGACTCTGACTTTGGCCTTTCGGCAACTCTACGGTACTCTCTTCATCCCGCTCCTCTATCCGTGAGATTGGCCTGGGTGTAAATTTGGATCCAGACAATGACGAAGCACGGATTGCTCGTAGAGAGCCTTGAATTCCTTTAGCGCCGCTAAATTGAGCTTGGAGAAGAGGAGGCGATTCGGATGACTCGCCCGGCACTGGATCGTCCTCCAGACCCTCTATATCCTCAGGCAGCACGCCAAGAATAATCGAAGCAATGGGGGATGTAAAGGAAATCGTAATATTACGACGCTTCGAAGACAATCCATCGCTACTTGTCTTGGCCTTAAGAACGTGCAAACCCTTGCCGGCCTCCTCTGCAGCTTTAGAACCATCTCCAGGTTGGGCATCGAGCTTCTCAATCTCTCCTCTAGCCCTCTCGGCTACCTCAGGATCGAGGGGCTCGTAAGCCGCCAGAGTAGTATAGCTCTTAAGTGAATGTGTTTGGGCAGAGTTTGGACGAGAGGTGCTGTCCTTGTTGCTTGCCACGCCCTGGCCTCGAGGAGTTTGCTTCAGGTGCTGCATCTCCTCTGTCATATCAACGGACAAATCGGGAATGTTTGCGAATGGATCTTCCTCGCTGTCGTCAGATCCTGAGGCATGGGACGTTACAGAATCCTTTGACTCTTTGTTTCTTATCCAAATGTTGTTCTGCTTGTCCAAATACATGCCGCCAATCTTGTCTGGAATCAGGTGCGAAACACTCTCGGGAGCAATGACTTTGCGTGATTCGGAGCCTCTGGACGAAGAGGTGGGGAACAGATGGCTGGTAGAGCGACCAGATGTGCTGGAAAACAAGTCATGAACTGGGCTTGTCGTTTCACTTGCCGATTCGGAATTCGATCCGCCAGCGCCATGGCCATTGGTCCGAGTACGGCTGGCTCGATCAACCATACGTTCAACCTCCTTGGCTGCGCGGATTGCGTCTTTTGCAAGGCCCATGGATCTCACTGATGAAGAAATTACGTCGCCCATGTCGCTCAGTTCCTGGTACTTCTTGAGCCGTTTTACGACCTCCGGGTCCTCTTGCTGTCGCGCCTGTCTGGGGATTGGCTTTCCATCTCGGCTAGGCGGTCGGGAGAATGGCTCTGCCGTAGAGTTATCGGACTCCTCCAGTGTAGCGTTATGCGATGGTACCTTGATCTCCAATTCAGACTCTTCAAGGCTTGACAGCCCTGGTTGACTAACCTGGCTGCGAATCATGGCCATGATTTGAGCGGCCTGGTCTACAAAATCTTGCGTTCTTATAGAAGGCTTGCGTTCGGCAGCTTTGCCAGTTGTGTCCGGCTCAGCTTCGTCTTGGATTGACATTGACCTCGCTGCTGATCGACGTGCCTTGTTCTGGAAAACGGCCTCTGTCGGCGACCTCGAAGTGTGACCTGAAGAATGGGACACGCGTCTGGAATCATATTCCGCATCTTGGTCGTCGGCAGAATCCGAGTACTCGGACAGGGACCGCTTTCGTTGTTTGCCCAGGGCGCGGAGTCGCTTTTCGCTACCAAACGCAACATCGGATCGATGGAGCGTTCGGCGGCGCTTGGGCGTCGGGTGCTTGGAAGGAGACGCTCTGGGTCGCTTGGTTTCGGATCCATAATCTCGCTTTGCGACCCAGGACAGATCGTAAGCCTCATCCTGGGGGGTGAGGGAACTTTCAGGCGAACTAGACATGTAATCGTTTCCAGCACCAGTGTTGACCGAAGGAGTCTGAGATTTGCTCTTGCCACGGCTCCTACGAACGTACAATGAAGCATCTTCAGGGAACCAGGATTGTGGAGGAACGAGTTTTAAGGCTCCCTTGACAGCCAAGGGAGGATCTGACGGCGACTTTTCCTCATTGTCATCCTTGTCATCCTTGGAAAGGAGGCTGGAATGTTGGCCGGCCAGGTGAGACAATTCACTTGTGAATTCGAACCCCTCCAATTCACCAGCCCCAAAATGACTAACATACCGTTTCCTGCTGGCATCCTGGCTGGGTTCCCGGCTGGAAGGTGTGGAAGGCGAGGATTCTCGTGAGTTTCTACCAGACATGTCTTCTTCGAATTGACTAATGCGCCGAAGCAAGGTCTGGTTGGTAAATGTGTCATAGGGTCCAAAGAGTTTCAAAGGACTCGAGTTGGATCGGTTGCCAGGATCGCGGATCTGCTTTTTATCAGGGCTTGGGAATGGAGCTTGAGGCAGGTTCGGGGTGCCGAAAAAGGAGCCAAACAGGTTGGAATCAGCATCTTGGGTCCGCAAGGTGGGGAATTGCTTGGGCGTGCTTGCTTGCATCGAGTCTTCGGGCAGCATTTCTGACCAATCCTCGCCCAAATCAGGACTCAGGGAATGATGTCGCAGAGACCCCTCAGCCGACTCATCGCTCCCATGGGAGGTATCAAAATGGTATTTAAGTGAGGATTCATCATCTTCTGCTTCGTTTTGTGTAGGCTTCACGTCCACTGCACTGTCGGAAGCGTTGTGTGACGGATCCAGGATCATTTGATTGAGCTGAAGCCTCTCGAGCTTTTCTCGCAATTCTTCCGTGGGCATTTCAAGGGGAGCGAATTCGACTTTTCCGTCCTCGTCACTGCGCTTGCCGATTAAGATGGGGCTAAAGTCTTCGTTTTTCGTGTAGCTCTGGCCGCTCGCTTTTCTAGATCCGCCATCAATCAAGGAGGGAATGGCGAGATAACTATCGTCTTGGGATGATCCTTCGTCTTGTTCAGATTTCCCTTGCCCATCTCCATCATGTTCTGGTTCTCCGTGTTCTGAGTCTTCTTGCTCTGAATCCTCTTGTTCTGACTCCTCCTGGTTCAGTTTTTCTTCCTCGGCCTTTTCCTCAGCCTCTTGATCATCTTGTTGATCTTCCTCATCTTCCGTGGGGGGCTCAGAGGGGTTCATAGGGCCATCGTTGCTCATAGTGGATAGATCCGAGGGATCTTCCTCGACGTTGAGCTTGTATTTTATTTCTCGCTGAGGCCTTCTAGGGCTTGGACTCGGTGTGATCTCATTCGGCGAAAACATGCCTCCCTCCTCATCAGCATTGAGCTCCTCTGTGGACTCCAAGATTATCGTCGGGTGCCTCGGCGCAGGTGGACTTGAGGGCATATCTGTTTCGTATAAATCTGCAGTGTTGGGGGATTCGAGGTGTGGAGATTCGCGATCGGGAGACGGAGAACTAGGCAATGGGGATGGAAAGTCGGGCAATGGAGACGGAAAATCGAAGTTGGGAGAGGGAGAGTCGAAATTGGGGGATGGCGAGTCGAGGCCGGCTTCGCTTGACGGCGGCGGTTTGAACATGTCCTGCAGTCCAACGGCTGCCGAGCTGAATAAGTCGCGCTGCTCTCCATAATCAAGTTTGCCCTGGACCAATCGTCGCTTCCATTCCGGTGTGTCGGATTTCCCCGGCGTAGCAGGCGCTCGTTGTCGGGCATTCTTATGCACGACGACGGAGCCGGTTGTTGTCGAGGAGACTGAGCGCTCAAGATAGCCCTTGTGCGCCGGCTTGCGATCCTTTACAAACTTCAGGAGGCGCTTCTTGGGGGATTTGTTGTTTTCGTCGGAGCTGCGGTCGCCCTCAAGAATGGTCATGCTCTTCTTCTGTGACGCCCGCGGGACCACCCCAGGATGCCTCCAACGCGGTATGCGACTCGGGGTGAGCTTTGGCGACGGTGACGGTGTGCCCTTCTTGGACGATCTGACGAGGGAGAGAGGCGCGGGCGAGGATCCACGCTCCGACACCCAGTCCTCGGTCAACGAGTCCAGCCAGGCGTGCGACGACATGGTGACGGTCGGTAGAGATGATGCACCCAGGGGATAAGAATCTCACGCCATAGATATAGATAGGGTGCAAGTATACAGAAAAGCTTCTATGCGGGGTTCGCGTCCAGGCAGAGGCAGTGATGCGACTGATGCGCGCGCACTCGAAAAGGAATCACGCAGAGGCGGCGCAGGGACAAGATATACTTGGGCGAGATCGGGGGGTTGAGAAGGCAGAAATGCCGGGTCAAATGTCGACAAAGGACAAGATGAAGGCCGAGTATTTACCTGGTGATGGCATAGGAGCGCATGCAGGGGATTCTGGCGGGAGACATGATAAACTGTAGGAAACGATGATGCGCGAGCTTGAAACGGAAAAACAAAACAGGGGTGTTAATTGGCCGCGGCGGGGTTGCTGTGCCAACTGCAGTGGGACAGGCAGATCACGTGAGTTTGTCGCTGGAAAACGGTGCTGGACGCTGGCTTGACTGGATCTTTAAGATTGGCTGAAATCTCGCAAAGTTTGCTGTCATTTAGCTTGCGGCCAAGTTGAAATGGGCAGCGCTGTATTTTTAGCACGCCGTAAGATGATGCTGCGATGACCGGGCATTACCGTTAAAGCTGGTTGCTGTAGCTCTAGCGGTAGCCATAACTGTAGATGTAGATGTACGGAGTAGCGGAACTCCTTATACGGAGCCCGTAGATACAGCAACTGGAACGAACTCCTTTTCATATGCATGCACGCACATTAGTCAAGAAAATCCCCATGCATCTCCATCTCCATCTCCATCTTCATCCTGCAGCTTCCCCCAAAAGTGACCCGAAAGTGATCCGCTCTTTACGCGAGCTCACGTGACGGCGCGGGACGCGTCTTTCGTCATGTGCGGACCGCGATAAGTGCAACTTCTCGACAAGACATTTCCAACCTCCAATTTCCCACCAGCTCGTGCCCTGCCCTTGCGTCCGCCATTGTCGACACCACCAAGACACAGATGAGGAGTTGACCTTCTAAGTCTCTGGCCCTGCGCCCCTGGTGTCGTAAATCCAGCCAGTCCGCCATCGATTCTCGCCGAATAGACCATTGATGCCTTAATCTCCGCCACGGCCCCCAATGCTGCCGAGGGACTCCATCTACTGCGAGGCGGTCTTCCCGCCGCAGGACATCTACTATGAGGGGTCCGAAGACGAAGACTACGACGATGCGGAGGCGCGGAGGCTGAGGTATGAGGCAGCCGGACGGCAGTTCCTTGCCGGTAGAGTTCCGATGCTGCTATCTGCAACCTTGAAAGGCCCCTTCGACGAGGAATCTGGCTGGGTGAACCCGTGGCGGTCTAAGAACCGAACTGCCAATTCGCAACGTCGGCCGGAGTCTCAGCCTGTAGGCTCACAGTATAGCCTCAGGCGACCTGCAGCCTCTGCGTCTGCTTCTCCAGTTGCTCAGAAACAAGCGATGGCCCTGAAAAATGCCGAGTGTGCTCTTCCTAGTCCGGAAAGTCTCAAGCAGGCACCTTTCACTGAACCACGTTCGCGCTCACAAGGCAAAAGCTCTGGCCTGCATGGTTGGGGAGATGATGATGTCTCTCTTTCGCCAGCCAAGGATGGCTACGACTCTTGGGCAGCAAGTTCACCATCACAGAAGCTAAGCAAGAGGAAGTCAAAATCATCAATTGGCGCGGATAACGCATCGCCTAAGCGTCGTAGAGTGGGATCGTCAGAATTCGAAATCAAAACCCCCACCTCAGCAAGACAGCGGGCTAGAACAACGAGTGCCGGCGAACAGCACGCAAAAGCTTGTCTACAAAACACATCAATATATTCGCATATTCGGGAGCTTACTTCGAAAATTCCGAGGCAGGGCCTATCCAGCGAAGATGGCGATACCGTTGACTCTGACGATGATGAATCTCTCATTACTCGTCCATCAGCTGATGCATCTTCAACAAATATGCCGAATCCGTCTTCCTCGTTATCGTCTCCATTTTCCCAGCCCAGCTTGTTAAGGGCCCTATCTCCAGTTTCCATGTCCCCATCGCAAACACCATCGAAGCAGAGAGTTCTACCAACCCAATCACCCAGCAAATCACCCAGCCGCCCGCGGTCTTCGAGCGGTCTATCATGTTTAACAGAAGCTCCAACAAATCTATCTGACCTCTCAGATCTAGAAATGCTAGGCGCGGAGAGTCATGCTGATGAAGAAGCTCATATTGACGATGACACCACAGCACCAGAGTCTCACTCACCAGAGGAAGAACGTTCGCCACTTGAGTTCAACGAATGGGCGAGTGCCAGTACTCAATCGCTTCCGCGGGCAACTACCCCAACCGGCCCCGACCTTGATGAGCCTACATTGCCCTCAGATGATGCAAGCACGGCTCATAATTACGAGGATAGTTTTATGGATGGTCAAGAAGCAAACTACAAAGTCCCCGATGGATTCATCACGCGTTTCGGTGCTACAACACCTACACGAATGGCGCATCCAATTATATATGATGATGCTGACGGATCCGATGACTTGTCTCCCGATTCTGGTATCACGGCAGGATCAATCGCACAACAGCCCGCCGCTAGTCGAACTGAAGCAGCCAATGTTTCCAAAGATTCGCCCGGCAACGGTAGTCCTACAAAGACAACTAGCCCTACTAAATCATCCGCTCTGCAGTCTTTGAGCCCTCGAAATGGTAGAATCAACTCGCGACCTGCTTCCAACAAGATTGCTCGACCTTATCACTCATCGCCACTCAAATCATCCGCAGCTGTAAACAAGACGATCTGCTTTCAAGAGGAAGATAGCCAGCAATCGAAGGAGAATGTCGAGACAAGAGAGGCCAAAGAGAATGCATTGCCACAAGTCATGAGGACCAGTATTCCGATGTCGCAGCCCAGCCTGAGTGCAACTGCTCCCGATTTAACTTGCAAAACCGATCATTCGGCAGTGGACAAATCTCAGGAAGAGCCCGCGGCTCGCAACACTGCAGCCCTTTCAACAGCCTCCCTTTCCAGCCTACTGCCGATTGAAACCGCCTCGCCCACAGAAATGGATAACACAGTCCAGTTTAATGTGCTACCCAACACACTGGAATTGGCAGAACCAAGTCTTGCCCAAGAGGAGGTCTCCGCTGAGACGCAGCCTTCACTTCCCACAGAGGGGGATGCAGGTCTAGACATGTCTGAGGCGCATACATCAGAAGAGGCGGCCGATCCCGAGTTGACAGCCGCCTTGGCAGATGATCGTGACCAGACACCTATACAGGAGCAAGAGAATCCAACCCTCACACCTACCAAAGCCGGTGAAAGTCTTGTTGTACCACCACAAAGTGTCATTACAGAGCAGCCATCAAGTGAGGATTTACCTCTGCCGGCCGAAACCGTGTCAGAGAGACCATCCACACCAGAGCCGCGGTTTGCCTTTACGTCCTTTTCGTCATTCATGTCGCCTTCTCCCGTCCATCGCCGGCAGACACGCTTTTTTACAGATGGGACCTACAACAGCGTCGCCTCTACATCACATGGTATCCTCGTATCCAGCAAGAACAGGGCATGGAGAAGCACAACAGCAAAGAAGCGAGTTTCCTGGGCCCCCTTACCGCATGAAGAGACGGATGGCTCTGGCGAGAAGATTTCGTCAGAGACGGACACGTCATCATCCTTTTCACGAGGCAGGGACCGAGCAGTTTCACCACCTCCACCGCCATCTACAAGCCTCGCTTCTGATTCGCTCACCGAGAGAGACATGAAATTCAGTCACCACTTTGCTGCTGTAGCTGATCGTTCAAAGGGCACACAACCGCAGAGCTTACCAACCGCATCAGGCCATGGATCCTGCAGCCCCGACCGGCAAGCCCCTGTTACTGCAGTACAAATCGCCAGCCCGACTAAAGTCAATGGCCTCTCCAAATTGAACCTACAAAGAGGGGAGAAGGGGGTGGCCAAGGCGACTAGCAGAGGATGGGACGACGACAACGACCCCACCGACATTGTGCAGGACATATTTAACGAGATGGACGACTTTTTGCAGGTCTGGGATGTCGACGCTGAGCTTGACGAGGCCCGGAAAGCCGAAAAGCGGGCTACTACTACCGGCAAGAAGAAGAAGGCTGAAACTCTCTCCGACATGGACACGGATATGGGTATGGATATGGACATCGCTGCACAATTTTTCTGAAAAAAATCTTTCTCCCGACTACACACTAAAACCTACAACAAACCCTCCCCCCATGATATCATCCAACTGTCATTGAGCATAGCGTGCCGGTATCCGCTTATACGGCTTCTCCGCCTGTTTTATTTTTATCATCATCTGTTTTTTAACTCATTGCTGGAGCTTGAAGTTTTCCCATGAATGTATGAGGAAAGGTTGTTTTCAGATATAGCATAGCATAAGTAGTATGTTAGTACTACATAGTGATGTATTTCTCGCCATCTTTTTCTTTTCCATTTCCTCTTTTTTTTTGCGTATACGGATTTCTCATTAGCCCACATGTGTTTTGCTTTTATTTTCAAGGTTATCATCAATGGCTTCTAAAACTTGAAGCGGAGGCAATTGTGAACTCGTGATGAATATGTTTTTTCGAGCGGTGGAACGGGCTAGAAGTCGTATGTAGCCTTTGTGGATACGAGGGAAATATACCTTGATGGCATGGATGGTTTTAATCGCCAAAATCATGTTGGGTTGAATAGATGCCGGTTGAGACATTGTCTGTCTCTTGCGAGGCCTGTATTCTTGTTCTAATGTATATGTTTGGGTGTGTATAATATACATGTTGGAGATGTGAATGGTCTGACACATGCTGTTTTGTTTCTCAATCGCAATTTGGCTACCGGTGTTGAAATAATTGTCAGCATCCTCATCCCTACCTTAGTAGCTCGCTTGGTATGCATGTCGTGATACTAGCAGTAGTAGTACTGCCGAGGTAGCAAGATGAGGACAGGCAAATACATCATTCAAGCTCATCAACCTTTGAATTTCTCTTACTCATCATCACTGTCGTCCTTTACTCCATTCTCGTTCTTTTTTTCTCAATTCTCATCATCAAAATATTCTCACCGACGTTGCAAAGCCACGCCATCTATTAAACTTTTCAACCCTCCAGATTTCTCCAGGGTAGGCTAAGCCAGACTAACAAACGAAGCTAAAGCACGCTCTGCATTGGTATACATGGGCAGCGATGCAATGGCGGCAGCACCATCACCTGGTCAAATTCTCACTTACATCAATGGCCAGAGGCAGGCAAAGAGAGCCCCCGGAACGCTGTAATAGCGCCGCATACCAGCAACAGGCACAGTCAAGGTACATACATAATAGCCATATGCCTGCGTCTGGCGGTGGACCCCCTGCCCCCAAAAGATGACCTTTTGGCTTTTGGTCCAATGGGTGCGGTAGGACAAAGAACGTGGCGTGCTCTGCTGGCCCGACGACGTTCGTCTGCTGTTTGTCTTTCTTGTCTCACTGCCCGCTGTTTCATTTCCTCCCAAGGTGGTACCTGATTAGCCTATACTCGTACTTGGCCTACTACCTACCCAATGTGTCCCTCTCCTTGGGGAAGCAAGGGGTCCTGTCGGGTAATGCAGTAGGATTGTGATGGGGGCCATGTGTTGAGATTGGTCTATCAAACCACTCACGAGGAGCCTTTTTTGAAGGAGCTTTATCCGAATCAACGCATTGGAGAATCTCCTTTTGACTGCAGCCTTTGCTTCTCACAGGCACGCCGGATAAGCTGCAGGCAAATATCCGAGTGAAACTCTAACGCAAGCAAAACGCTTGGTGACGTCGCATAGGTACGAACCGATGTGTGGAACGACATCCGACCTGAGGAGGGAGGGCGCAATCTGTTACGAAATAAAGGAGGAGGCTGCATCTTCTATTGGCAGATGTAGATCCCCCTAACCAACTTGTTTTTTACCTGTCTCCTTTCTCCAGACCTCGGGGTGTGCAGAGGTCTCGGCCAACCTAACCCTAATTAACGTCCAGTAGCATTCGAGGATTCTGTGTGGTGTCGTTGTCCATTTGATATGAACCAAAAGGGATTCCTTGGGTTACCCGTGAGACCAACTCGCCTCATTAATGGTTTGCAGACGTCATTGCTCAACCCCGAGGCGTGTGCATTCAAACGAGTACGAGAATAACGGAAAAGGAAACACTGTCCACCAACGCCTCACGTGGTAGAGGTCGTGAAGCGATTGAATCTGCGTAGTCTGTCCACGTGCCCACAGATCGCTTATCTGAGCCAGAAATCAAGGTCTAGATGCCTTGCCTCTCGGTAACCAGGGACGTGTTCGACGTTTGAGTAGCTGTCCCTGACTGCCTATTTGGGGGCACAAAAATATTAAGCGTGATGCTTTAGATGGAATTGAGATCCCTGTTTAGATCCAGGAGATCGGGGACACCGCAAGTCTGGTGGTCCGCGCTCGGTATGGGATCGTAGCTCGCGGCATGAATGAGTCCGCATTGTCTGACTCTTGAGCTTCAGATGTGTGACGTGGATGGTTCGAGGATACGTAATGATGGGCGGTGTTGCTATGGGATACACCAGTCAGGCACTGCTGAGGCACACGTGGGAGAAGGGAGAAGGCGTCGTTGAGTCGGCAGCTTATTGTTGGAAATCCAGGCACCCCGTTTTTGAGTTTTGCAGAGTCATCTGGTTTCTCCCTTTTTGCTGTTTTTCCTTTTTTTCGGGAGTGTCGGTGATGCAATTGTTCACGGATGGTTGACCATGATTCGTATCGTGGTCACCCGGCTTCTTCGGGGTGAGTGAAGTGGTCTGGTTGCCCGGCGGTGGTGAAGCGTAGATGCATATGCAGTCTGCATTTCAATTGGTAACTTGGCGTGACCGGTGAGCTCGCGTTGCAAAACAAATGAAATGTAGGCTGTAACAGCATGTCACGAATGCCGTACGAGATGACATAGGTAGGGCTGCATATCGGCTGTCAGTTTGCAGTTGCCATCCGGAATCCCTGGCTCTTGACGGCGTGCCCCGGTCGTTGAGATTGTCTGGAAGCTAGAACTCCGGGGAAGGCTTGACTATGCCGAGCGAGCAAGCCCACTTAATCAACCCCTTTGTCCTCGGTGAGAGAACAAGTCGTAGGTCAATTGATGGGCGTTTTTTGGTTGTTCCACGTGGGCTACCATGACGTCCAAGCTTCTGGAAAACGACCTGAAGCGGTGGAGATGTGAAAGATTGCGACACCCCGTGCATGTCATGACCATTGCGCTGGATCATGCGGTCTGATGGCCTTGCCGAAGCAATCAAAAGTCATTTCTTTTTCTTGAAAGTGAGGAATGCTACTAAGAGATTGCGGGTCTGAGGCGGCGGCGAGAAGGATAAGAGAACCAGAGGTGAAAGGTGTAAACAAAACATGGAATCCAGCCGGCAACGCCATTGGGCACCGGCGCCATCAAGCCACGTATTAGTGCTGGGCTCTCAAACTCTCAAGGTCGAATTAGCGTCAGCAGAGTAGCAGTGCTAGCAGTTAGATTATACAGTAATGTTCCGTACCTGGTTGCCATCGTGCGTGCCTGATAAGCTCGAACGAGAGGAGAGAACAAAAGGATGAGGCGTTATCAGTTATCACAGAGCCGCCCTCCATAAGCAGGCCGGGGATCGGATTCGTATCACAAAGGGAACAAGGGCGTCACGGTCCCGCACAGGGTGTCGGAAGTGGAAGAGATTCCGCGATGGCTAGTGGCTCCAGCTTGTCTGTTTGAGGCTCGTGTTTGCTAATGGAAGCTCAACTGGCTGGTGAGCCGAAGCTGGAGAAACGGCATCTCGAGTAGCGCAGGCTGTTGCACGAGCCAGACGCCGCGTTGCCCAGAGTGGTACAGAGTCAAACATCCATTGGCACAGCAGAGTTGAGTCTGTCACAGTGAAGCAGAGCATGCAAACTCAGTACAGGATGCTGCCATGTCTCGCTTTTTGGCCCTCACCGATGCTTTATCTTTTGCATGTGGGTTGCATCTCTCCGCGTTGTGTTGCACAGAAGGGGAAGCCCCGCTATCAGGGCGGCGATAGCAAGCGGCGCAGGTGCCTAAGGCAGTAAGGACGCAGGTATTGATGTACTCGAGAGAGATAAGGCCCTGTGGTGGTGGATGAGGTACTGATCGAGGTATTTGGTTGACATCCAGATGTACCTATTTTGACGACGTTCAATGGATGTACTTTGACAGCTTCACATGCCAATGCACCTGCTGGACCCTCGCTCAAGCCTGCCCATCTCATCTCTGGCTGCTGTAGATGGCTATTGGCTGTTATCAAGACTCTTCTTGGCGAGACAGTGAAGCATCCGAGCAGTGAAACCGGCATCGTCGATAGCAGATAGTCAGCATTGGAAGTGATACAGTCTGGCCTGTAAGCGAGCTTCGGCTCTCTCCCTTCCATTGATATGCTTCCGCCGGCTCCTGAGGATTACCTCGATTGTACATGTACATACGGACAGGCATGTAGGCTTACGGCATCAATCAACCTTGATAGAAATCAGCAATTGTCCGAGTCCAGTGCTTCCGGGCCCTATCAAGCATTGCATTGCTGCACTCCGTCAGCGCATGGCATGGCAAATCCACTGCCATGTATCACGATTCAAGATGAAAGAATCATGGAATCCATCGATCAAAGCATCAATCAATTCGAGCCACTAAGACCCCGCAAAGCCGCCGTGTGCTTCAGCATCCCCCTCCCACTGACGGCAGCGCCCCGCCCCTGAAAGAGTTGCGGCTAGTCGCCATTATGCAACCTTGAACGTGCTGCTCAGCGGTGGGGGTGATTCGGCAGCTTGAACCCAGCACTGGGCAATGGGCAAAGGGCAAAAGGGGAGGGGTGAGTGCCCTATGGCAGCGCTGTTGGGAGTGGCCGTAGCAGCCCGTGGCCAGCCTGCAGCAGAGGGCCCATAGCGGCTGCCGGTATAGCGCTGTAACCCGCTACTTGCACTGCCATCAGTTCAATCAGTGGACGTCAAAACGACAAGAGTACATGCACGGGTACATGCGCATGTACTTGTACTGGTACTGCACTGGGCTCCACCACCACAAAGAGGGCGGCGCGCCTTTGAGTTCCCCCATTCATCTTTGCCTGAAAACCTTCCAATTCCACCTCTGCAACCTCCAGCTCCCAGACTGCTAGTCACCGTCTGCCACGAATCAATCCTCCCACGCAGACGCTCTGCCGTGCCAGATGTCCTCCCCATGTCCAGCTCGCCCTCACACGCCGAAAATGCCGCACATGCGGCGCTGCTGAGCGACCGGGCCCATGTCCATGTCCAGCCCGACGACGATGCAGGCGTTGGCTCCGATGCTGCTGTCGATGCAGCAGCAGTCGATCCTGTTACCTGTACACCTACGAGTGCACCCACGAGTACACCCCCGGCCCCGGGCTGTGAGGCCGCCGCTTCTGCTGCCAGGGAGGGCCTGAACCCGAGCCCGAGCCCAAACCAGAACAGCCAAAGCCAAAACCAGGATCAGGACCACAGCCAGAGTCAAAGCCAGACCCAGTACCAGACGGACGGGAGCGGAGCGGACTCCTCCTCACCACCCTCCTCCTCTCCCTCTCCCTCTCCTCACACACCGGCAGCAACTCATATAAAGCCTGCCCCTAGCGTCGCAGCCCGCCAGCGCCAGCAGGGCCCTTCGCTGCTTTCACAGGCCCTGGCATCTGCTCGAGGCATCCTGCGCACCAACTCGTCTCCCAGCCAGCCGGACAAGTCGACTCGATCCACGCCTGCCACTGCCTCCGTCACTCCGCCAGCTCTTGATAATACGAGGCCTGTTCGGTCCTCGCCTGCCACCCCCTGGACTGAGCCGCGAGATGCATCAGACTACATCGACGTCGACGGCGCCTTGACGCGAGGTGAACCGCAATCAACCACAATGGCCACTACCATGACCACCATGGCCACTACCATGACCACCATGACCTCTACCCTCCCGGTGCGAGACCGTGCTGCTCCTCCTACGTCGTCGTTCAAGTCCGAGATCCTGTCCCACGCCAACGAAATGCTTTTGGAGCACCGCGAATTCCTCGACCGCACCCGAAGCAGGGCCTCTACATCGCTTGACCAAGATTCCAAGCTCTCGGGACTACCGCACCAACACAATCACCCACATTCCCACTCGTCAACCCCCAACGACTCAATAACACCCACCAACGGCAGCTACACTAGTGCTGTAGTATCCCCTGACCACTCCACCGATGCGGGAGACGAGACTGATTCACAAGACTCTCACCATGACCGTCACAAGGCACCTGCTGCCACCGAGAAGACGGAGAAGATTTGGTCCATTGGCTCTGGCGATGGTAGCGAAGAGGATGGTCTGGTGGAACAATCAGTCGCCGAGGCCATTGCCGGTGTGGAACACAATGCACGCAGTCGCAAGTCTAGCTACAGTTTGCGCTTCTTCAAGGAGGGACTTCCTCCAGACGACAAGGCACGGCGCAAGGAAACCAGATCCTCGCATCGCGATAAGCATGTGGCTACGATAGACGAAGAGCCTACTACTTTAACCGAGAAACAGCCACTAGAACAGTCGCACAAAATCGCAAAGGCAACACCGACAACAGACACAAGAGCGCCTGCAAAACTAACTAGGACCGAGTCTTTTCCAGCACGGGTGTCTGATGTATTGCCTTTGGTCGCCTCGCCCCTTGAAGAGACCAGCTTTGCGCTGCAGCAAAAGGAACAAGGTGGCGAAAGGGCTTCTGCACCGCAATCATCCCTTCATCATAACGAGGCCAAGCTGGAGCCACCGCTTCATCATGAGGTGGGGCCGGACACGGCTCAAGTCGCCGAGGTGGAGAAGCAGCGGACGTCACATGACTCCGAGGTCGGCCATTTGGATGCCTCCGGACACAAGGATGGAGGCGCAGCTGCCGATGCCGAGGCTGATGTCGAAGCGAAAACCGATGATGCTGAGACCAAAGTCAAAACCGATGCCAAGGCCATTGAGCAGGGCCGGACCAGTGGTCACGTAAATGACCACGCTAATGGCAAGGCTCATACCGACTCTGACGCAGACACTGACTTGGAGGCAGAGGCCGACGAGTCTGGCGAGGAAAAGATTTCATCCGCCGTCTTCCATCCCCATCAGGAACTAGATGACGGCCGTGCAAGCGTGAGTGAGGGTAGTGACAATGATGTGGTGCGACGCCCGAGGTCGCGCTCGCAGACTAAGAGTCATCCCTGGCTAGTCAAGGCCGACGAGCCTGAGCCCGAGATTGAGAATAAGGATGAGAGTTCCTATCAGGTTTCGCATGTTGCCTCCCGTGAGAGCCTTGTTTCACGTCGTGCAGAGGCCCCGGCAGAGGTCCAAGTCCCGACCGAAGCTGCCGTGGACGTTGACAATGAAGTGAACCAAATCACCCCTACTAAAATCTCCCGAGCCGTGACCCATCATGAAGACCATGTCCATGACCACCAACACCAGGCCCGTCGACCCCTAGAGGCCATTGAACTCATTCCATACAAGCATCAGGTCGGCGGCCACAATACGCTCTGGCGATTCTCTCGCCGAGCCGTCTGTAAGCAGCTCAGCAACCGAGAAAACGAATTCTATGAAACCATTGAACGATATCATCGTGATTTACTGCCATTCCTTCCTCGGTAAGTTTCATATGCTGTGCTTGCTTCTTGAGACCCTAAATTCTCTCCCCCCCCTCCTTCACCCTTCTTGTTACTCCCACATTTGGAGATTGCAAGCGCTGACATCGTCTCGTTTTCTAGGTATATCGGAGTGCTGAATGTGACATTCCAGAGGAAGCCTCGGAGAAAGAGCACCGTTCGAAAAGACGAGACGGCGGATAAGCGCCAGCCGGAGTCTAATGGCAGTAACGAGGCCGAGCAGACAACATCCACCCCTGCGCGGGTCATTAGCCAATCACTTGCCAGCTCAAACGTTCCCATTCCCACCGTGACATTCGACGATAATTGGCACATTCTTCCTCGCAATCTTCTCCAACCATCGCCCGTCCTGGATCCGGCGCACCGCCGGAGCACGTCGCTCTCAAAGATATCACCCGCGTCGCCCCTCTCGTCCAAGGTGCCGGTGCGCCCTCCCATGGAAGAGCGCCCCAACAGCTGGGGAGCAACGACGGTAAACAAGCGACTGCGCAACGAGGTGTTCAACGACGCGTTCCTCAAGCAGCCAATCGAAGTCCAGAAACATCGGCGCCCATATCAGCGGCCTGTTCCTTTGCCCAATCTCCAACGACTGCTCCGAACCAGCAATTCTGACCCCAGCCTTGCTGAGAAGCGTATTAACAATGCGGAAAGCAAACCCGTTGCAGCCAGCCCTCTCAAGCCACTGACTCCACTTGTACAGCAGATGAGTGATCCCGAATCTCAGATCAGCCATCTCGCTGCCGAGCAACGAGAAGAGCCTGTTGAAGTTAAGGACGTCACGGGCACTAGTGCTCCCGAACCAGAGACTTTGGCGGCCAATCCTTTGCTGGCCAAAAAGAAGCGTAGGTACTCTGGAAGTGGTCTTCGACGCAAGCCGCAGGATGTTCGAGATTCAAGGGGGGATCTCAAGTATTTTGAGGAGGCGGATGATGCAGATTACAAACGTGACCGAGATGGTAACAATGGTGGCGAAGGAGCCAAGCAAAATACCGCCCCTACTACCACTACTACAACTCCTGCCAACGAACCCCTCGAGATGGTGGTGGCCGCTACTGCACCTGCTTCTACATCGACCACCGCCCAAGAGCCTGACTCTACTGATAATTCGACGGCCGTCCAGCAGGCCCTTCAGCATCCATCGGTGGAATTTGCGCAGGTGCTTCGACCAAACAACCCCAAGGAAGCCAAAACTGAGCGCGACAGGGTGGAATACTTTTTACTCCTGGAAGATCTCACAGCTGGCATGAAGCGACCGTGCATGATGGACCTCAAAATGGGAACGCGCCAATATGGCGTTGAAGCGTCTCCTAGCAAGCAGAGGTCCCAGCAGGAAAAATGCAGGACGACTACCTCGTACGAGCTTGGGGTACGCATCTGCGGACTGCAAGTCTGGAACGTCAAGACACAAACGTATGACTTTCAGGACAAGTACTTTGGCCGAAAAGTTCAGGCGGGCAACGAGTTCCAGGCCGCTCTCACCAAGTTTCTTTACAACGGTGTCGACTTGCACTCCATCCTTCACCATATCCCAGTCATATTGAGGAAGCTTTCACAGCTGGAGCAGATTGTAAGCGAGCTGCGCGGCTATCGCTTCTACGCTGCGAGCTTGCTCATGTTCTACGACGGAGATACCTCTGACGAGAACGGAGGCTATGAGACGGCGTATGACTCCATGACGGACGCCGCGACAGATACCGAGGAGACGATCCGCAAGAAGAGAAATAAGCGTGAGATTGATTTCAAAGTGGCAGACTTTGCCAACAGCCTCACGCCGCTGGACAAGGTGGAAGACAAACCATGCCCACCCCAGCACCCTAACCAACCGGATCCTGGCTTCCTCAAGGGGCTGCGAAGCCTGAAGAAGTATTTTTTGCAGATCCAGCGAGACACGAGAGCCGAATTGGGGCTTGATCCTCGCGGATGGAGCTCATCCCAGGGCCTTGATGCCATGGACGATGAAGAAGACGACGGAATGATTAGTGTATAATCTTATTGTTCTCCATACAGAGGAAGCATGAGGGCATGTTTCAAGCGCATGATAACGCCTCTTGTCTTTCTTCCTTGATTTTCATTGCTTTAATCATCTCTTGTTCCTGTTTCATTTCCCCTTCTTTTACTTTATATCCTCTTTTAACGTTTCAACGACGCACCGTTTATGATTTTCCTTGTCTACAACGGATACCAGGTTGAGTGGATAGCATGGTGATGATGAGGCATACCAGACTTATCATCAGCTGCTGGACGCTTAAGCAAATGACGACGACCACGAAGCTTTTTTGTAATGCCGAGTATACTATTTGCGTATTTTCTTCTTTCTTTCTTTCTTTCTTTCTTCTGTCGTCCAAGGCATCCTCCATACATCAGCTCGGATGGTATTCATGGCTAGGTGGCCAGATGAGCGAGGAATCACGAACCAACAAACTGTGCTTTTTTACTGTACGGATAAGGGCGAAGCAATTCCCGGTTTCCGCATTTATAATGCCATTAGCCTTTAGACAAACTGTCGTACCGACATTTGATCTAGCGTGGAATCAGACTGTCTTACTATGTGCTTTTTTACTTTTCAAATGCTTCAAGTCTTTTTTGGCGGACAGGCGGATGGACGGCATGGGCACGGCACGGCAAGGGCAAACGGCATGGTACGATATTGGGCGAATAACAAGGGGCGCAGGTTCTTTTTAAGCTTTTTTTCTTTTTGCGAATTGTGTTTTTACTGTTTTTGTTATTTGTGTTTCTGGAACGGAATGAGAATGATGCTTAGAATGGTAGATAAAAATTGAATTGAATTGTTTGTTACTGTATTTTGGCTCTTTTGACACTGATGATTGAGAAACTTGGTGAAACTGGAATATGAGGGGCACTTTATCAAGTCCGATGAGCTGCAGCTGGCCACTCACTAATTCCGCCGCTGCATCATTACGAGACGCATCTCCTCTTTTACTCACCATGAAGCATTAACTCGATCTCTGATCAAGCAAAATTCCATCTACGACAAATCCTCATCCTCCTCACCTCAATTGTCATTCATCGTCATAAAAGAAGAACACAACCAGCAAAATGGGCGGCATCATTTCAAGCATCCAAAGCAGCATCACCGCCATCACAAGCGTCATCCGCACAATCTCCACGCTCAACGCCAAATACCAGGCCCTCCTGCAACGCATCGAAACGGGGCCATTCACTCCAGTAAATAACCCCACGGAATCATACTGGATGCGAGATGCTCCCTTTCCGGACATTGGCGATGTGTTGGGCGAGATACCGGAAGAGGCGGATGTGGTTGTTATAGGGAGCGGGATTACAGGCGCTGCTGCGGTGAAGATGTTGTGCGAGCTATCTTCTTCTTCTTCAACTGGGGATGATGGTAAGAAAGCGCCGAGGATTGTTGTTTTGGAGGCGAGACAGCTGTGTAGCGGCGCGACGGCGAGGAACGGCGGGCATATCAAGTGCACCCCCCACGAAGAGTTTTCTCGTCTGCGCAAGACCTTGGGAGAAGAGCGTGCAAGAAAGATTGTGAGGATGCAGATGAGGCATTTGGAGGTGTTGAAGCAAGTTGGTGAGGAGTTGCCGTGGGGGGAGGTTAGAGAGGTTGAGACTGTGGATGTTTTTCTTGAGAAGGATGGGTTTGAGAGGGCGAGGAGGGGGGTTGATGAGATGAGGGGGTGGATGCCTGAATTTGAGGTTTTTGTGTGGGAGGGGGAGAGGATGAGGGAGAAGGTGAGTTGTGATGTTTGATCTTCATGCTTGATGTTTGATGCTTAAAGCTTGATGCTTGATGCTTGAAGCTTGATGTCTAATGCTTGATATGGCTTGCTGAGATATGGATGCTGATGATTTTGAGAACTAGTTCGGGGTGAATCGCCATATTGTTGGTGCGATATCGTATCAGGCTGGGGCTCTTTGGCCATATCGTCTTGTTACGAGTACGTGGAACGACTTGATGACTCGATATCCAAACCTTACAATCAGCACGCATACACCTGTCTCATCTATCAGCACGAACAATGATTCTTCATCGTTCCCATACACTGTTCACTCTTCTCGCGGCACGATCCGTGCACGACACATTCTCCATGCTACAAATGCTTATACAGGTCATCTCGTTCCCGCCCTTCGAGGTTGTCTAACAGGGGTACTCGGACACATGACGGCGCAGCAACCAGGAGCTAAATTCGAGCCTGTGTGTCATGGTGGACGGTCTTGGTCAATAATGTACGGGACAGGATTCGAATATATAACGCAGCGGCCAGATGGAAATGATGGATCCCCGGGTGACTTAATGATTGGAGGAGGCTTGTTTAGGAGTAAAGATGAGGGATTGGATCAAATTGGTGTATGGGATGATTCCAGGGTGGATGCCTTCCCGTTGATGCATCTCAGAGGCAGCATGCCCACGGTATTTGAGCCAAAATGGGGTGCTGGGGGACAATTGAAAGGCGCATGGAGTGGAATCATGGGTTTCACGGGTGATGTGCTTCCCTTTGTGGGAAGTCTCTCACCTGAAGTCGGGGGACTAAGAAAGAGTCTTGGTGGAGGACTCGAGAACGGCGCCGGAGAGTGGATCGCTGCTGGGTTTAATGGTGAGGGTATGGTGTGGGCGTGGTTGAGCGGTGTTGCTGTGGCGATTATGATGCTTGGTAAGGAAGGGGATGATTTGGAGGAGAGTGTGGGACGGCCGGGGGGGAGGTTGGGGGAGTGGTATCCGGTGGAGGAGGTTAGGGTTGATAAGGCGAGGTTGAGGAGGGCGCGGTTGGAGAATTTGGCGAATGAGATTTGAAGTAGGATTGAGAATTGAGTGAGATGATTATTTGCTGTGGTGATTCGTTGAGTCTAAAAAAGGATTGACTCTGTTCCTGAAGAGTAGAGCAGAGGATTGAAACAATACTCTCTAAGTACTGGCATATTTCTCACTATTTGACTCCATCGGTTCGTTCTCTAGCATCAATTCTTTCTGACGGGAGGTACTATCACTACTTCATCCAGCAGCAGATGCTATAGCTGCTTTACGTTATTCAAGACATATCATTCTCCTCACCACCATCCTCAGTATCGTCTAGGTCGAATCCCTTCACATCCCCACTCTTTTGAGATACCAGACAAAGCTGCAAGCCTAACAGCCACCCACTGAAGTTCAAGAGCTGCCTTCATTTTGACGGCCTCTTCTTTACTGTTAACTGCAACACTGAAAGAATCTCCTGATTTTAGGTGATAGTTGCAATACCAATACCTGGGTACGTCTGTAGTAGTAGTTTGCAACATAGCATCGATGGCGTCATCGTAAGGCGGTTCGACTCTCTTACAGGATTTGATCCCATTTATCGGCATCCAGTGAAATTGAAATTGAACAACAGTGCTTCCATCGTCATTGGCGGTCATTTCGAGGTACTTCAGACCGAATAAACATTGGGCCCAATATCTACACAAGGTCGGGTGTAAACAAAGCATATTCCAACTATACTTAAAAGCGCCCGGGTAGTCTGTAGCCATAATACGGCTAATCTGCACCCAAACATCTCCCAGCAGTTGACTCAAAAAGGTCGAATCTGTAAAGACATCCATATCTATATAGATCCCAGCAAGACCGACAGGAGCAATATAGCAGGGTTCTACGGCTGTCGCTTTGGTCAAGACGCATCGTCGTTGATCTCTAAGAAAACACTAAGAATATATTCCCAGTTAGTGAGGATAGTAGCCTTACGGGATGATGATAAAAGAGATTTCTCATACCTTTTCTTGCTCATTATTCAGGTGGCTAATTTTACGGGTATCATGATTTACCATCGGCGCGAATGCGTCTGTACCTGAGGGGAATTCCCCATGGAACACTGTGTCCTTGTTAGAGATCAAAATCATCTATGTGTTTACAATCACATACAAAAAGGTAGTTGATAATGGGGAGTCGAAGCCCTCATGACAGATATGGTATCTTGACGAAGATCCTGCAGAGTCTCAACAGACATCAAGGAGAGAGCTGCTAGCTGAATGTTGGAGAAGTGAAAAGGCTTCCTAGATGTACCAAAGTCTTCATGTAGACGCCTGCGAAGCTCTCCGATGAGTTCGAGTTTGATTGGCAGTTCTTTCTCGGAGAGAAGAGAATCAAGTGGCACATGTCTTGGTTGTTCTTGAAGGAATTGGCACAGTTGTTTCTTTTGATATGCAGTTACTTGGGCTAGAAAGGCTGTGACTTCGGTCAAGATTGCGTGATCAGAAACGTCGAGAGTGCTGTCCATGGTGATTGATGGATGATTATTAAAGTCGCGTGACAAATGGAATTGTAATAGCAACTCGATAGATAGGATAAACGACGAAAACAGAGAGGCAGAAGAGGGGATATAGCTAATTAAATAGAATTATACACGGAGAACATAAGTAGATTTAGTTAGCAGAGTGAATTGCATCTGCAAGACTCCGATCTGGCGTGGCTAATCTCCTCTACAACACTGAGGTGAAGTTACACAGAAGTACCTAGTCACTTGAGAGTACCGATAATTCCAGATACTGGAACCATTAACTGCAGTCTCAAAGAGCACAAGAAAGAAGCCATCTCATTAAGTAGAAGAAGAAACTACTGGCTTAGGCAAAGAGCATCAATGTGTACATAGCCTACAGATATAAGTAATACTGACTACATCAATAACTTCGGAAGAAGCCGAGTGACTTTGTCTTTAAACTTGAAAAGACGCAGGTGCGCAGGCGGATATCTACATCGTCAAAGAGTGGGCGTGCCGTATTCTTCCACGTCGTAATATACAGCCGGTTTTCACAAATCTATCTTGCGGTACCGCGAGATTGTTGACTTCCAACGCCTATTCCTCCATAGCACCACCAGCCCATCGAGGGACTCATCCCATTACTGAGGTATTGCGTATCTCGCATCTTGTCTTCAGCTTCTACATTCTCTTCTTTGCCTCAGCCTTAGAATAGCGCTCAACTCCAGCCTGGTGCCTGCGTGACCTAAAAGCGGTGCCTAATAAACTCTAATGTGAGAGAATGTTCAGTATGATGGCTCTCAAACTCAGCTATTAACGATAAATCTTCTGACAGCTGTAAAACCGCTTCGGAAGTATTGTTAGTATTGTTTGTATATTGCGCAGTATCCAACAATTCTGCTTTCTCTAGCAGCTTAACCAACGATGCGTCTGGTGCTACCTCTACTATAGCAAATTGAGGGCTGTCAATTTCCCCCAGAGGAATCTTGATCTGGTCTTTTTGTAGCATTGGAGAGTTTCGAGAGTGAGATCGCATAGCAAACCGGAACTTGTTTTCCACGTCTTTAATAGTTTTTGAGCGAAAAAGGATGTCTTCATCAAAATCAATATCGAGGCGTTCCTCTATTTCGCAATGGATAGCAATGGCTGAGAGTGAGTCGAAATTCAACTCCCGTATGGTAGTCGTACTGTTGATTTTGGACTTGTCTAAACGGAGTTGGACGGCAAAAGACTCGATTATCTTTTCTCTGACCTCACAGCTGTTCAAGGGAAGAGGAACATGCTCATTTGAGTCCAGGCTGTCGGAAATTGAGTTCAGGCTGTTGGAAATTAAATCCTCTTGGCTCAATGAATCAGGCGTTACAGGGTCGTCTTGGCTCGAATTGAGTCTGCATTTGATGACAACCAAGTAGCCAGGTAATTGGAGATTTGATGCAATATGTACTATCAAGAAACTTGTACCAAGTTGGTTGCACAGCGTAAGGTGTAATAAGGAATTTAGAGATCTCTCCGGGGGAAACATGCCTGCGATAAAGTAGTCGGGAGGCGGAGATTCGAATGCCAGACGGCAGTTCAACCGAGGCCGAATCAAATCTCCATGCCGGTGGAAACTTGCTATATATATCGTCATCCTCTTGCTTGCGGCAATTTCATTTTCTTCTACCCAATGGGGGATTCGATTGCACAGCCGATAATACTCGTCCGGCTTGGGTTTCGCTCCATCTGCCCGCGATGTGCACCGAGCGAGCGGTACAGCAAGTAGACGAGTCGTGACACCCTTTGTGCCCTTCGCTGCTAGAGCGCAGTTCAAAAGGCAGTAGACTATGTCTCCATCGTCAAAGTCTCCATAAACTGGAAGATCGAGTCGAAGTCCTCTCTGGGACATCGAAAAGCCATCTCCAGGGGCTGCCGCACCTCTTGATACCATCTCTCCACAGCAGAGGAAATCCAAGGGCGATTGAGCCAGGGCTGTAGAGACTCTCCACAAGAATCTGTCGTCACGACAGAAACCCCATGCCAAGATGGACTGATCGTCGGACTTTTTAATGATCTCTTCCTGGAGGCGTTGGAAAGCCTTGTGCCCTTCGCCGTATAACAACGGCATGTTGACGTCAAAGATGCCCAAGAGACAGTATGCGATGTCTTCCTCCCTGGTGGTAGTGCGATTCGACGCCCACGACATCCTCTGTGCGATGCTGATAAAATCCATGGCCCGGCGTGCATCGATGACAGAGTCAACCAGCACCTTCTGGGAGATACCAGTTGCCGTAGCGATTTGCTCCCGGAGAGAAATCTTGTCGCCAAACTCCAGCCAAGTAGAGTCAAAGAAACGGACCGACTGGGGAGCAAGAAGCTCTTGAAGTGTCCAGCCTCTAGTGAACCATCGTGATCGGGCATAATTTCTCAACGCCTTTTGTATCTCTCGAGGCTCTGCGTTGACGCCGGGATGGCTCCAGTCGGATATATACACATAGCATTCGAGCGACATCTCGTACCATTGAAACATGGAGTTGATTGCCTCTTGGAGCTCCGCACTGCTTGACTTGTCGATGCAACATGTATCAATCCACACAAATTCGAAGTCGTCTTTAATCGCTTGTTGGCAGCATTTGATCACTTTAGCCCAGCCTTTCTTGGACTCTCGATAAGAATGCCCTTGTGTAATATCTTGGAAAGTAATTTCCTCGGCTTCCCATGTATGAGATAATATTGCATACGGGGGTATCGCATCACCAAAAAATTCGACGAGTTTTTGAGTCTTCGCGCATAGTAGCCGCATGACGTAAACTTTTGTTGTTGCGTTAGGTGTGTCTTTTTTTTTCTTTTACTTTACTGAAGAGAGAAGCTTGCTTGAAATATTGCGCAAGGGTTGAAAAGGAAGCGAATACTATAACAACATGAAGTGGAGGCAATAATACTGTAATACAATTGGGTAGTGAGATTCTAGGCACCAACAACTGGGGCGCCAATATACAAGGCAGTAAGAGAGGCTATGCAATATTGCAGGTGATAAGCTGCTAAACTACAACAATATCTTAGGTACATAAATAGTCGCAACTAAGAGCCGTATACCCCGGCTGGGTATGGCTCAATTAGCATGATAGAATAATAGTGATGAATTCAAGTTGACTCTGGTCAATTAAACATAGATACAGTTACCTGACTGGAAATCTAACTTTCACTTCTTTATACTCGCTTCGAATAGTTGGATAGTCAGTTGATAACACAACAATTAGATTGAACTGACCTGAGCACACTGCTTGTATGACAAAATTAGCCGATATCCTGCTTGACCCATTTGCCACGATGGTGATAGCAGCAATACCATGAAAATTAGGAGTGCTATCTGCTGGCAAAATATTTTTAGTCAACTCTATTGGCGTTAAAAGGAGGTTGAATACGAGGTGGTTTGTTGCTCTGTTCTTCCACAATAGGATTACTTCTGTCTTGTATCTAAACGGATCTACTTCACACATCCACTGACAAAATAAGAACTGATATAAAAGGAAGTTGAATAAGAAAAAATAAAGGTCGAATGTATGGATCCTTTGACCATGAATCTCCAAGCCCTAGAAGTATGAAGTATCTCTAGCCGTTGTAGATACGTAAGTACCTGGGCAGACTGTTTACGTTTACGGCTACCCACTGCAGATACACGATTCTATTGCTACTTTCTTACAATTCTTGTTCTCATATTTAGGTATTTTCTTTTTGTATCTACACAGATCGCCAATCTTAAATAACTGTGTGTAATTTTACCTTTGGTGGCGTAGAGAAAGCCTCTGTTGGATGCCTATTTAACTGGCCCCATCCCCTCTTTTGCGTTTTCCTTTCTATTTCCCATCTTGACAAACGAGTCGTTATCCCACCCCTATTCTCCCACCATTCAGACAATCTTTCATCTTCTTAAACGACGATCAATTACTATGGCCGAACCTTCTGATATTTCTGACCCGGTCATCTTGGCCGATGTCACGGCTTTTCTTGCACAAGGGACTGAAAGCCAGAAGAAACAACTGTGCAGATTCCTTAGAGCTCAGTCAAGCTACAGGTACTCCGCCCCTGATGCTATTCTTCCTGCCGAAGAACTTGCTATCAAGCTTGGAATCATCGAAGAACTGCGCAAAAATGAGGAACATTTTTCCTTTCAAAAGCCATTTCACTTTTCCTACATTCAACTAGCGACGCTCTGCCTAATACCGACCGAAACTCTTCAAGAGCTCCTTCACCCAAAGCAATTTCTCTCCAGTGTTCTATATCCTGAGGATTGGTTAAATATTCGTATGGGTCCCTTACGGCATTTAATGAGTCATTCTAACAGTGGTTTAGTGATCCGATGGAAACACCCTGCAGACAGCATCGAAGATGGAAGAAGAGGGCTGCCTGTAATATCTAGTAGCTCTAGAGATGAGCGGGAAAAGGTAGATTTGCTTTCTGTCTACCTAGTAATCTTAATATTTTACTGACCATTAAACTAGTGCAAGCTTCGAGACCAACGTACTTGCATTTTAACCCAGGCTGCGAACCCAGACGTGTGCCGTATCATGCCTTCTTCCGTTGCCGAAAGCAAGGCACAAATTGGCGCCCTTTTAACACCGGCATTTTTGTCAATTTTATTAGGACAGTCTGGACTTAAAATTGCCAGGATATTACTCAATGGAGCTCCAGATACTTTTGAACAAAGCTGGAACATGATTTGTTTGCATCCGCTCGTACGCTTGTGGTGGTCGGAGTGTTTATTCGGCTTGAAGTGCTTGGGAATCGACTCCAACGGTGAGCATTCCACTGTCAAGATACAGTTTCACTGGATGCCTATGAACTCTGTCAGACCTCACCAACCGGTCGAGCCTCCTTACGACAAAGCTACCAGCGCAATGCTAGAATCTATGGCGTCTGATGTGCAGGAAGGCTATTTTCACGGGCTGAAATCAGGGCAGATTTTTGAGATTCAACTTCCTAGCGAGGAGGATGCCGAGAAGATGAAGGCAGCCTTGGACGTGCAATGGGTGGCTGTTAGACTTGCAGCCTTGTCTGGAGCTGCTAGATCCTGGGAATGGGGGCTTGGTAACGACTTGTATGATGATGGAGATGATCATGTGGCGTATGGTACGTCTGATGTCGAGGACGAAGAGTAGAAGCTCTCAGAGTCTGCACAGATACTATAGCTATCGTAGTATATGGTAGCATGTGTAACTCTAAAATGTTTGCTAGATAATAGTCCTTCATAAAAAAGTGTGAGAACATGGCAAACCTATGCAGGTATCTGTCTGTCACCTGTCTGCCTTTAATTCTAAAGAATAAAATGATTTAATTTTCTTGGAAACAAAAGGTGTATCTAGCGCTGCTCATCCCTTTAAACTGCCTTATATACTCTCTGCTGCTCTACAAATATACTGCATGTACTATTACCCTGCGTCAGTTCGGTGCCGTGCAAAACATCTATATTGTAGCATGATTACAGGTATCCCCTTTTGCTGCGAAGTGAGAGGAGGACCACATATACCGGATCTCCTTGGCTCGCCGCGCTGGAGTAGAAAGTAGTTGTTAATCTGAGTTCCGCAGACGGTGCCATTCGTCCATCATCTCCTGGCACACTCTGGCCCATTGGCGGCCCATGTCTCTTAATGTCAAAAGGGGGTACCCTGCTGCCTCGTCGGTCTTCAGTCCGATCAAATTGTATAAATACGATATCGGCAGACGGTTCAGCTGCTTGCTTATGGCTGAGGAAACACTCGTTTTTAAGCCAGCGTTGGATCGTCAATGAGTAACCGTTCCTCTTGTTAGAGGTCTTCGTGTCTGTCACATATAAGCAACTGCGAGCCCACTCATGAGTATCCCCGTGTGCTTGGTGATTCGCCCAAAGAGTGAAATCAATGTGACCAGTCTCTTGCACACAAATCTAGAGCGTTATGATGCGGCTCCTATAGTTGATAACTCTATCGATGCACCATATACTGTATGAGCACCTGTATATTACGAATAGATCCGGGTTTGCAGTCACCCGAGGCGAGAATAGATATAAGCGATGAATGCACAGCCATAAGAAGATACACAAAGTCAAAATCACCATTGCTCCATTATGCCAATCCGTTCCCATGCCTACCTACCATAAAGCCTTTTCCCTCATCCTATACATTCGTATACATGCTTAATTCTAATATGCTATAGCCGTTCTATCCTAAAAACTCCGCCAATGTCCATTACACCATGATTATATAAATTCAGTCCGATTTCGGTTGGTCTTTCATCCCCGTTGTTACACTGCCACCCTATCAGGAGGGTTAAGCTTTCAAAAGCCTCGCAAACCATGCATCAAAACGATGGAAAAGACAGAAAATGACGGAGCCGTCTCTAGTATTACGAACCCCGTCTCAAGGAAAAACCCCTTAACTCTTGATGTCCCAGCATAAAGGCTAACACAGAAGCGCCATGTTGGAACACGTCGCTTTCATTCGTCCATAGCTGCCATCCTGTCCAACAAATGGCACTTAGCTCAAGCACACTCGTCATGGAAGCGACACACATGGCCAGTCTGGACAAGTCAGCGCCACCACGTAAGATCTGGTGGGTAGCACCTCCAACACTGCGAATGGCGATGATGCCAGCAATAGCTAGGATAGCGAGTCGCGCTTCTCTAGCATAAGGAGTCGTGATGAATTGGGGAATGAACCAAGAAGGAAGGATGGCCATCAAAAAGTAGAGGTCGTATTTATGTGAGGTCTGCGAACTAGAGAGGATAGGGATCTCAACTTGATGAATATCTTCATTCACAACGGTTTTCTCAGAGTCGGATTCGTCGTCGATGACGCTGGCAAAACTGAAGCTCTGTCCAAGGGCATCTGCCAGGGCATCCGTTTCGTCAGGAACCTCAGGTGCGAAGAAGCTGGGGCTCTTGAAGTCCACACTGCTGGCTCTCGGCATTTCTTCTCGCCTGTCATCCATATGGCCCATTCCGAAGCTGAAACTGCCCTCTTCCTTCCTTGGCTCAACTGAAAACGCTCTCTTAAACAGAGGAGCACCGGGGGGATTACGAAATCGCTGTGCTGGGTTCACCGGCGCAGGCGGCACCTTGTACCAGAATGGTCCAGCATCAGGCTGAGTAGGGGATTGGCCAAATGGACGCGCGCCAAGCTTGGACACAGGAGGATCTTGAAATGCCCGATATTGAGATTTTTGAGCATGCTTCGGTAGAGGGGACCAATCCATTGCATCAGCATCCTGTGCGCGAAGGCCCTTTTGAGGAGACTTGTCTGATATGCTGAAGCCGGCAAAAGAAAGTTCATCTTGAGCTGGTTGGAATGGTTGTTTGCTGAGTCGGGAAGGCGGCAATGGGTTCATTGGCCGCTGAGGTGTGGGATATTTGATAGGTGTTGGGGTTTTGACTGGCGACGGGTTTGCCGATTCGAGGGCTTCAGTCAGAGCCTCAGCAAGAGTCTTTGGTTCTCTTATTTTCCTTCTCGGCGCCGGTGAAGGCTTCTGGTTTGCGGTTGTCGTCCTCTTGGTTACCTTAAATAGCGGCGTGGTATCGACTTTGATAGACCCCCGAGCAAGATAGTAGATCTGAAGTTTTGGTCAGCGATGAACGGTTGATATGAGGTGAGAAAGCAAAGAAAACAAATCCGGATATACTAGCACTCACCAGTCCCATAATAGAAACCATTGCAAAATGCGCACTCAGCTGTGCCCCAGTGGACTGGGCCTGGCCTCCTTGCATATGGAGAACAGAGCGGAAAATGTGTCGAAAGAAGATGATGAGGCCTTGAAAGCAATACCACTGCGCGAATCCAAAGAGGTGCCGTGTAAACCCACGAACAAGCTGCACAATGTACGGATTCCACCAAGCAGAGAGAAATCCTACTCTAATGCTCCATCCAATTAGTGTCTCAGCATCGGGCAGGAAAGCCCGTAACCAGTTCAACCATGCAACAATCATCTGCTTTGTCGTGCCCTGGTCGTCCGGATCATACATTCCGTTCTCCTCACGCTTGTCTAGAACGGCTGAGGCGCTCACCAAGTGCCAGACAATCTGAATGATAAAGCCCCCCCACCACAGCCATCGTCCTATGGTGTTTGCCACATCAAGGTAAGTCATCCTCTTAGGAACTCTTCTGCCTCTACTCTTTTCCAACATCCGTCTCAAATGGTCGGTTTTTGCAGTGTAGCCAGCCTGCTCCAGGCGTTCGTCAACTTTCTTCTTGCAGTCCGCACATTCTTGAGGATAGCGCTTCTCCAGGTCTCTACGGTAGCGATAGTATTTGCGCTCGCGTTCGGCGTATTCTGGATGAGAGGGGTCGTCGGGGAAATACTGTGCCAATGATCTGGTAAATAGGCGTTGGTTCTTTAGGCAATTCTCGCAGAAAACACTTTCCGTATGTGAAAGTGTTTGAGATGGCAATTGTTTGACGAATCGCTTTGGTGTGGAAGATTCGAGGGCTGGAGGGTCGGTGACATCGCCATACTAGATACTTCTGTCAGCATCGATACTATTCAAAGATAAACGAAGACAACGGTTTGCGCCAAGTATAGTTGAGGAATGTGTCACGAACCTCGTCCAGATAGTTCCTCGCCTCACAAAAGGTGCAGAGAAAGTCGCGTATGTGGCCATCGTATCTGATGGATGACCGCTTCCCGCAGTAGAAGCAGGTCAGCAGCCTCCCCCTCAGGCGCACCATGGTCTGCCCGATTGCTGCCGCTCAGCCGTTAGTAGGTAGTCGCGATATATCCAAGGGGCTGTATGATGACGGCTGGCGCGACGAGGCGGCGATAGGATTGGCAGAGCTGCAGCAAAATCGAATGCAGGGCAGCGATTTAGTTGCTGCAGCTTTGGTCTGGAGTTTCTAGAAAGTTGGCGATTCTGCCAGGCGGTCAGCACCACAATTTATGCCATAAACACGCTAGCAGTCGCAGATTCCAGCGGCCCATCGGCGTCACTAGTGCCCTAAACGACCTAAACGGCCTGCTGTACCCCAAAAGCCCCGCTGAATACGGAGTACCATTGGCTCCAATGAGTTTAGGTGTGTTGTCAACGTCACTTCAGTGACGGCTTCAGATGATACTCGACTCTCCATCTATCATCCACATATTCGCTATTATTTTGACGAACCATCAAACTTACATCCACAAAGCATTGGCACTTGTTTTTTAGGCTCTTTGACTTGCATATTCTAGTTTTAAGTCTCGACTCCGAACAATGCCATCAATATGGCATCTTTAGCACCTGCATTACCGATTTCCTCAACGTCCTCAACCGCCTCTCTCCCATATCATCTCACCATCCGGTTTTCAAATTCCCTCCCAGATCTGGACCTAGATGTTCCGTCACCGCAAACCACAACAATTCTATCTCTGAAAAACCTAATACGAGAGCGCCTTGCGTCCCGCAATCGCCTTCGCTTCATCTACCAAGGTCGCCTGCTCCCCGATTCCTCAGCCCTCAGTTCCAGCATCAAGCCGCCTCCTCCCCCGTCTTCATCCCCATCAACTCATGACAGCGACTCCAAGAGCAAATCCAAAGGAAAGGGAAAAGCTGTGGACGATGGTGTGGTTCCTGTAAGGATATACATCAACTGCTCTATTGGCGATGAGCTCTCGCCCCAAGAACTCGCCGATGAGCAGGCTGCTGCGGCCAACCCCCCTGATGAATCATCGAGCGCTGCCTCATCCCATCCAAATGGCAATCCTTCATCATGGACTCGACCTCGTCCACGTGGTTTCGACCGTCTCCTCCAGACAGGCTTCACGCAGTCGGAAATCGAGACGTTACGCACACAGTTTGCCTCCATTCGCACAGAAGGCTTTGCGCCGGATGCCATGCCCTCACCAGACACTCTGCGCAACATGGAGGACGAATGGATCGACAGCAATGCTGGTGGTATCCCTTCGTCCAATGCTGCTACAGAAGACGATCTCAACGGCATGTCTAACATGCTGGACGTTATGATTCGCGGCATGATGGTGGGATTCTTCTTTCCCTTGGGTAGTTTGGCCTGGTTACTGCGCTCAGATGTGTGGAGTGAAAAATGGCAGGTCTTTGTAGGCTCTGGAGTAGCACTAAGTCTATTGGTGGGAGTCGTTATGAGCATTACCAACATTTACTACTGAGGGAGGAGAATATCTGGGATAGCATTTGCTTCTCCATGAGTACAATACGAGCGATTCCTTTTCTTGCGGAATTCAATCTCCTACATTTGATCTCTTTCTTGTAACGTTTACCAATCATTATATACCCACTTGATAGGTATTCTAGCAGGGCTCTACATACCTACCTAGTATGTGTTTAAAAAGTCTTTATCATGTCCGCGATACATGTTATGTTGCTCAGAGCTTGAAAAATAAGCTCAAATTAGCACGTGAAAGTGAAACATTTGACACATGCCATCAGGCACCAAGGCAAGAACAACCAACCTAAGATTATCTTATCTTCAACAAAAAGAAATCATTATCTAAAGTATTGCTAAGGAATGCACGCAAGAAATTACTTCTACTTCTACTTTCTTTCTCATCGCATCATTTTAACTCCTTCTATCGCTTCACATCTTCTCCTTTACTTCAGTCTCCTGCGGAACAGCGGCCTCTTCATCAGACGGATGCTCTGTAGATTCAGACACTTCCTGTGAGTTCGCCGCCTCTCTCGCGCGCAATACCTTGGTTCGCAACTCCCAGCCGCCAGACCAACCGATCCAGCCCGTCTCGTGTGGTCCTCGAATAAGAACAAGCAGCAGGCCGCCGCCGATGAGGCCGATGGACAGAGAGCCGCTCCTAATCCATCCGCCGCTTGCGTACAGCTTGTTTCCTACAGCCGTTCCAAACAGCTGGCCGCAGAAAGTGAAAACCATATAAACAGAGTTGACTGAGTTCTGAGCAGTCGGCTCCACGTTTGCGAATGCCATCCGGTTGGAAACAGTTACAATATTCATGCCCAAGTCTCCGATACTCGCCCAGATGACAGGTCCGGCCAACGAAAAGGTTCCGGTAAAAGTTCCGATACAAACTGCCGCGAGCAGTATAATATGCCCTATGATCAAGGTGCCGCTCGGATGCAGACGTGTCATGACCAGTCGTGAAAAGATTGGGCTAAAGAGAACCGGCGACATGCCCACCAGGGCGAAAAGACCAATAACAAGAGTCGATAGATGGAAGGGCGGCCCCGCGAGTTGAAACGTCAAGGTAGTCCAGAACGAAGTAAACATTCCCATGAGCAAAAAGGAAATGAGCGCCGACTGCGTTAGCACGGGTTGCTGGAAAGGCAGCTTTACCATCTTTACAAGGATACTGGGATAAGACGCGCCTGGTCGCAACACAGGAAAATCTGGCAGCAGCAAGAAGGCGATAAGGACAATTGCAAGCTGCAAGCCAAATGACATCCAGTAGATGTTTCGCCAGTTTGTGTATTCCGTCACAATACCGGAGAGCAATCGAGCTACCAGAATTCCAAAGACGAGCCCAGACATGACGATGGCGGTCATGGTGGGTCGGTGTCGAGCCGGGGCATAGCGCACAGTCAGAGGAAACATGAGTTGCGGTGTGACGGTGAAGAGACCGACGACATAGGACAAGCCGAGGAAGGACTCGAAAGTTTTCGTCAAAGTACAGCCAAGCCACTGTCATTCAAATTGTTAATCGCAAAGATTTCGATGAAACAGAAAGGCAATCAATGTCCCATCAACTTACAAACAACGATGTCACGAAAACCAAGCTGATGATCATCGGCCGCCGGCGCACAATATCGCCAACGGGGACGATGAAGAGCAAACCAGTGGCATAGCCAGCCTGCAACACTGTTGGAACCAGCGAAGCCCGCTCATCCGTAATGCCGAAATCTTCCGCTATGATGTGAAGAATTGGATGTGTATAGTAGAGGTTTGCGACACTAAAGGCTGCCACCTAGAATTGTCTATCAGCATCGCCATCGCAAAGGTCAAGGGTGTGTTCATCATACAAATCCGAAAATACAAGTCAGAGGCCATGACATTTCGAAGTTCTGTTCTGCATTCCATCTCAACCACGGCGGTGTCCAGAGGATCTTGGAAAGGATCTTGGAGAGGCCGGTTGGAGCCTTTTCGCCCGTGGTGTCTTCTCCAGTCGCTGCCATCGCTATCGATTCCGGCCGGTGGTCTTTGTCTTTCCAATCGTCTCTTCTCCTGCCAAGAAAGCTGCGATCTCAGCGACTTGGGCTCTTCAACGCCCTCTCTCTCCTCCTTTATAAATGACCGAATGCGCGAACAAAACACACCGACGAAATTTTTGGATGTTGACGGCAACGTTGACGGCAACGAACTGCCGTTCTTTACCCAATCAATGGAGTCGTGAGGGGCTTAACATCCAGCAGCTTATCTCCGTCAGACCCTTCGGTCATTGCTATGCTCCTGACAAATGGCGAATTTGTCAGCGCGGGCATGTTTCCCATATGCTTGAGAGAACTCTATCAACTCAACTTTAACAACATTTTCTCGTCAATGACAAGCTATGAGTTGCAAAGCTTCAAAAAGGCTCAAAATAGGTCTCTTTCTGATCGAATTTATGCCCATTGTCCCGTTTTGGAAATATTGAATGACCAATCAAATGCAGCGGGTGAGACCAGCGGCCCGTGCAGTCGCCACATTATCTCCACTAAGGCGTGATTGGTCTCGTTTTGACTAATCCAATACGTCCTGATGAGGCTTCAGCCGTACTAACAGAGGAGTTTGGTTAGGAGAAAAGAGCTCAGAATATCGAATTAAGTCCGATATAAGCTGCTCATTATGAGCGATCGAGACTGAATCTGCCGTGTGATCTGCCGTGTGATCGTTTTTCGGCAGACAAAGCTACGAACTCTGTTATAAATGGTCAGCAATGGTATGAGGTCGTTTCTATTCTTATCTTACACGGCATCTGACTTTACCGTGGTGAGAAGCCGAGAATACCGTCCTGACAACATATAAAAGCTATGTTTTACCCGCCATTCCACACTGCTAAATTCGCAACTTTGAAAGAATGCATCGACGACGTCTTGATGCTGTCTTAATACTACATCCATAAGAGTTGGTACTTGCGCACGAGAGCAACTCCTCTGAAGATTACCCTAGACACTCACGATATCAACGTACATTTCAGTGATGAGCAGGGTCATTAATAGAAAACAAATCGACAGACAAACTTTCAATGAGCAGAGCGGCTACTCTTGGTCAAGAACTTTCGACAACATATCTTATGATACTTGCACAATCGATACCCGCTGAGACAGTTTAAGGCGTGAAAGAGATCTGAGCTCTTCGGAGCATCCAAGCATTGAGACGACATATTATTTCATAACCTTCAGCCCTGGTGATAAGATGACAAAGTCTTCTCTACAGCGGCTAAAAGCTACATCAGCCGCGGCTCCTTATCGCTGTTATCATGGCAAGGGTCCCACAAAGAGTAATTGCATGCCTTTTGACAGTTTTCTCCCGCGCAATCACTTTCCAACAGCTGAAACGTACATGATACGTAACGGTACCAGCAAACCGTTCAATAAGTTCCGTACCCTACGGAGAAGAGCGAGTCTCCAGCAAATCTTAAAAAAAGCAAGGAGATGAGCAGCAGGGATAATACATTGAGGCTACCCCAGCGAACCGAGTCAAGGATCGGAGCAACGTACCCTTTCATTGACCGTGGTGAGACTCCACTGGTCTGTGCCCGATCTTCACCTGTAACACATATTAAATCAACACGAGCCTGCAACTGACCGCCTCAAGATCATCAATTAACTCCTATGACTACTCCATATTCCATACTTGGATGGCTTTCTTCTGAGGCAGATGTCTGCTCTAGAAGCTACACCCTTGTCCAGTCCTGGTTTCAATATCCGGCAGTCGGGCGTTACTAAGGAGTGTCATGGTGAACTATTGGTTCATCACGTGAATTAGTAGCCAACTCCTTATCTGGCGTGCCATATTCCTTGACCATTTGGTCTCCTAAGTGTAAAGGCTATTTTTTCCAAGAGACAATAGTGTGTAACGACACGGGATTCAGTTCTCGTCAAATCCGTACGGAACTCAACCCTAAAGGCAATCTTGATGCTACAGTCTTACCCGTAGGATGGTACCAGATTAACGGTGTCTTGTGATACGATGGCTTCTTGAAGATCATGAACAATTCTGGTCATTCTCGCCACGTGCCGAGCGAGGAGCCATAGTCAGCTCGACGGGGTCATTTTTCTCTCCATCCAGATGCCGGCGGAACCGAACTCGTTAACGAGCTGAGATTCCTACTCAAGACAAGAGGCTCCACGATGAATTGGTCTCGTGGGCTACTATGAATTATGGACCAGACCTCAACAACTATCCAGAGCATCAAAGAGTCTCCTTCTAGCTCATGCTCCGAACCCCGTTCCAGGAACTCGGGCCAAGGAGGATGAAGCTCTGGGCAAATCAGGCTGTCCTCTTGCAAAACGTTGCGGTCTGTTTTGATGTATCACATCTTTACCTGGCCAATTTCTTGCAGTAGCTTGTCTAGAATGCAGGCTCTCTGATGCTAGCACAATCGAGACTGTTACGCATGACTCGGCCACTGGAGCCCGCCACAATGGAGAAAATTACAGTTTTATGAGAGCCAGGGTCACGGAGCTGTCAAGGCAACATCTCACAGCTTGTTGGCCACTCGGCCGCACCAAGAAGCCGGTCCCATCCCACTCATTCTCCGCCGTCCACGGAGAGGCGATTCCCGCTTCGACATAACCTTCTCGACCTAAGGCTGTCTCCGGAACAAGGCCCTCCGGTTTAGTCTCCTCCCCCCCGCGCTATATACGTGTATACTCCAGGGGGGACCTCACCGCGCGCACGGGTGCGCTCAGCTTTTGATCGGCCAAGGGACATAGACGAGACAAACGGTCTTCTGGGGTACGTCTTGCATTTTGCAAGAACCCAGCGGTGAATTGCTGTTTTTGGAGCAGTCCGCGTAGAATATTCCCAATTTGTCAACCCCAGAGAGGATTCCGGAACTTACAAGGCTTGGAGGGGGGCTGTTGCTGCTGCAGCCTTCCGAATCAGCAATTCTATACAGCAAAAGCCTCCGGGTTTAGCAAGGCAATTTATATCGAACATGCATGTGCCGTCGCAACATGGGCAGCATTGTGGCTGGGGTACGAATATGCCCAATGCGACTGTGATGGCCAAAACGGCTGGCGGAACAGTGTGAGACGATGATACCTAGGCACGCGCAAGGAGAAAAGGAAGAGGGTGTCATCCATCTTCTCCGCACTTCCAAAGGGGACTAAACTGTGACTGAAAGGTGACAAGAATCCTATATGTCATCCAGGCATAATGGCGTGCGAGAATCCCATCGAGATTGCTGCGCCTTTTCAGAAACTCCGTCACGGACCGGCAATAAGCAACACAACCTCCTCCCCCAAGTTTTTTCTTGGCAAAAAAGCTTAGAATGTGATGCATCACAACAGGCGCGCGCGGGCTGGCCCTGGAGTGCGTATAATGCAAATAACTGGACACATGGGCACTGCGTTGTGGAATCGATCCAAGACATTTCCAGCTTAGAACAGCTAGCTACGAAGGCGAAAAAAAAGAAAAGAGATCTAGTGGCGTCTTTGGTTGCCGTCATTCTCAGCTCCTTCGTCAAAAGACGGCAGAGAAAAGGCGAGGCGGGCAGCGGGCCTGCACATCAGGTCCTAAAAAGGGACGCTACGAGAGAGGGACGATACGAACGTATTTTGCCCTTCTTTGCTTTTGGTGTCCTTCGCTTCCTCCCTCCCTTCCCTCGTCTCCCCTTGTCAAGCGACTTTTTTAGTTGGTGTTGAGTGCTCTTAGTACCTGCATGGTCCCTGGCATGACCTGGCACCTGGTTCTTCTGCAACGGCACAAGTTGTGACTAGCAGGGATGGAGAGCTCCGCACGCCGAGGAGCACTTCGCCGAAGTAGTTGCGTTACTGTAGATTGAACAGCAGCTTTTCTCCAGTGATTGCGATTCAAGAACGTACAGTATCCATACGGCTGGAAATTGAGGCACGGCACGTGGGTAAGGTTGCGTGTTATGGGCGATCTTGTTGGTAAATTTCTAACAAGTTGATAGTATTGCTTTATGTACAGTACAGGTTCTGAACCAGCCTCTATGATAATGACAGTTTCCGCCTCTCCATCCACGACGACAAAAAAAAAAAGGGAATCAAATCAATAGTAAGCCTCCCATCCATCCTCCCAATTGAATAATGTCCGTTTTCTTTGGCGGAGCGAATGGCCCGCCTGCCCTTGTTCCCTCGACCGCGGCTCAACCTCGCAGCCGGGACTGCAAATAAGTCGACCAGGGGGGGCGAATAAAAAAAATGACAACTCCCGACACCTATTCCCAAACGATGATAGCTCACATGTATGCGGACATTACACCTTACATGTATATTTCAGCCACCCCGGTAAACGACGCCTCCGTGCCTGACTAGCCCCCTGCAGCATGCAGTTCCCTCTTTCTGTCCTGGTGACCCCCAAATTACCTTGTATGAATCAACCTGCACCGGGCAAACACCTCCTATCGCACACCACTGCGGTACGAGTTCGACGGACGGATGCCGATGCACTTGTTCTTTTTTCATGATTCCCATGCCCCCAACCCATTTCCCTCTTTAGCCGGCAGAGAGAGGGTGTTATTGAGGGTGTTATTTCATGGTAGTAACACAAAAGAAAAGACACAAAAGGGTAACAAAAAAAAAGAGTAAAATAAAATTGTGTAAATGAGTCGTAAACGGGGCGTTGTCAGATGATCGTCAAGCACTATTTCCCTGAACGAACAAGTTTTTCGGGGCCACAACGACGAGGGCCATGAAGTTCAGGTGTTGTTTAGTAGGCATACCCCGCCGGCTTATCGACCGACTGTCGTTGATCCTTGAAGGGATCTTCATGATATCGCGCGACGGGCTTCGCCGTGGCAACGAGCGGGATGTCATCGACGCTCGAGTGCATCCCTGCCGACGAGACAATCTCCTCGTCGTCGAACTCGTGGCCCCGCTTGTTGCTTCGCCAGTTGCTGCTGGTGAGCGTCCCCGACTGGTTCTGGCTGCGATCGCCAGACTGGCGCGACAGGCCGCTGTTGCTTGCGTACGAGGTGACTTTGCACTTGAGCACCCGGAACATTGGTCCCAGTGTGGGTAGCGATGCGCCGATGATGAGCAAGGCCCCCTCGGCGACACCAAAGATGTCGAGGTATGGGACTGAATCTGCATCGTCATATCAAGATTAGCAATGTTGATCCTTTCCAGAGTTTTTTTCTTTTTTCTTTTTTACTCCACATGTTCTGTCTTCTCCCCCCAGTTGATAACTCACATGTGCGATCCTGCTCCATCTCTCTAAAGGCATCTTGGAATACTGTAAGCTTGTAGACTGACACGGCGCATGCCATGGCGCTGAGGCCAAGAGCAAAGCACACAGCCAATCGGTTTCTCAGAGGCATGTTAAGCCTCATAATAAAGGGAATCGGATAAAACGCAAAGAAAAGGTCGAGAAAGGCCGAGTACGCCGACGTTGCAAACGCCAGGCTCGTCAAGACCTCGCCGCTCGCACACGAGCCTCCCTCGATAGATTTGTCCCATTGGTAGGCTACGGGATGGCACTGCGCAAACCACCAGACCGACACGGCGAGGAAGCATGCCTGGCAAGTAATGGCCAGGCTCAGGAAGAGCACGGTCGTCTTAGTTCCATAGTCGAGGATTCGTTTGAGGATGGCGATGATGGCGAACTTGGGAAGGGAAAAGGACCAGATGACGACGGCGTTAATGATGGCGTTCCATTTGATGGCTTGCTCGAGCTGATCCGGCTCCAAAGTGTCTTCTCGCCGCCCCAGGCCGTAGCTGATGCCAATGCTGGAGCAGATGCAGCTGACGATGAGGATGACGAGGCAAACGAAGGTTACCAAGTCATCGAGGCCGAGGCGGCCATATCTGCCTCGGTGGAAACACGCTCGACAGATGAGGCGAAGTACGACGATGACTACAGGCGGAGAAGAGGAAAAAAGAAGCTTAAGTTAGCAAAAAATGACATGGAATATTGGCCAGAAAGGGCTTGTCAAACCTATGGAAATGGCAGTTAGGGACCAATTAACTTGGTTGGCCACGATGCCGAAGTCCTCAATCACCCCAAGTCCCATCTGGTAGTGGTGTTGTGAGCCCGATTACCGTCCATCCATGTATATATCCGAGCCCACGCCAATGTGAGAAGAGTGACGAAGCACTATTCTCGTCTCAAGAGGGCGCCCGGGACGAGACGATACTAATAAGGAGGTGGGATGCACCCTGTACTTGTACTGTAGCAACCCAGACCAGGCCAACAACCAAGTACCTCGTACTCCGTGCTTCTGCAACTCCATTAGGACAGAGTACTGGTAATTAACGACAGCCGGCCTCAACGGCTGCTCCACCCTCGTGCGGAATGGACGACGCCACCGCTAGCAGTTACCGATGGGGGGAGCCTCATGCCGGGGACGTGGGAAAGCAGGAACGGAATGCACGTCACAACGTTCAGCTTCATCCCACGTTTAGGACGGCCGCCCGTCGCAGTCGAGGCTGGTGGAACAAGAACAGGAACAGGCCGTGAGCATGATGGGGCCTCTCCGTTAGTACGGTAGCTTCTTTGGGTAATCTTCCACCCCCCCGGGCATCTTCTCCATACCCGGCCATTCTCTAACATGGTCCTCCCTTTTCCTTGGAAACAAGAAAAGGCATTTTCAGACCTTCTGTCACCGTCGCAATAAGGCCCAGTCTAAAAACCGGGCGGAGCGTCCCATCCCAAGAGAGATGGTCAGCCTGCCTGATAAGATTGTCCAAGGTAAAATTGGCCCCTTGGGCTAAAGCACTTCTCCACCACGGCCAGGCACGTCGCCAGCTTAGTAGTCTTTCCGGAGTCATGCTAACGCCAACGCCATGAACCATTTTGGAATTCCAGCGCCGCAAGCGCGCGGGGAACATTGGGGGATAGATGCCGGCGTGCTTCGAACAAAGTGGCTTTCCTCGTATGTCTGATATGGCGGTGTCGACCACACTGATACTGTTTATGGGCTTCGCAATAGTACTCGTAGTCCTTTTTGGCAAGGTAGCTGCGGATTCTCATTTCTTTGCTCGTACGAGTACGGGCACTATGTCGCAAAAGCTGCCTTTCTCTATCTCTCTTGTCATTGTGCTGTAATCACAAAAGATCCGCTGGGTCGAGAACTCGAGCCCGGCACACAATAAGAACCGAGCGTTTTGACCAGGTCTGATTTGAAAGCCCGCGGGTTTTATTGTTGCCCCCTGGACATGACGGCCTTGTGGAGATTTCGGGTTCGCAGCAGCGTGTCGGACCCTCCGCGATTGGGTCGCTCAAACTTGTCGTTTCTCTTGACTCAGCCATCGCCTCTCTGGCTGTACGGGTTTTTGCTTTTTCTTCTTCACTCGTATTGCTGTGGCAAAAAACATTGATTTCTCAAATCTACAGGTTGATCTTCAGGAGATGGAAAAGGAAGAGTGAAGAAAAAGGAAAGCAAATAGGGACAGGACTATTGGATCTGATGAAAGCATGTGTCAATCTCGTTAGAAAGGCCGATCCGATGCTGCTATTGCCATTTTGCAGCTGTGTCATGCGACACAAAACGGAAATACGCGAGACAAGAGAAAATAGAGTACGAGAGAAGGGGAGAAAGAAGTCGCCAAAGCAGGGATCATGGGCGTAGTGGGAAATAATGGCCAACAGACGGGCCATCGCCTATTAATAGGCTGTCATTCGAAAAAAGAAAAGAAGAAGCAGACAAAGCACAGCACTCCTTTACATGCATCGCTCAGACTCGTCGAGTATAATATGCTGCCTTGGCCCATGGACTCTTGCTCACATTGTAGTATTAAGCCTTGGTGTTTTCATGATAGCAATGCTGGCTTTCCGATGATCCATCGGTCACAAGGAACATCGTACGGAGTAGTTCGTGCCATTTGCTCATACGGATCCATCTGATCGAATCGACGTTGCTAAAGGCTGCTGTAGCGGCGGATCCGCGCATCCGATGAACGGGATGTATCTCTTCGTTCCAACGATGCGGGTGGCCTCTGCGGCGGCCCAGCATAAGCTTACAAGTTCGCAGTGCTGCTACTGATCCGTGCATCGTAAAGGAATACTAGCACTGTTCAATGTGATGGAGTATGAGTGCTGATAATGGCAATAATCAGCGCAGGCGCAGCCCTACGACAGGTCAAGCGGCCAAAAGTAGTTGCATGCGACGAGATGCCATGTTACCTGTCATTTTCCCCCTGAACAGCTTATGAGTGATGGCTGTGTGATGAAATATATATAGCATATCCACCTTTGTGTGATAGACCATGCGGGCGCCAGTCATCGACTCTGGACGGAGCATTACAAGAGCCGATCTCCCACCGAGGTTGATTGACGGTTGGTTTCCCGGCACGAAGTTTGTCCTGTCAAACATGTGATGACTGTGTACCGGAGTGACAGTTGGGTACTCGGCTGTTGTTTTTCGCATGCCTGTTAGTCTATGACTTCCGAAAAGCGGGACAGCACACATAGCTGTCCTTGATGCTGCGAATCTTACGATGCAGTCATCTATGCGGCAGCTTTCACGCCGACACCCCACAAATGGGTTAGGAAAGATGGGCTCAAATTTGTGATGGCATGATTGAACTTTGCATTCATAGGAGAGAGTCCTAGCCCAGCACAACTCGCATTGTGCTTTCGTATCCATCTTTTCTCGTCACAAGTAAAATAGCAAGGTAACGAGATGTCTCACTTTTTGACTGTCCTTGAAGAGCGTCTCATTGGACGGAAAGCCCGCAAATTTCCTTGGTTGGCTCGTCATTGGTTGGATGCTCCTTGAACTGGTCCAACGGTAGGTCCAAGAGATTGGTCGGTAGATGAATACTTCAAATCGAAGCAAACAGGCATCTTCAGCCAGCCAGGGTAAAAGGGGCTCACTTGGAGCCCACTCTGGTCCAGTTTTGCGCCTCGCTTGACAAACAACTTGACTGCAGTGCATGGCCAGGGCGGCGGTAATTGTGAAAATCATTTCGATGTCACAACTTGGCAGGCTGTCGTAAGGTTGATTGCGGTGACGCACCACTCCTCTATGGAGCTAGGGGGTTGACAAGCCAGCTTGTGCCAACCTCCCTATCAACTTAGGCTGAAGACGTGGTTCAAGGGAACTTAGTACTTGGGTGCTTGGGCCTTTGGTTGAATCCGATTGCGCAGCATCGCTCAGAATTCCAACTCCTCCACCTCCATTCCACACGTCACGCACGTCTTGACAGTCATGCCCTCCTCGTTCTCGACCGTTCGCCCCCATTCATGCACATGTCGGCCCCCTCCGCCCACAGCATCGCCAAACTTGCTTGGTGCCCCATTCTTGTTGCCGAGTGTCCCTGCCTGTCGTCGAAATGCTTCGGTCCTCGTCTTGCGCTTTAAGTCTAGCAGTTTCTCTTTGAACTTTGCCTCTTTGCGAGCCTTCTTCTGGGACTCGCGCCGTTCGTATTCCGCGTCCAGCGCTTCTGCTGAACCCCATTTCGTGCCGAGGGCGTATTCTTCTACCTGAAACCGCAAGAAGAGCATCATGTCGTGCCAGTGGGATTTGTGCGGATTTGGCTTGTTCAAATGAGGAAGCAGTTCGGGGTCCCGCAGCTCGGCTGTCAAAAGGGGAGGCGAAATCTCGTCAGTATTTCAAATCGTACCAATCTGCGTGAAAGAGAAACGAGGCTCGACTTACGATCTGTCAGGAGATAGTCTTCTTTGCACTCTGTTTTGGTCAACAGAGAATATTTTTCGGGATATTTATCTTTGCATTTGTTGCACACGCAGATGTGAAAGACTTCTTCCCACACAAAGTCAATCTCCAGACTTCCGCACTCTCGGCACTTCTTCCTTGTCTTTTGGTCGTCTAGAACACTAATGCCCGGCTCAAAAGGGCCTGCTTTTAGCCTCCTCAAGTTTTGTAACGTTTTTTGCTTTTCCCATTCTTGAATCGTCATGCCCTTCGGTCTCTGCTCGTCTGCCTGACCGGGCTTCTGAACGCCCAACGCATAGTTGTGAGGGTCATCCTCCATAGAGAGGAAGCCACCTTTTGTGTCCGTCATCGAGCTCATGTTGTAGTCTACAAACTTGGTGAACTTCTTTGCCGGTCGCAGGGCGGCCTCGTCTCCCACGTTACGCCCATCACGATTGTTGCCAGCCGCAATATCTCCTGTCGAAATTTCGTTAAGTGGCCGCTTTCCATTTGCGGGTTTCGAGACGTGCACATGTTCGGTAGGTATGAATCCAGCAGCTGACTTGGGAAGCACCTCCGCAGTTCCCGAGGCTCGCTGCTCAGCTTCTCGCTGTTCGCGGATGGCTTTGGCTCGTAGGCGACTCTCTTCCTGTAGCATTTTTGTGCTCTGGTTAGCCGGGGCATCCCTCTAGATATCTAGGAAACAAACGAACAATGCGCCTTGTCATCTCTGGAGTTTTCGATGACGTAGCTTGCGATTTGCTCGCAGCTGCTGGAGGCGTGACTGGACGCTCCATTGCGTGTATGTATCGAAACTCGCAGATGTAGTAAAGCAAAGGTTTATGAAGACTTGGAAGTAGAACGAATGCGCAAAAACTTGCAGGAGCTTAAAAGTGTAAGTGATGCACGGTTGAAGTATGAAGCGCTGGGGAATGAGGCGCGGGAGGGGCAAAAGACGTGACTCTAGAAAATCGCCCACTTAACGCGAAGTAACGTGACTTGGTAACTTGAGGCAATGGCAACGAATCAGGAAGTATCAGGTAATACCTGGTAAGTTGGCGCTTTATATTCCATTCTCGATACTTCTAAATTGATAACAAGCGAATACTAAGGGAAGCACAACAAAACGAAGATAGTCACACCGGGATACGTCACTAAGCATGCAAAATGCAAGGAACAAAATGAGATGTCAGAGATTAATCATTACGGACCAGTATGATTAAAGATCAAAGCGCCAGATAATATATATGCCAAAACAAAGGTAGTACACATTATCGAATCCGAACCCGCGCCCAGTAGAGCCTTTTTTGCCTGCTCATATATGATACATCTGTTCTGTAGAATCTTTTTACTCCTCCTTGGCACCGCCGCGACCGGCCTTCTCGGCAGCCTCGACAGCCTTCTTGTCGCTCTGGACAGTGCCGTTGGCACCCTGCATGGCGCTCATGAAGCCCTGGGCAGCCTTGAAGGGTCGCTTGAGATCGCCAGAGGCGGGTTGGTTAAAGATGTGGATCTTGGCGAGGTTGCCTTCGAAGACACCCTTGAGGGGGATAATGCTCTGGATGACGAGGGGGTTGGTGTACTTCATGTAGAGGTGCATGAACGACATCATGGCGATACCCATCAGCTGGCCACGCCAGAGCTGGCGGAGCTGGTTGGAGTCGTAGGCGTGGATCGTGGTGGTGACAAGCTTGCCCTCCTCGGAAGAGCCCATGGGCGCTGGCTCAACGTACTTGAGCGTAGTCATGTCTAGACAAAGAAACGCATGTTAGAGGATGGAACAAAACAAAAAAGAAACGATTCGAAAGTCAATGCTTTTGCGCAGCATCAATTCAGACACCACCTATGAGTCAGACGTACCCTTCTTCTTGTTGATCTGGAACTGGATGTAAAAATAGAGAGCGGCGATGATGACGTTGCTGCCAATGTAGATGGCGCGGACGAGGTTGAGCACGTTCTCGTCTTCGAAGGGGATCTTCTTGGTGACTTGCATCATACCAAGGATGATCATGAGGTTGGTGCTAGCCGTGGGAGTTAGCGAGATGCTCCAATGCGTATTCCTCGAGGTCGCCATCGTTTGTCGCGCCGTGACTTGCGACGAGGGTTTTCGCTGCTTCTTTCTCCTCGTGCCTCATCTCTCGTCTCTCGTCGCGGCGACAAACGAGCGCAACCGAAGCGATTCTTGTATGCACTTACATCTGAGGACTGATACCCATTGTGGCGGCGACTGCAAACGCAGTGATGGTCAAAAGAACAATCAAAAGGAGAGTGGCAAGCAAAAAAGAGGCCCGGATGCTGGCTTGAGAGCGATGGAATGTTCCTCTTTGTAAGGGAAAAGGTTCGATTCGTTTGTCCTTATACCAGAACTTTTTTTGGGGGCTTCGCTGGCCTTTCCGGCGATGGGCACCACCTTTTTCCGGGGGCGAATCGGGGCCCCGCTCCAAGCAGATTGGCAGATAAGGCCAACAGCGGCGGGTGAAGGCGTGCAGCCAATTCTTTTTGTTTCCGACGCCTTCGATTGAGATTGGCTGGGCTCTTGTTACTGTTACGGACCCTTGAATTAGAACATCCATATGGAGTACAGGCACCTATAATAAGAATTGCACACAAGGACAAGCAGCACAGAACTGCATCTGGTCAATGCTACCAGGCTCTCTCAAAGAGACTCAAGCCATCAAAAGCTCATGATTTCCGAATGCGTCGGATAAGGCACTTTTTCCTGTCTTTTGCCTCTTTTGTTTCTTGAAACTCACGTGCACGCGTAACCCAATCTCCACGTTTTACTACTCTGGGGTTTCAACGTCCTTTGTGTAACATTCCAGAAGCATCAGCCACGGCTCAGCAATACACTGACTTGACAATGGAATTGTCAAACATGGAAGTGGACTGCTACTCTTTTTTTGTGGTAACATAACAGCAGATTATTTATGGCTACGCTGATGAATGAATCCCACTACTCCTACGCCACCGCCATATCATGGACAATCCTCCTCAAAGAGCGCTGTTGAGAATCATCCAAGCTTCTCCTCCACCAGAATGCACGAGCAGCAACTCTTCAAAGACCGCCGTTGAAATCCCAAGATGCTACTCCACCAAGATTCCAAAACCGGCGATTCTTCAAAGACGGCCGCTGACAACTCTTGCATCATTCCTCCGTCTCTTCAATGGATTCTCTGCCAGTGATCAAAGGCTCAAAGCCACCACTTTGCCGTCATGTTAGTGAGAGTTTCTAAAAACACCATTCATCCACTTTCAATATCATCGAATTGGAGTATTTAAGATGGAGGTTATCTCGTCGTTGGAGACTGTCCTCCTCTCTCAGTACTACACCAAGGAATTCATATCCATATCCGCCACTAAAGCACGATATATCCCTTCTGACACAAGATATATGTTTACTCTTTGGAAGACAAAGTCCAAAACCACCTGCAAGACAAAGTCCAAGACAACCTCGAAAACCATCTGGAAAATGTGTGGCGGCGGTCATTCTCATTCTCACTCTCCTCGGGGCAGGGGCCGTCAATCCCACTCTCACCACTCTCACCACTCTCACTCTCACTCTCACACAAGGCGAGTTGGTGGTTGTGGCAGCCACAGTCACGGTCACGACCACGATGATCACCCGTCTAACGGCCGCTATGAACCGGAACTTGTCCAAATCGCTGTGCCGGAGCCAGAAGCAAAGCCATACGTATGCTACTGCACCGGCCCAATCCCCCCGATGCCCGCGCCAAAATGCTATCCGATGATCTGCTGCTACAAGGACGCACCGCCCAATTGCAACTGGCCGGTTATGCCTCCCAACTGCCTCCCTCCCCCTTGCCTTCCTGCCCCTTGCCTTCCCGCCAACTGCCTCCCTGCCAACTGTCTGCCGCCGGGCAGTTTCTCATACGTCTGCCCTCCTCCCCCGGCTTCCGATGAGTTCAGACTCGAGGTGATCGACACCAGCGACGGAAGGAACCGCGCTCGCAACGGAGAGAAGTACACCATCACGATCGACTCCAAGGCCACCATCGACGACGTTTTCTACATGGTCGATTGCCGAAACGAGAAGGATGTAAATGTGCGATGGAAGAATGACATTCTCGAGGAGCTGACCCAGGAGATTCGGGTAGGCGAACTGAGGCGCAATGCCAAGTGTCTCGTTGTCACGGACTTTTGCTGCGGTCACTGAGTATGCCAACCGAGTTGCCTATGACGAGGCAGAATGGAGGAGACAGAGGAACGGATGTTTTTTTGCATGGATGCTGTGACGACTTCAGCTTGAGATGACATGGTAGTATGATAGACTTGTATGAGTTTGAGTTTGAGTGGTTTTTGTACGGTAGTATTTGGATCTATTTTTATTCATGTTTGCTTGTTTGTTTGTAAGTAGCATGGGCTGGTTTGCCCTTATCGAGAAAAATCACAATATCATCGAGTTTCGTATTCCAAACGCCCGTCGTCGTCGTGATTGCAACAGCTCACCCCAAAAAGTTCCACCAGTCAGTCATCGTTAAACTCTCCGATTGTCCATCTCCCGAGACACAATGCAACACACGCGCACATGGCAACCCCCCCCCCCCCCCCCCCCCCTCCCCACAACGGATGGAGAAAAAACCGAGACCAGGGTTCGTTTAATTAAAAACTGGCAGAAAATCTCGAGACGCCATCTTGATGTGCAGAGCGCCGTTGAAATGAGATCTATACGTGACTCATGCACCCACTTTTCTTTAGGCAGAACACCAGGGTGGTTGACAGCCGCAGTTGACAACTCTCTCACACAAAGTGCTGCTGCTCTTAGACTATAACCCCCAAGACTCTTTCGCCTTGCTCGTGGCATGTTTTATCCCGCTTTCTGGGCCCTGAGTAACGAAATCTGGCAATTACCGAGAACCCGTTTAAGCACTTACTCCGCCTAGTTAGGAACTTTTTTCGTCATGCCGTGCTGTAACTGGTTTTAGCCCCTGTTCTGCTATTGTAAGTTGCATGTTCCTGTCTAAAAGCGCGCAAACCGTGGGTTTCTCGAGAACTAATGACTCAAGACAAGATACAGCATTCGTGTAATACCCTTTTTGGCGAACAAGTTGCATTTAACCTCGGCAACAGTTGACAGATTGTCAATTACCTGCTTTCATTCCTTTCTTCTCAATAGTTAAAAAGAATAATTGAGAGCATGTGGCTTTGGATGCCTGGAGAGACTGCCTACATGTATGACTTGCACAAGTTCTCGGTTCTGAAAAGAGTTCGTATTGAGCCAAAGCGCGCGTGATTGACGGCGCTGCATGTAAGTGGCTGCATGAGCGTCCTCGCGCCGGAACATTATCATCAGTGCAGTAGCAGCATGCACATGCATATGCTAATGCCAGAGGGGGGGTGTATGATGAAGACGCTGCGAACAGTAACATGCCTACACTCTGTTGCCTATCTAGGTACCGAATAGAGATCAATGTGTGCATGCACTGTACCAAAGAAGCCATCACCGGTGAGCAAACAAGCCGTACTTTCGGATCCGAATAGATTCTAGGGCGACCTTGCCCGGCACGGGGCTTCGGCTGTGGCGCAGGCCAGCGCCGCCACCAAAGCCGCCGTCCTGGTTTCCCGTTCCAGGTTTCGTCTCAAATAGTCTGTCCCAGGTCCCCAAAAGGAGGATGCCACTCGTATCGTATGACGGGCTCGTATCGCGGGCGGTTAATATCTTGCATGCTCGTATCGTAAATCTGACGGTGCGGCACTTGAAAAGGGCACTTGAAAAGGGCACTTGAAAAGGGCGCTTGAGAAGCAGGGCGAGACGAGACGAAATAAAGTAATACGGGCCTCTTGATTCTGTTATCTTACCGCCCGCGGCGTATTCGATACGCTACCCGGTAAGCATAAGGCTCTGGGGATGAGACAGGAGATCCTTAAGTGGGATGATGATGACTGTTACAATTTGGAATTTCGGTGCAGTTTCGTGACAGTTTCTGGATGGCACCTGAATGTAGTGGCTATTTTGCTAGTCTCATGGTTCTTGAAGTAAGGCGGAGAGCAAGGTGTTATTTGTTTAGTATTTCCCCGCGGGGTTACAGAGTGCCTTTCATACCTAGGTACATGTCGGTAATGACGGGACCCTCTTTGAGTGATGCTCCAGGGGAGAAGATAAAATGACCAATGGTTAGGCATATTCACCTATTCGCCTCCAAGAGGGAATTAACATCACTTCCAATTATCCGTCAAATAGGAGCTATATACGATGCACTACGGCAAAAGCCTGATATCAGCTCCTCGCCTCACGGATCACCACAGGAGGATGCATGGCGATCATGGTGAGATTCCCACGCCTAATCAAACCGACGCCCCCCCTGGTACGACTTATACATGATCTATTTAATAATGCAAATTCAAATAGCAAAGAAGTGATGATAGTTGAGACCTGAAAAACACCACAACCTCGTCATTGTGCTACGCAGTTGGCCATGCAGCCCTACGAGGCTCATGGGAAGCGAACTCCGTATGACAGCATCACATACCGTCTCACCCTAGACATACATGTACTCCATTCCGTGATAGCATGTGGTGTAAGATGAATGGAAGGATGAAGGCTAACTGGCTCAGCCCATGCCGGGAATGCGACGCTACTGTACGGCTACGGCTATACTCCAGACTACTGGATAGGGCAAACATGGCGGCTATTCACACTGGTTTGGTCCGGAGCGGCGCAGGTGACCGGCATGGCTGTGCCTTTCGCTCTCGGTCTGCCGGAATAAGCCCGTCGAATGCGCATCCTCGCCTTGCTGAGTTAATTGAAACGTCTGTGACTTTACCATGCGGGTTTTTTTTGTTTCGTTTTTTCATTTGCGTGTTTGCGGTTGTGTCTTTGCTCTAATTAAAGAGCGCGCGAAGATGTGTTCGTTCGGTAGTCGTTGCGTCATACCGGGATATTAGATGAGGTCTTTTGTCTTGGGTGGACAGATCTAGGCCCTTTAGCTGTTGACCCCATGACGATGATTGACACTGGGGATCAGGATACGTATTCCCAAAGAGCAATGAGTGAACTGGATAGTGCCAGTACGGAGAAGAGCCGAACTGTCAACATTACCCATGACAGGCAAGGATGATTAGTGCTCAATTTGTTTCGTTTCTTATCGGCATCGTGACAACTGTCTTCAGTGTCTCAGTCAATACCCGCAATACGATGTACGATGCGCCACGGCCCCCAGCCAAGCCATGCTCGAATGCCTCGCTTCATGTTCCCATCGCAACTTAATCTTCATCTCGCAGGGTAAAAAAGGGACACGTCGAGAGAGCTGCAAGGCCCGTGACGCCAAAAAACCGCTGACGGCACAGCCACCGTGTCCATGGTTTCTCAACGGCCTCGTTGAAGTTTGAAATGGCACCAGGCTGCTTGGATCCTTGGCCTTGCGGACTTTTGTTGTGGCACGCAAGCCACGCCTCTTAGACTCAGATCCTGCCTCTTGTATGTGCACCCTTTTCTTCTTGCACGACTCAGTCAGTCAGTCATTGGCTTTTGGGCACTTGGCACTTTGCTGTAAGACATGGCGCTCGGTATGATCGGTGCGTATTGCGAGTTGCTGGGATGAATTGGCTCTTTTTTCTGGTGTTCATGGTCACTCGCTTGCTTTACACGCACACCCTTTGAGGTATGACTCTTGTTCCGCCTTGTTTTGCCCAACCTTGTCTCTTCTTTTTTTGTTCTCTTTTCTGGTTTTTCAAACTTCTAGACTCGTCTACTCACATTGTTTATTCCGCCTCATTCTTTTTTAATCGCTCAAGACACCATGCGCTGTGAGGCATTATCCATTATCCCAGCGTTCTTCGCATCACTGCTGTCATCAGTGATGCAGAGCTTCAAACAGCGCTGTAACCACTTTAACCCCCCTGTAATACTGCCACTCTCTTTCGGGCAGCCCCACCCGCGGGAGCCTAGTTCTAGCGCCAAGAGCGCTCCACCCCTCATTAGCTGTGTCCCCACCGCCTGCCGCAACCGCAGCCCGGCGCTGCTGACAAAGTCGCACTCCGGCCAATGACGGCAGCCGGATTCTTTTCCTTCATACTTCGGTCCATGAACCATCTCAACCTTCGATTCTTCCATCATCCGCATGATACGCCTTAGGCGCTGCCCGTTCGCACACGCAAAATCAGGCTGCCGATGCTCCCACGCCCCTTTGATCTGCTCGGCCCTACTGCCACTCCCTCCATCCCCCCCAGCCCCAAGCAGCATGGCGCTCCCGAATCTGGCACAACCCAGACAGACAGACAGTCACAGCCATGACCTCTTTTTTCCCTTGGTGGAGGAATCGGCCGGAGGGGCCAGGGGGAGGGATAACCACATCGACTATACAGTGGAGAAAGCGCGCGGCTGCCTGGCTGGCTGCTGTCAAATCCTCCGGCATCCCAATCGAGATATAAGAGGCCTTGTTTGGCCTGAATTAAAAGGTTGAGTTCACTATCCGTTCAGTCACTACATTGAATCATTGCACATCACATCACAGCTGTTATACACATACCATATAGAGCTCTTTATCAGGTCTTGCATTTCATCGTGGCATCTCTCGTTCTTCTCTCGTTCCTCCCTCTTCTGGTTCTATCGATGGGAAGCACTGTTGGTTTACAACTGTCTCAACAACAACACTCGTTCTCTTGTTTAGACCTATAGCCACTGGATAGGATAATTGAAGCAACCTAGTTCTTCTTTCGTCTCAAATTCAGCCTTGCCGTTTCACCACTACCACTCAAGCACAGAGAACGCCTAGCACAACCGGTAACCATGTTCAACACCTTCAAGTACGACCCCGAGACCAAGAGCGTCCAAGAGCTCAGGCGGGCCTCAGACCCCATCTCTGCCCGATCAAGCCAGCACCAAGCTTGCAATAACTGCCACGCTAAAAAGGTAACAAGACGCAGCATCATGCAACTGACAAGCAAATCCTCTCCTTGTTGTTTATCCAACGCTAACCTCCCATTCCCTTGTACCAGCTCAAGTGCAGCGGCGACAAGAATGGATGTGAACGCTGCATCGCCAGCCAGCTCGTCTGCGAATACACCCGCTCTCCCTCTCGCAGAGGCGGTAGAAAATCCAGCGGCAGGAATTCCACTGATAGCCGCGAGTTAGCTGGCGGCGACAGCAGCCCTGGCAGCCATTCTGGCAAGTCAAGGCATCGGAGCAGCAAGCATCCCCAATATTCTGGGGCTAGCAGCAGCAAATCCAAGTCTCGATCCGGCGACTACGGTGATGCGTTGGACCTATTAGATCCTGACACGCTCGGTCCCGATGATGGATTCGACTTGCGCACTCTCTCTCTAGAGGGTAGCGGCGACGCCATGGGTTCAGATGGTACCTACGGGAGTGGCGCTTATTACGGCCAACAGCAGCATGGCGGAGGTAGCTGGCAGCAGATGCCCTCTCACGGACAATACGGCGAATACATGGGCGGCTCCAGCTCCAGTGGCCAAAACTACGACGGCGGAGAGTACTACGAAAACTATGACGAGTACGGACAGTACCACGACCAAAACGACCCCCGCTACTGGGGTGGCCACCAGCAGCAATAGCAGCTTGTTTCTGGTTTCCCTTTGAGTTTTGTGTTTTCACATGTTTTATGCGCTTTGCGTTGCGCTTTGCGAGTTGCATCTTTTCTTCATTTCTCTTTTCCTTTTCCTTTTTCCTTACTTCTTCCCTTTGTCTTTATTTTCACATTAGATCTGGCCCCGAGCGGCCATGTAACACCTTGGTGAAGATTGCAGCGCGTCTCATTTCATACCTACAATACCCCTTTACAGCATCAACTTGTATATTTATGAACCCTGTTTCCTTTGTTCCTTTGTATTTTTTCCTTTTCCAGCATTTCATTCTACGTTTTGTGTACTCTTCTTTGGCTCACCGCATCCTTCTCCCCTGTGCCTCCCTGCATGACGTATCCCGTCTACAGCGTTCAGCCTTGGGAAACTAGATGCTTGATTGGGCCGTGTACTTTTTTGTCTTGTTCTTTTTAGATGGAGGCTATGCCGGTAATGGGCTCATGATTGGACGATTTGGATTGGCTACATACTTTTATAGACCACTTGCTTTTGTAAGCTTAGTTAGATTCGATGTTACACTTGGATTCACCGTCGATGCATACACCTTTTTTGGTCAGATGGCATGCCTTGCCAGTCTTGTAATTCCCCCCTGCTTCTTCTTGACAGTATTTTGATGGAATAGCAATCTTTGCTCGTTCAAATCATGTATAGGCAACTGTCCACGAGACTCAGGTTTGACTCATCCTCACAATCGCATTTGCAATACGTGTGAGTCGACACACTCTCGTGACGTTCCTGACCAACAAACGGGCTCAGGTACCCTTGCTCCCCACCCCTTACAAAGTATAAACGAAGAAAAATTAAAAATAAAAACCCGAAAAACCCCTGGAGGCGGGAATGAAAACGAAACGAAACAAATGTAGTATGGTACGTGATGACTACGTCAACTCGCGGATTCAGCCCTGCGATAGGCCCTGGCGAAGTGATGTGTGTGCCTCAGGTGTACTGCCATCGGTCATGGCCACACCCCTTTTTTCTTTCGATCCTTACGGTAAAAGTAAAGGGTACCTAACTAGAGCAAGGTGGGTGGTAGTAGAGCGAGAGGAACTAAGTGCTGGAGTACAGTAGCAGGCAGGCACCAGATGCCATCGTGCAGGCTGGAATCGTTGACTGAACGATGATTGGTGTTTTTGTTTCTTGGTATGGGTTGCATGGTTTGTAGTAGTGGGTGCTTATTAAGGATCTAAGGGGTTTTTGCCGTGTTGGGTGCCTTGCATGGGTTTTGAAGATGGGGGGGCGTGTGTTTCCAAGAAAGCGGTTTATATTGAGATGGGTGGGAAATTACATACTGCGTTGGGGATTGTCTGTAGGCGTTCTTTACAAGAGATGGGAAATTGGGAGGAGGAAAAGTTCTTGAAACTGCGTGTAGTAGGACGGTTATTACGGCAATTGCACAGAGCCTTTTTTGTTTTTCACTCATATTGCTTTCTTTCGGCTTACATCGACGTTGCGTTTTCTAGTTCCACAGGACACAAAAAGCCGCTTATGCCAATCCTTCTGCCGCGTCTCCCGGGTATCTCCAAACCAACAACAAAATAAAGAAGACAACATTTAGTAACAAAGAAAAGCAAATCAAAGAGTCACGAGGGGAGCGTATCAGGCCATGTGAGCAGGCTGAAATAGAAGTTGCCTGCTGTAGAGTACGTATGTGCGCTCTTATGAGCTCTTTTCCGGTGGCGCTCGGATGTTCCGATGTGATGCTCTGTCACGATGTGAGGCGTGAGCTTCTTAGGCAGCCGAAGGATTCTGTCTACGCTGCCAACTTTTTTTTTTGTAGGCTGCACTTTTTGTACTTGTTGGCCTTGTGACTTTAACAGCAGTTTGAATACGCAGTATTCGTGGAACCCGTTGGGGTGTTTGCTATATGCGTCTTGTTAAGTAAAGAAGTGAAATCACTTAGATTCGGAATACCCTCAATTCTGTCGAGAATGGTATATCATCTATTATTCGTTACTCGAGGAGAGTCTATATTCTAAATTTGTGTTAATCAACTTATAAGACGCTCGTTAGTGGTCCAGTTCAATAATCGGCCGTCAGCTCATCTACTATCGCGCAAACGCAATGCGCAACCATTATCATTTAAACAAAAAAATAAATCGGTATCCAACATAGCGGCCATCTAATTGCAAGTCTAAACGCAACGCTCTAGGATGCGCGCTTATCTTCAGTAACCTGTGCCGAAGCGGGCGCCTTGGATTTCGGACGACTTGCATCCAAATACGCCTTGTCATCGTCTCTGATGGTCTTAAACAACGCTCTCGCAATAACCAGTCGCAGAACAAGGGAAAGAAGCGAAGTGAGCATAATGCCGCAGGCAGCAAGAAGCTGAATCCCAATATACTTGCCAGTACTATTGAGAATGGCACCCGATATGGGCGGGCCGATGAGTGATCCAATGCCTTTGAGGATGGACACCATGCCCAGTCTAGTCCCCAGACGACTCATATCTGGAGTAATGGAGGTCAAAACCACGGATCCCAGAGCTACTACACTACCGGACCAAAAACCATATAGAACGGCAAAGGCAATGTTACCAGCTGCATTTGTCACGCTGATCCAGTAAAAGACGCTTGCACTACTCAAGGCGCATACGACGACGTACGTGTCCAAAGAACCAACCTTGTCTGCAACGAACCCGGGTATAATTCTGCCTGGGATGGAAGAAGCGTTGAGAATAGGCAACAGATATGCGGCCAGCACGTGGCCCTGCATGCCGTGCAAGACGGCATAGCTCTGCAGGTAATAAGGCGGGTTAAAGAATGAAAGATTGTTAAAGAAGATGGCAATGCAGTAGAGAAGGTATGTCTTCTCCTTGAGGGCCGAAGAGTCCCAGAACCAGCGGATGGAGAAGCCGTTCTGCTGCCACCCGGGCTTCTTGGCCGCCGTGCGGGGCCGGATGATGATGAGCGCAAAGGAGCACATTGCAAACGCCATAAACCCCATGACTCTCATGGTCCAGCCGAAGCCTATCTGCGGCACGAGGTTCTGGAACATGAGGGGATACAGCGTTGCGCCAAGACCACTGCCCACAGTGGCGAGGCCCATGGCTCTAGCTCTGCGTCTCTTGAAGTACATGGGCACAATGGCAATGGAAGGGATGGAGAGACAGCAGGTGCCCAAGCCGAGGCAGACTCCCTGGGCCAGAAAGATTTGCCAATAGCGCGTGCTGATGCTGGTCATCATGAAGCCCAGGGTGACGAGAAGCGTTCCAGCGGCGAGCAGCGCGCGACAGTACCCTGCATCGTAGAGCGGGCCAATGACAGCTCCAACGGACATTAAGCAAAACACCTGGATGGACCCAATCCAGGAGATGGCCGAGGGCGTAGAGTCCTTGAGGAGATCTGTTTCGTAGTAGTTTTGGAAGACACCAAAGCTGTTGAGTAAGCCCCTGAATAACATCCAAATTAGCACATGTTCACAACCATTCTTTGACGAGTGAATTTTGCCATACAGGTGATTGAAATAGAGAGCGAATGAGGCCACGACCTGTAGCCACGCCTGTAATCCGCCATCCGGAGGCGCATTGCTGTCGTCCTGACCATTGTTCTGGGCCTGCTCAAGTGGTGCTGACTGTTCAAGAACGCCCGCATCGGCCGCACCGACAGGATGCGGCTCCATGGCCCTCTGCTCTTGGATCTGGATCTGAGACATGACCGGGGTTTCTCTCGTAAGTTCGAACACCGTAACATGAGAGCCAACTGCTGCTTCGGTATCGAGAGGAGCAAAGGCCAGAGACTAGCAGCTGGATATATGCACGCGCGATTGATAAGAAACGGGAAGCCGTGTCCGGATGCCGGCTCGTCACGTCGTAACTCCGCACGGGGAATTGGTAAGGAAAAGCACGATCTTTGCAGGGAATAAGTCGGGAGATGAAGACGGATAATGAATGCTGTTGCTAGCTAGCGTATTGCGGGGGGGTTTTTAGACGAGAGAGCCGATGGTGAGGACGAGGACGAGATGCTGGAGTTGTGAGCATCTTGACGAGAAGTTGAATGGTGAGGCTTAGATGTAATGAGAAGATGCCCAAAATTACGTTGGATGCCTTGGCGTTTGGTGTTTTGACCATTAATATGTCGTAGGCATAGGATTCGATGCATGTGACGCCACAAGAGAGAGGCTTGGAAGGGGAGCAATGAGATGGATTACATCAGCCATCTCATCAACCTATGAGATGGACGAGATGCTTCATAGGGAGGTACGGAACACAGGTGACTGGTATATACTGCATGACTACCTTCACCTTTTGGCTGCCCACGAACATGTACGAGTATGTAACCATTACCAGTATGTATTTCGTACGTACAACCCCTGGCTGCCAAAGCTCACGCATTAGATCCGAGACGCTACGGGCGCTTCAGGAAGGCCTTTGCTTTGCCTCATGCACGAGAATCTGCAGCATCCTTCAACAGCGCAGCAGGGGTGGTTCAACTTCAGGCGTCAGGTAACAGTGGCCAAACCTCGTCCCGTGATCAGTCGAGATTTTGGGACGATTTCCAACAAGACGGGACATTGGGCGCCCAACTAGGTCGAATAGGGTATCAAGGTATGTAGGCAAATACTGTATATACGCCATAAGCATGAGACAAGAGACAAGAGACGAGAGTATAGTAATTAAAAAAAGAAAGAAGAAAAAAAGGTTGCCGCTTGCGTACGTGCACCTCGCATCTGCAGCACTGTGGCTGGCATCAACTGACGATCCCCTTGGGCAAAACAAGAAAAACAAGCCACATACGACGTAGGCTCCCAAGCCATCAACCATCCCGCGGAGCAATTGGCTTTTTGGCGATCTTGTATTTCCGCCTCGATCAAAGGCGGGCTTACTCGCTTGTACCGGAAATATTGCTTCAGCTAGCAAAGGAGAAAAAAAGAGGGTGTGTTACTACATGTAACTACCTAAGAGTAGCTTGCGTCGGTGCCGCTTCGGCTTCTTCGCATCTTTCGACGATTGGGCTGACAATTGGAATTTTCTAATCCCACCTGAGCCTCGGTTTACGAATTCGAATAAAAAGAAGCAGCAGCGTCGTATTCCAATTATTATTTTCTGCAGCGTGTCGTCGCTAGCTGAAGCAATCTAGGCTTGCATGGCTAGCTCGCGGCCTGAGCGTAAGGCTCGGTGACGAAAACCGGTAGCTTGTCGCGTGTAATTTATTTTTGTTGTGTGTTTCATACGAACCTACACTTTTGGGCGAGCAGAAGTATGGAAAGCAAATCGTAATAACGGGGAAACTTCTAGCTTTGGGCTTTTGGAACGGGTTTGGTTTTGCCACCTCAGGCCAGAAAGCGCGCAATAATGGCTGGGCTCGTTGCAGGTTTTTGTTCTTTGTTCTACGGATTTAAGCTGGAGAGAAGGGAGGAAAGGACTTGACCCGAATGGGGAAATTGCTCTGCGGGCGAGACGGAGAGTTTTCAACAAAGCAAGTTCTGTACGGAGTACAGTATCAGTAATATTCTACAATGTTCTGTACATTTCATCATTAACGGAATGTCTTGAGGTGGTAGAGACAGAGACAGAAGCAGAGACACATGCGGCACTGTGTCGCGTGGGACAAAGCGCAGAGCAATTTCCCAATTTCTAATTTACCTTTCGGCGCAACAACCCCGTACAAGCGCCATTTGTAGCAGACGGGAGCGGGCTGGTTTAACTTGCAGAAAAGAGCTCCGAACTCCGTGGTCCCTGATGTTGGAAGCAATTAATAAGGCCCAAGTGGATTGGTAATGGGCCAACTGCCGGAGTACTTGGGAGGTACAAGCAGATACAGGGGATTAATTCTTGTGCGCGCTTTTGCCTTTTTTTGCGCCTAAAATACGGAGCACCTGATTTGAATTGTGTGGGATGGAGTTGGAGAACCAAGACCGAATCACGCCTAGAAGGAATCCATATTATCCTTGTGATTTTATTTATTTATTTTATTTATTTAGGTATCTATGTCCGTATTTTTTATATTAAGGCACATGTGCAGGTCGCTGGTAGCTCGCGTACTACTGCGGCCCTTCCGCGTCTAAAAGGCCCTCAAAGTCGTCAAACCCAAATCCGGCCGTTCCAGTAATTACGGCTTGTGGCCGGGCAGTCAGTCAACAGACGAGACGAGATCCGCTTGCCATCCGGGCCGTCTCGTCTCCTTTTGCGATCAATAGAGTGTAATTGTCTAGATCTCGCGAAACGAACCCCCTATTCTATGGGGTACTCCTACTACATCCATGCCGTCAGGTGATGGTGTTTGTATCGTAGCAGCCGGAATGGCTGGGCGAGTACATACTCCGTACGCACACGCGTAACTCTGTCTTTGGGGATTATTGGGGGGTTGCATGTCACATGTAATAACAAGAGATCCTGGCGCTGCGGCTGAGGAGAGGTCGTTTGGGGTAGGGTAGGGACACGTACGGAGTACCAGGTGATGGGCATGATGATGTGCGTGCTTGACCGGGTCTTGTCAGATTACTTGCGTCGTCGGTGACGGGCATGACTAGACGGGAAGGTTGCACGAAGTTATGCCTACGCGTTATGGATGTTCTCGGTATCGTAAGCATCTGTACTATTCATGGATGGGGCATATCGTGTTGACTGTACTCGTATGACGGCCTCGAGTATTGACCTGAGGTTACCCAGCTACTTGGGACCGCAAGACAAGAGCAAAGCACACGAGGTAGAGGCATCTCGTAGAAGGCATCAATTTCTCGCTGATTTCGGGGTATTACTGCATGTAGTCTTGATACCTAGCCCGAAATCCGACTTCAACCTCCTTTACACCTGATCACTAGGTCTGGCGCACAAGGCTCGGGACAGATGGGTGGTCGTGGATGGAAGAGATTCCGTGTTTTTTACGTTCGGTACCGTAGGATCGGGCATTTGCTCCCACTCACATCACATCTCAGCAACCAACCCCCATCAGGGCATTCCGGGGAACTTATTGCGATGGAACGAAGCCCGATAGAACCTGAGCCTCCTTGGCATGCTTAGGTGCTGGGTGCATGTACGAGTAGGATGTAGGCACCACTACGTACGGCTGAGTCGTTCCAAGTGATCCGAGAGGTTCTCGATCCCAAGATTGCATCAAACAGCAAATCGCTGCAGCCACCCGTACACCAACCAGTCACGAAAATCACTAAGGGGATCAACTTGATATCATCGTGCAGCGTGCTATTTTTATTTTTTACTCGTCATCCTTTTTCCTTCGGCGGCCGATGGTCAGCGCGGGGTGGCTTGTGAGGAGAAGAGACATGGGAGAGCTTCTCCTCACTCCCACAGTCGTTGACGTCTTAGCTTCCCCCCTTTGCTTCACCTTAATAAAGCGCGAACGCTTCCTAAGCTACGTAGCAATGGTGAATAACTTGGACATTTGTCGAGTTGGCCTGGACAATGCATCCCGCGTGTGTCATTTCCGCATCCAGACATTGGTGAAAATAGGAACACGGATCCCTGCACTCTGGACCAAGCAATCTTTCACATGGACAGCTGTGCTGCGTGCTAGAGCCGATATACAGCGAATGAGAGAAGACGCAGCAAATCTCGGGTTGCCGAATGACATGACCAGAGCCATCTCCATCTCAGGGTCCAATTGCGTGGGCGACGGTGGCCTGCATCCCTGTGCCGCGGATGCTTAGTGTTTGCCTCGGTGGCGTCTCTGGCCTAACAGCTCCTTGAGACACACAGGCGCCTCCTCTAGCTAGCTAGCTTGAAAGGGGAGATGAAGTGAGGGAAGAAAAGAGATGAAATGTCAGCGCATGCAGTTGTGCGTTGGCAACGAGACCAGTGCAAAGAATTGAGCCGTTGGGAGGGCCATTCACCACCTGTAAGGACACCCATCTGGAATTGAGTCGCGTGAGCACATACAGGGACACTTTTGGCGGCCCCAATCGGACTTGCAGCGGCGATACTTGGTAAAATTGTCTTCAGTATCACCATCAATCCATATTTAACCATCAATATTGCATGTCTCCCTGCATGCATATGTACATGTAGGTAGAAAAGCTGCATCCTCCAGCGGGCTGAGCCATTGGTGCCCTAGAACTGTGTTGAGCAAGGCTCCAGCTAGCTGCCCAGCCACCAGCAGAAATGCAATGGATGGCGCTGGGATCCTTTGTCCAGACTGTTGCCACAGAGGGACAAGCTTTTTCATTCGACGACTTAACGAAGGGGGGGCTGCGGGAACAAGCAGCTGGAGAAGAAGGGCGAGTAAATTGGAGTACGAGTATGTACAGACGCGTGTACTGTGCAGTGCAAAAAGTGGTTGGATGATCCAACTCTGGACTTTTCATCAAGTCTCCGTCCCCCATAGACTGGAGTAAATTAGGTCCACCGGTACTTGAGGTCCATTGAATTCTATGGAGGTAGAATCATGGAGCCAGCACACTGGAGACTTTCGAACCTTCAATCTGACCTGCTTCGTAAGCTGCTGGAAGCATGGAGAGCAGCTCGTCATGGACCGCCGTGGAAGTGCCTCAGTCATGGCACCACACTATTTGCCGCTACCTGGGCAATAGACCAAGCTCGACTTCACAGTTAGCAAGCTTCAATGGCTCCAGTCTCTTTTCCTCTGTCTCGCTCTCGTTCGAATCCCGAGAAAAAAAAAGAGGTCCGCTGCAGCCGCGATCCGAGACGGGAACGGCACTAACAACGTCCGTGAATACTGGCGCAGTACCTCCAGAGTACTCGTACCAACCAGCCCGATGAGATGAGTTCTGGACCAACAGTGAACCTAATGCACTAAAATTGCCCGCTAAGTACTGGACCTCACTGGACAGCACATCACAGCTTCACTGTACGATTGATACTGGCATGGACCCAACTGGTACAGTAACTGGCACTGCACCCCACCCTCAGAGAGGTACAGAGGCCCGCTCCAGAAGCCGGCCCACCGCGATGCCACCAATTCCGGCCCCAAAACTGGAAAAGGGCTCTAATGCACTCGAACCAGACAGACCTGACCTCTTAGTAGTACATACATGTACACATGTACATAAGCTGGTGCCGACAAGGGTTGTGGGATGCGCATGGGGGGCAGTTTTAAAATGGGTATGAGAGAGGTCTGGTGTTCTGGCTATTGGGTACTGGGTACCGCCGGAGCATGCGATGGTCTGCGTAACAAGTACGTGTAGCAACCATTAAATTCACTCGTCAGCTGCAGTACCCAATACTCGCTCCAGCTCGCCGCCGCACTGTACCCGCTACCCTCGCGCTCGCATGTCGCGCCTTGGACCCTGCCCGGTACCTACGGCTGCTCGCCTGGCTGCCGGTACGTACCCAGCAGCACCCAATGCCCTGTAAACCAACCCCCATGCCCCGTCTCAGTCGACCTCCAAACCTGGCGATCTCCCTCCCACATCCATCCTCCCACGCGACCTTGCCTGTTCTTCCTGACCGAAGCCTGCAACTCTCCTCGTACTTACATTTACACTGGCCTTCTCCCACTCTCGTCAAGATGGCTTCTCAACTCCCTCTTGATTCTTCCAGAAGGAATCCTACGATCCTTTAGGCCTTGCCCGCTAGCAGTGCCTTTGTGAAGCCATTGTACACCGAAAAAATCCTTGCTTCATACCATCTGCCCTCTACTCTTTACTCTACTCTCCTCTCTTGTTAATCACGGTCTCAAGACTTGAATCTCGCCTTTGCTCCTATTCACAAGCCTACTCTTGAACAAACGGACTTGCCTCAATACCTATCCTCCATACCGTCATCCTTCCGGCCTCGAACTTTACTGAACTCTATCTGAACACTACATTCAAAGTTGCCGTGATTCAAGCATAGAGTTCTACAACTACACCAAGCCATCAAACCTCATATTCGGTTGCGCAGATAACAGAATCTACCGATATACCTTATAAAACGACGCGAGCTGGTCGGCATGGCACTAAATATCCTCTCCGACAATACTGTCCTCCCCTTTGCCTCCGAAACTCCTCTTACCTCCCCCCAACTGTTTCCTACCCTGCTTCCGACGCAAGATCACGACTTGATACTCGAAAACCTATCCTTCTCCATGTCCGAGATGAAGACGCAAAGTGTCGTGGATGACCGGACTCTGATCGAGGAACAAACCGTCTCACGCACTCAGCGCCGCGCTGCTGTTCAGCAGGCGCTGCCGTCTTCAACGCTACCTAGGGCTAGTGCTATGTCTCGTGAGTTGCTCCACCCTTGTCCTTGTCCTTCTTTTGTATGACGTCTGAACGGTACTGACCATTTCCCAGGCTCTACATCAAGTGGATCAGTAGTATCAGTTACTGCAACAAACGTCTCAGAATTCCCGGCAACGCCCATGGATGGTAGACCAGTCAATTTTGGCTTGGTTGTTCCTGGTGTTTACCGAAGCAGCTATCCTAAGAAGGAAGACTATGCCTTCTTGAAGAGCCTGAAGCTGAAGACGATAGTGTATGTGTTGGCACCTATCCATGTCGCTCACTCTTGAAACTAACCCCATCTTAGTACCCTGGTCAAGAAAGATGACCCCGATCACGAGCTTGAGTCCTTTGTCGCTGCCAATGGCATCCAGCAGGCCGTCTTCAACATGAAGGGAACAAAGAAAGAACCAATTCCGCCCAGCACCATGGCCGCCATTCTCGAACTTGTTCTGGATCGAAAAAACTATCCTCTCATGATCCATTGCAACCACGGAAAGCACCGTACCGGATGCGTCGTAGCCGTTGTTCGCAAGCTGTCTGGCTGGGGCCTCGATAGAGTCGTTGACGAGTACACCACCTATGCCTCCCCCAAGGTTCGGGAATGTGATGTCGAGTACATTACCTCATTTCAGCCCAGCTCGCTCGAGATTACATTGGTTCGGTCGGTTCATGCCGAGAATCCGCGCTTCGGCCCACTCCAAGTGCGGTCATTTATGAGGACCCTTTTGTTCACTGCCGTGGTCACGACAATATGGCTGGTGTCTGGTTCTCGCATGGCAGTTCAACGCAACAATATGTCCAGCTAGGATGACTTTTCGGAAGAGTCAGAAAAAGTTAGCTGAAAGGTGTACTACGTTATTGCGACTCCAGCTTTTTTTCTATTCATGACAGCGACACCCGAAAGAATTGCAAACAAGAACGAAGAGAGAAAGAAAGAAAGAGAGAGAGAGAGAGAGAGAGAGAGAGAGACGCGGTATCATAACCGCAGATATAGAACAAGGTTTACGGAACATTCTATTATTACCAGTGTTGGGTGCTGCATGGGAAAGGCATCACGGTACAGATTTGTACTTGGGATCTTATGGGTGGGGATTGGGCTCGCAGAGACTTCAAGAGCTGAGACGATCTGCGAATCGGCGTTTTTTGTGTTGATGATGGTATTCTTCTTCTTGTTTCCTTTGTCGACTTTTTTTTGTTAGAAGAGGTGGCGATGTAAAAGCACACGATAGTTGCGCTTTGCATGCTAATTAACTACCCTGTTTGCCCCATCTCGCTTTTTTATCATCATATCATCATTATCATCCTTGGTGTTGTGGATTTGGGAAGTGGATATTATGTCTTATATCCAATATTTGTATAGACGGTAGTGGTTCACACTTACTTGGAGGCCATTTGTGCTAGAAACACCATTGGCCTGTGGTTGAATACGAAACCTATTTGTATCGCCAATTCAGTCAAAGTGTCATATTGTGAATTTTGCGTAATTCTGATTCCACGCTAAACATGTGCAAGTAGGTAATAGTATACATCTCATGACTCCAACCAAAATGAAGTCCCAGTCGTTCCCTAAGTAGTCATACAATGCCCTCTCCATCTCCATCTCTCCATCCATCTTCTGCCACGTATCTTTTGTTTCTTTCTCCTCTAACCCTAAGCCTCACCTGATTTTTGTCGTCGTTTTCACTTCTTGTCGTCAAACTGCCCCCACCGATTCCGGCTCTCCCTCTCGTCCCTATCACGATCCTTGCTGCCATGCAGATATACCCAACCGCCCGCCACGCAGTTCGCCGCACCGAGCCCGACGGCCGTCCCGCGCACGATGCCGCGGATGCTGAATTTCGCGCGGAGGGACTGGCGCCGTCGGAGGGCGAGCAGGGCGTAGAGGCCGGACCAGGCGGCGGTGAGGCCTGCGCTGGCGGTTGGGTAGCCGGAGAGGTTGAGGTAGGACGAGAAGAGGAGGGGGGCGGTGATGAGGGTTGCGAGGAGGGAGGGGGGGAGGGAGGATGCTATATATGAGAGAGAGATTTTGTTAGCGGTGAAGAATGAGGTGAGAGGTGAGTTTGTGAGAGTTGTTGAGGATGTATATGTGAGATGAGGATTTAGAAGGAGATTTTTTTTGGTGTAAGATGGAGGATGGGATGAGGTGAGGGAGGACTTACAGCCCCATTCGGTGAGACGCTCGGTTATAGATTTTTCGATTGCCTCTTTTTCGGATGCCATGATGGGGTTTTGTGTTGGTGTTGAACTTTATGTGGTTGAGATGTGGTTTATTTTTTTTTCATGTGAGATCGCCAATGTCCATAAGTGAGGTTGAAGGTGACGTGATGTATCTCTATTATGATGACTAAGCATTGCATTCTATAGTAGATTCACTTGGTTGAACGATTGTAGGGTTCGAATTTTGGATTGTACAGTATTAATCTAATGATCACTTTGATTACTTTGAAATTTGAAAATAATTGCTTCAATTGAGAGTTTATTCATTGAACAATGGCTCGGAGGTATAATGAAATCAAGCTGTTGTAGATATTTTGATGCCCGGCACAAGTACAAACGCGGGCCGGCCGAATGATTCGCCGACGACCCCAAAATTTCCATATTCATCGCACGACCAATATCCACCAACATCGAATTCGATCTCGAGAAGACGGCCAAGTTGAACCGCCGCAACTGCAACCCAATCTCCGGTCCAATTCACCACATAAACGACTCTTCTGAAGCATTCTCGAGTCGACCTCGCTCAAAAGAAATCACCACTCGAATCAAAGCCCCTCCACACAAAATCCGCCATCATGGGCGGCAGGCAAATCCGCCCCGCGGGCGTCTACAAGGCCGTCCGCGAAGAGCTCAAGCACCAGCTCATGCCCGGCTACAACGTGCCCTCGCCGCCGTGGTTCGCCGTCATGAACTCGGTGCCCCCGTCAGAGGCGCTCGTGCGCACCGTCACGCCGCGCCACCGCATGCCCAACCCAAAGGCCACGAAGCCGAAGAAGCTGTTCCGCCCGCAGAGCATTGCGTACCCGGAGGATGCGCTACGGACGAGCTTCTACAAGGATCACCCGTGGGAGTTGGCGAGACCGAGGGTTGTGCTGGAGTTGGATGGAAAAGATTACCAGCATTGTGACTGGAGTAAAGGGCTGAGACAGCCGGGCATTCCACTATCAGGTGAAAGGTAGGAAAAATCCCCAAGGCCCCGCGGTATATCTCGATGGAGGGGAAGAATATTCACTGACGAAATTTCTCTGTTACAGCGTCGTGCAACGCCAGCTGTGGTTAATGGAAAACGAAAAGATGAGCAAGCGCAAGGCATACGACACGGTCCGCCGAGAATTCTACAGGCTGCGCCAGCAAGAGGAGGTCGAGAAAAGGATAGCCATCGAGGAGGCGCGCTACGTCGGCGCGTACTTTGGCAAGACAAGATTGAATATCGGCATGCAGCTCGAGGACCAGGAGTACGAGAACTGGAAGATTTGGGCCGGCAAGGAGACGGCGAACCGGGAGGCCAGGGCAAGCTCGGACATTGAGACGTTTGGACTTGAGGAGGAGGAGGGTGCGGCGGAGACGGCGGAGGCGCAGCCTGTGACGGCGGCGGCATAGGTATAGACTCGGAGGGCTGGCATGCTTGTATCATATGACTTGTACGAAGACAATCGGAGAGACGGTTATAAAAAAAGAAGGTAAAATTATGTTATCATTATTTGGCATGGCTGGGTTCTATGTCATCCAAGCGGCGGGAATTAAAGACAATTTCTCCTGCATTCTGTACGCGATATCGAGTTGCGACTTCTTGGTGCTGTGTGACAAAGACGTCTGCTATGCCGGTGTAGAATAGGAGTTTGCCCGTCAGACTGAGAGTCGATATGCGTGCCCAGGACTCAATGTATATGACCTTCATGCAGCTCTCAGGGACAAAGTAAACCATCTTGAGTAAGTGCACCGCCAACGCAACAAAGAAGCCAGTAGCCGGCCCGTTTGAAAACACGCGGCTGGGATAGCACGGCTTCATCTTCATCCCAACCAAGCCTTTTGGTGGGATGAGCAGCGCGGGGAATATCTCGACAATGCTGAGCAGCGCGGTAAAGGGGGTTGACCAGAGCGGCTGGTGGACTCGGCGCGCGCGGGTGACGATGAACTTGTCGTACGTGCCGGGGGACGTCCCACGAGATTCGCACAGGAGTGCCAGGCTTTCCTCGTAGTCGTGGACGTGGTTTTCCGACATGGAGTCGCCGCTGGAGATGAGGTAGCGGCGGTGGAAGTCGGCGAAGTCGCAGAAGCCGTCGTCCATCATCATGAGCATCTCTTTTGTGTGGCCTCCGGAGCCGAGGACGAAGAGGTTGTAGTCTATGGGAGCACGCTGGACGAGGCTGTTTTGTGAGTTGGGCTGTCTTGCGCTTCTGTTGCGGCTGCGGTGTGAGACGAGTTGAATGTGTCTTGTCTAAGAAGGTTGGGGCTGGTTAGATGTGTGTTTGTTTGGCTTGGATATGAGGTTGGTGGGGAGACTTACTGAGGCGAAGATGAGAAGGGCGATGCCAGAGACGCCGATGGTGAGGAGACTGGTTTTAAGAAGGCAGGGTGAAGAGGTGATGGTGAAGATGGCCGAGCCGAGAGCTATGGCGCTGGCAAGGCCAAAGGTGATGATGGTAGAGCGAGCCATGATGATTGTTGAAGGTTGAGTCTATCTCCCTTGGTTTCCGATGGACACGTTCATCTAACCTTCGTTAGAAACCATCAATAATGAGTTTTGCAGGGGTGACAGCGGCTTACAGCGAGTGGAAAATCACAAAAAAGACATTTTAGGCTTGTAGAGATACGCGGAATCTTGTAATCTCAAGATGCGACGCCTGAGCAAAAGGAGTGATGAGAGTGAGAGCTGTGATGTTGATTGGCGATGGTTCGAGTGAGGTGAGGTCCAAAGTACAGAGTGTATTGTACCAATGCCCCACTCTGGTGTACCTCTTTCTTTACAGTGATTCAGACACAAGATAACACCACTTAGCAACTTGCAACAATCACGAATCACGAATCAATAACTGAAACAACACATTGTGATTTAAATTCAGCATGCCATATTCGGCAGTTTCAACTTTGAGCAAACCCTGATTTCAAACATGGCCATGAAAAATTCCCGGTGAGGCGCAGGCTAAACAGCCAAAAGCAAAGAAGCGTCTCTCACCAACATGGCATCAAATCAAGGGCTGCTATCCTATCCTTCTTCAAGCAGCTCAAATCAAATCCTCCCAAATGACAAAAGATTCACTCAGAAGCTTAGTTTGACTGCGCAAGCTCCCAGTTTAGAAGAGGCGTCTCTTGCCGGGCGCCATGCGCATCATGCGAGCAATTATGATGGCTCGTCTGGTCGCTTCGGCGCCGGCTTCTTCGATCATCACGTCCACTCCTTCGCCGGTCTTGGCAGAGCACTCGAGGTAGCGGTGACATCCGATACGACGAGCGTACCACATGGCCTGTGAGACGAGCTGTTAGCACATTGTTTCATCTTGGAGCTCTGCAAGAAGACCTACATCATGGGGGATCACGCAGCAGGTAGGAAAAGGCGCATATGAAGGATCAAAGGGGCCTTGAAGTCGGTGGGCATCATCAAGGCAACTGGCACGCTGGTCCTTCTTCATGCCGATGAGGTGAAGAAGAACCTCGCTCTGTTGCTGGCTAAGGAAACCGCCCTGCACGGCGTTCTGCCACTGTGGGAACCTTCTGTTAGCCGATCTGCTCTGTTTGGAAGAGGTGAAGATGCTATGTGATACTTGACTTACCCACTGCAGAATAGTGTGAAGAGAATTCTTATCCTTGATATCAAAGCAAAGGAAGATGCCGTCCCACTGCACGTACGACAGTCGTTCAACCGTGCTCAAGTCTGGCGCGCCCGAGGTGTCCTACATTTCGACGCGGACCGGCTGAGAGTAGTACATGCGGTGGTTGGTGTACGTCTCGTAACAAGTGCGAGTGATGGCGCTCGACTATGCTGTGGTTAGTATCTCGACTTGTCTCATGGGGATACCTTGAGTGGTAGCAGCAGCCATTTCAATCTTACGTCGGGGAAATGACCATAGCGAGCACGGCTGTTCCATCGTCAGCACAACTCTTCTCATATTGCAGGAAGCTGGAACGATTTGGTCAAGTCTTACAAAAGCAAAGATGTCTGTCCAGCACCCTGGGCACCGACAAACAAAAAGTGAAGGGTCAAGGGCGTGTCGAGGACAACCGTGGGAGTGGGCGAAGGACTACGGTGCTTTCTCTTGCGACCAAACAGGGCAAAAAAGCCTCGGATGGGGTTCTTCGCCTCAGTCACCGCTTCGTCCTCGTCTTCGTCCCGAACTCCCAGGGCCGTCTCGGGGCGTTCCATGAGGGACGGTTGGAGCGCATTGGGGCCGTTGGAGCGGCGGAAGAGCGGGATGGCTGCTCGCATCATGGCGATGCGGGTCGATGGGCGGCGAACAGGAGGCTTCTCCGGCTCACGAAAGGTCTGTGACACACAATGAGAATGATAGATTTGGTGATGGTGATGGTGAGGATACTTACGACGCGAGTCTCGGGTCGAGGCACGAAGCCATCGTTGACAAAGGGATCCTCGCGCTCCATGCGGCTGGGGACCGAATGTCTCCAGTTGTCGATGGATTCAGCGAGTTCTCCTGGCATTTCTTGAGGAACATCTTGAGGAGCGTCTTGCATGATTACCTCTGGCTCCTGATTCTCCATTTTCGCTTCCATGATGAGCAGGTTGATGGAGCGAGGTTGTGAGGTTGTGTTGTGTTGAGTTGCTGCAGGAGAAGAGGGCCGCTCTGGGAAGTGGCAGCTGGTCAAAACAACGGGGCAGATGCGAGAAGAGATTACTCAGGAAGAAAAGTAAACAAAGCAGCGTGTTTGACGTGTTTGACATGTTGACGCGTTGGCGATGGACGCGACCAGCTGGCAGCAGAGTGACGGCCAGGTGAATTGCGAAGACGCGTGTGATGGTATAGGGGCTAACCTACAACTCAAGATGCGGCGATGAAGATGCATTTTTGAAGATTGATTGCCACTGTTTAGAAAAGGAATATATGAGTATTCAGCATCTCGGCGTAAAGTTCAAGTATAGGAATAGGATGCAAAGAGAAGCTTTGTGGTAGCTTCCACCTAGGTAGTAGATATTCAGTTCCTTGAGTATCTGCTATTCTCACTACTTGTTGCTACTCCCACTACTTTCTTCCAGGATCTGCTACTAAGGTTATATTCTTCTAGTATCTGGTATCATAACTATCTAATATGCAGCTTCAGATTTGAGGCACGGGATGCTGGATGGTCAATCTTGGAATGGTCAATCTTGGAGTCCTTGATAGTCGCTGCCTATATAGACTGCTATATACCTGATACTGGCAACGCTCAACAATTCGAACCCATGGCAGTGGCGGAAATGAATCGTGAGTATCATGCGTTCTTCACAGCAAAGAGAAAACGCAGTCTTCTGAAGCGTATGCTATCAACCTAGCTTATTTATATAGGTCATAAGCCGAAAGTAAATACAAATATGGACTATTAATTCTTTTCATGTAGATGGCTTGTATATCGTTGATAATCCGCTGGTGTCAGAGCAGGTCCCTTGTCCGACTTCACCTCGCCATTCTGCATAGTCAATCCATTGTTGTGGACGTAACCCATCCACTTGTTCGCTAGATTCTCACTGAGCTGTTGAATCTCGTCAACAGGTCCCTTACTGCACAAATATTCGCACACGGTACTATCCGCATCACCCTCAGCGTCATAGTAAAAGATTCCAGGGACGGAATCAGCCGTGGCATAACATTGCCAAGATCGGTAAGTTGGGGGCAAACGCGTTGGACGAACGGGGTTCTCGAGTGCAGCTTGAGTCTCTGGAAGAGCAGCCTTGTCACGCTCCGTTGTATCGGTCATCATGTTGATAACGCCGGACATGTACGAAATCTGTTGCTTAACCCAGGCCTTGGGCATTCGTTGCTTCTCGTAGAGTTGAATAGCTTCGGGGATGGAAATGACGCCGCGGACAACCTCACTAATGATACGGCCTAGAAAGGCACCGTCTTCCATGGCTGTCGCTGCGCCTTGTGCCATGTTGTTTTGCATGCAGTGGATTGCGTCGCCCATCAATACCACGTTCTTGTGCTTGTTCGACCATGTTTTCACGGGAGCCATCTGCAGAAGGGGCCATCTCTGTGTGTAGTTGACCAGCTTGAGGATTTTCTGAATGATCGGGTGGTAATCCTTGTAATAGTCTCGAAACTCTTCAATATCGACCTGCTCCATTTTTGTCACGTAGTCATCTCTGCAAAAGGCGGTGACAATGTTGAACTCTTTGCCTCCTGAAATGGGATACGTGAGGATATAGCCATTGGGACCGGCCCAGACGTCCATGTTGTTTCCTAGGTAAGAGCGCGCTTCTGGGATTTCGTCGAATATTTGCTTATACGTCAACACTCCACGGTAGGCGGCGATCTTGGAAGTGGCCTTGGGAACAATGCCGGGCAGCAATTGTGATCGAATGAAGGATTTAATGCCATCGGCACCAATGACCATGTCAAACGAGTATTTATCGCCAGTAGTGGTCTGAAGATGGACACCATCTTCCAAGTCTTGCATCTCATTGACACGAGCTCCCACAATCACCTTGACGCCATGGCGACGTGCCGATTCAGTGAGGCCATAATGCAAATGGTCACGTCGGACAACAAACCTGTAAAGGAATACCACAGGTTAGAGAAGTACTTTATTTGGAGAAGTTAACTTCTTACCAGGGGAATCCAGCCTTTTCAACCAAGTCAGAAGCCAAAGAGTGTGCAACCAGAGTGGCATCAGGACCGAAGTATGTGTTACATTCGTGGTGATAGACAATGTTATCACCAATAATTTTGTCTACGCCCCATCTCACTAGGAATCGAGAGACATTGGGAAACATCTGAGGTATTATTAGATAGATGTAAATGGAGAAGATTCATGGGGTTACATACCTGAATTCCAGCACCAATCTCGCCCAGCTCATGAGCAGCTTCAAGCAGAGTCACTTTTGCTCCAGCTCTAGCCACTGCAATGGCCGCAGTGAGTCCTCCGATTCCTGCTCCCACTATTCCAACATTGAGAGTTTTCTGACTCGCTGTGTATTGACTCATTGTGAATAATGGCGTTGAGTTGATGCTTTGCTTTAGATGTTGATATTAGGATGTGGTTGGAACTGTATTCAACTTGATTGTGTAGTTGGACTTGAATTGAAGAGCGCCGGACACGACCCTTTTATATGAGAGATAGCCATAGTCTCATCTTCGTCTGGTTCACGGCCTCAAACTTCCCCTCTTCCCCTCTTGAAGGAGCATTAAAGCAATAGACGAAGGAATAGTGTTGTCTACGATTATGTCATAATTCAGCGCCAGTGGTTGTTAGCATAGATCCTTCGTGATGCTTGCGCTTGAGGTGGGAAGGCGGGATTTACCCGCTTACACTAAATTGGCAAAGTTGCTCGAATGGCTCGAATGGGAACCTCGTTACGGAAGTATCGTATGCGCGACTCTTATTTCCATAGCAGGCACACCGAACAAGATGAAAACGTGCGATTTTCCGAGGTCAAAATGCCATATTGTGTGAAATTCCTTGCTCGTTATGGTGCGGCGTCAGGATAGGGTAGGATTTTGGGGAGGCTGTCCCGAGGACTAACACTACAACACCTCGGGTCTTGGGGAGCGATGTTGTCACAAGAAAATGTCAAACATAAGTCATGCCTAGTATGTTAGAGACGGTGAGTGTCTATAATTATAATTGCTTGAATAAGGTACAGGAATGTTCAGATGTCAGGCTATTTACCGCGTCATATGCTGATGATCGTCTATATTATTGCACGAAAAGGACACCGCTCAGTGAATTGAGTCTGTCTTCGTAAGGACGTATATCATTGATCCTAACCAATGGCAATACTTTAAAACACACACAATTAAAGTTATTCACTCTCTAACCATATATAATCACAGTAATCAACTAACCTGACTCATCCAGCTGGAGAGCAGTCACTCCATCATCAATACAACCTGTCTTTTCGAGTGGTTACAACATACGCCGAGACTCAGACACACGGCCTGAGTACTTTGCTCCGTTAACATAACGTTCGATGAAAATAATTAAATGATCAGTCAACTCCGTGGATTTACGCAGTCTTAGAAATACGAAACTAGATGTTTGAGTAGGTAGTGCCATCCTCAATGGGCGAAGCTCCACCTATCTTCGTCTTCGGGTACATCAGCACTACGGGGATTAAATTTGCCTATTACAGGATATGAATCTCCCGGATAATTAAATCCTTCCCGCCAGCGTCTTTGTGGACTATAGAAAAGTCCGCCATGGACAATTCGTCCAAGTCTTCGGAGTCGTCCAAGTCTTCAGAGGTGTTCTGGGAGTCGCACACATGCACCGCTTCTACATCTCGGCTTGGGACCTGGTGGGCATTTTGTTTAACATGTTTATGCATATGGCTACCCCAGATTCTAATGAAAGACTCATACGGACTCATACTTCAAGACCCGTCAGTCCGTACCCCGTACATGTCATCCGATCTATATTGGTCCCCCGCAGCAACTCTGTTGCCGACGCCAGGGGCCGCATAATCTATACCACATTCGTCTCTTACCGGTCAATCATCTCCTTAATTTTAGTCATCCGACCTTTCACTATTTCATGCAGAACTCGACCCAAGGGCATGGCAATCCAATGAGCTAGGGGTTTGCGGTAAATACCCGCCCAGTAGCGTTTTTTCTCCGATCGCTCGGGGCCGGTAACTTGGCCGAGCCGGATGCTCCAACCCATCACCAGGTCCTATTGACCTCGGAGCGGTAAAACTGGCTGATACCGGCGCAGATTTATGGACTGCGAGAAAGCCGCATTTCTAATTTCTTTGTCATCAAGGACCTCAACCGGATTTCTCGTCTTCGCTGTACTCCCACGTTTGCTTCGGGCGCTGGAGGTTTTGCGCCCGCCACCGTGTTTGATTAGAACCGACAGGACTCGGTTACCTTGCCAGTTCATCAAGCACGTTCAATTACTCCATATTGCGAGCCTCCTGGCCAAGATGGGCGACCCGAGGTTTATTTGCAACACTTGTTCGGCCTCATTTAAGCGCTCTGCGCATCTGAAAAGACATCAGCTTTCCCGTAGGTGCTTTTCACCCTATCCTAGAAGCACGACTAACAGGTGTCAAACGAGATTGTAATCATACAGACAGCGGCCATGAATTGCACCAATGCACTTATTGTTTATGGAAGTTCACTCGCAGGTACGCAGATCTTGTCTACATGCAAGCCCCACTGTGCTATTTCAAGGTGACTTATGGCTTCATGTTTATAGAGACTCCCTGCGTAAGCACTGGAAGTCTTGTCTCCTGCGGAAGGCTGCAGGTCATTCTGTTCCTAATCCGGCAACACGAGGAAGGAAACGGAGAGCTTGTGATCAATGTGCAAGCAATAAGCGAGCATGCGACTTTAATTCTCCTTGTGGGACTTGCTCTGTGAGAGGTTCTTCGTGTTCTTACTGTCGCATGGGCTCGTTTCAAGAGCATAAACCAAATTCGTACAATTTCCAGTCACCAGACGATACTTCTTCCTTGGAAATGCTCCATCGTTTAACAGGAACTGAGGGTGAACCTATGGTAGCTGTCAAACCAACATTGTCCATGTCGCTGGCATTGTCGCCGTTCACCCTAACAGCTCTCACAACCAATTCAACCCCCCTCAACTACTCTTGCTTCATCTCAGACCAAGGAAGTAGAGGGTTGTATTTTCAAGCTTTTGAAACTGAACGCTTTGAGTTTCTTCTCAACTTCACTTTATGCGGTGGCCTCGACATTTCGTTTAACTTTCTTACTTCGTCGGAGAAAGTACCTGGCAACGCTTATTTCGATAATTTCTTGACTATCGATGACTTACTGAGCATCGACTACGAGGCCGGTAGCAAATGGGTTAAAGCTTCTGACGAGAGGAGTCGTGCCACGAAAACTATGGAGTGGTTGTTTGATCCTCTTCTATCCCAAACGAAAGCAATATGTGAAAAGTTGCTCAATTTACCTGGTATCGACAAGCTTGTAACGGGTAACCACCTACAATCGTTGGATGAACAATGCCTCGAGTTCTTCAACCCTCTGAATCTCCGTAGGTTGTTAAATACATACTGGAAACGGTGGCATCGGAACTGCCCAGTTATTCACCCACCCAGTTTCGACCCCTCTCAAGCTCCAGCGGAGCTAGTCCTAGTCTTAGTACTCATAGGGGCTTGCGTTTCTAAGTACCCCAATGATGCTCAAAATGCTCGAAAATGGCTGGAACCTGTTGAAAGATTAGTATTTGCACTGCCGTGGCTGTCGCGAGAAACCCAGGGCAGTCAAGCAGATACCAACTTGCCGCGATATACCAAGCTGAGAATATTGCAAACGGCCGTATTGATGTGTGCTTTGCAAACATGGGAAGGATCGGAGAAGGCGAGGGAAAGAATCAGAAAGCTTCGATATCCCTACGTCGCCCAAGCCTCTCAAGAGCTGGCATACCATCAGCCTGATGAACAGATAGGTTCGGATCTGGCTGCAACGCTACGATATTGGGATGAATTCATCTTTGAAGAACAGATACTTCGGTAAGGAGAACCTATAAATTTTCAACTTCTCTGTTAATTGCATATTCCTGGATCACTAATGCGATCAATTGAGTAGCACCAAAACTTACATCTTTCTGCTTGACACGGCCTTTACCATCTTTCATATGACACCCCCTCGTATCACAGTTCCCGATTTGGATTTTCCATTTTCATATCCGGACGCCTGCTTTCACGCTCATTCGGGCCATGAGTTCTTCCAGTCGGTGCAGCAGATATGTCCTAATTATCGTATATACAGAGAGACACAGATACATAAAGTGATTCAAATGCTATGCGACACAACAAACACAGCTGCACTGGATTCTTTTCCGGAAATCTCAGATCTTGGGGGATTTATCTTGATTTCAGGTATGACCATTTATGAAGTGAAAGTGATTGTTCTTGTCAGTTGAGTCAATGCTTACGCGCATTCAGCGATACATTCCATCATATTCTGCCAACAGATCTCTTGTTTCTCTTCACAAATTACGATTACGCCACTTTTCAATTCCTTAGACAAATGGCTATCATTGTGGAATAAGCGTATAAGATCCACACAGACAGGGGGTGAAGCCCGTGTTGTAATAAATCGTGATGAATCTACGCCTTGTCCAAGTTTCTTACGCCATTCACGCGAGTTCTACACGCTGGCTCTTGCAAAGTTGGAAATGATTGACAGGTTATATAGCGCTGGGCAAACATCTCAAATAGCTGATACGGGTAAAGGAGGTGTCAAACAGATCATTTCGGATATTAAACAAGTATGGCCATCTCGTGTCGGAAGCACCATTACTAGAGCTGTTTAATCGATAGTAAAAGGCGATATATACAAAGAGATCAATTATTAATGGAGTATGAGTCTCATAATTTGAGAAACGCTATCTTGATTCGGGATAATATTTAATCTGGCATTCAATACCAGCACATGGTCCACCCACTCAGGCAGCGAGATCTGCTCCTGGCTCAGTAACATACCATGCCAAGTCCCCTCCGCTGACTTCTCGATGAGTATTTCCCCTACCTAGATATTGGAATCGATTGGAAGTCCTGTACTCAATCTTGAAATCTTCCCATCGAGTCTCGCTCATGAGTTCGAAGAAGTGCGGCACTGAGCCAGGATATGGCCCCCAGACTTTGCCGTCTACCTTGCCATTTTTGTACCAAGAGCGACACGGTGAGGTCCACACCATTTTCTCCATTATCGTATCTTTATGCTCTTGAAAATCGTTAACTGCTTCTCGAGTAGGCGACACGGCTTTAACTCCTTGGGTCTGTATCTTTTCGACTGCTCTGAAAGCATACTTCAGCGTTTGCTCCAGACATGCAACTAATGAGCCGTTTGCTAACGGAAAATTCGGTCCTGTAGCCACTATAACCAACAATGTTAGCCATCGGACTCTCAAATTGTCTTTAGTAGGTAAGACTCACTAAAGTAATTTGGAAATCCGGCCGCAGCCACTGAAAGATAAGATCGAGGCTCTTCTCTCCACTCGTCCCTTAAATCTACGCCATTTTCTCCAATTAGTGCGAATGACGGGCGGAACGAGTTGTCGAAGCCTGTAGCACAGATGATGGCATCAAGAACGAGGTTGGTTCCATCAACCATTTGGACACCTGTGGGTGTGATGCGTCTAATCTCATCGCTTCTCACGACGACGTTGTCTTTGGCCAAAGCTTCAAGATAGCCATGGCCAGGAGTCACTCTTATGTATACATTAGACCTCCATATCAATGTACGGTAATGTAATTAGTTCTCACCTTCGGCATCCTACAGCAAATGTAGGTACTATTTTCGATATTAGTTCCGGATTTCCCCCCAAGGCCGTCTCCATATTCTGCCGAGTTTGCTTGTACCACTCCTCTTGGAAGGGCCCGTCCTTGAACTGGGCATGCCAGAATTTATTTGCAATGCTTTCAATTTCTTTTCGATACTTCAAAAATTCGGTGGGATTGTTGCGCCATTCTTCCCTCTGTTCATCAGAATAGACGAGTCCTCGACCTTCAGGGATATACTTTGCACCGAACTCTTGAGTTATCCATGACGGAGACCGGTTGAAAGAGATCAATGATTTGACTTCTGGTTGGTTGAAACATTCATTAGCTTACTGAATCTTCTTTAGATGATGTAATAAATGCTGTAAAGCCTTTGCTTACCTTTTTGAAGCTTCGGCACCATCTGAATAGCGGATGATCCAGAGCCAATAACACCGATGGTTTTCCCCTTGAATGAGTAATTGGAATCCCAAATTGCTGAGTGGACTAGGTGGCCTTTGTAAGTGTCTAGGCCATCAATACTAGGCCACTTCCATTGGCTGAGGCATGATCCGAGTTAGTTACCACAACATAGCTAGATCTAGGTTGATAACGTACTTGAGCATTCCGCAAACATTAATGAGAACTTCGCACTCATCTTCAATGATGCTAGAGCCTTCTTTCTCAATCTTGAGCTTCCATTGGCCAACGTAGTCATCCCATCTCGCCTCAATCACACGATGATTGAAGTTAACGTACTCATATACTCCATAAACTTTCGCACGGCCTTTGTAGTATTCGAAAACCTCTTCGGCGCCAACATATGCCCTAGACCAGGACGGATTTCCCTCCCAAGAGTATGTATATGTATGCCCAGGATTATCAACTGAACATCTATTATCGCTGGTATTAGTGATCAGACCAGGAGTTTGCCTTGCGCTATGCTTACCCCGGGTAGCGATTTTCTAGCCAAGTTCCGCCCACATCGTGGTTCTTCTCATAAATGACAAGAGTCGTCGGGCGATCTTGAAACGTCTCGCGAAAGAGCTTCACAGCGGCAATGCCTCCGATTCCAGCTCCTATAACCACCACCCGGACGGGCCTCGGCTGTCCGATCCATTGGTCAGAAACTGTATAAGTTGGCTTTGAGCCCATAGCTTTTGCTGATATATCTGTAGAATTAGTTAAACGACGCAGTGTTTTGCTTTTTCACGCTCAGAATTATGTTGCAGATGCCACAAAGGAACTTTGCGCCCCCGCAGCTGTTCCCATATATATATCCCACATCAATGATACTTGATGGCTACATCATCATCTTGGTGTTACATTCTGACGCACGCACGGATATGGGCTCTGCAACTCGTCGGCGATTATCGGCTCATGCCCACATCTAGGCCGCACTCGCATAGCAACCTGACCTATTGAAACATTTAGAATGCCATTTTGAAGCAGTACAACCCTACTTATGCATGGGAAACATCCAAATCGCATAACAAGGAATCCATCACGACTTCACGATGACGTACGATAGGGTCCGTCTGGGTTCGAGTACAGAGTCCAAGTACAGAGAATGTGTTTAGCTTTAAAGAAGAGCACATGTCATTGCAATCAATTAAACAAGATGGGAATATGGAATTGTTTATTCCTTTGTTTGAAGAATAACCAACATGAAGTTATGAGCGCTTACTTTATATATACCATGGAGCCATGGGAGGCCGACCATAAGTCTGACGCTACGCTGTATATGATATGAACATTGGTATAACCAGGTGATGGTGAAATGCACTCGTAAATCCCCCCAGAAGATTCTTCAGTATTTCTCCATCTTCTTCATACAGAGATGGCACAATTGAGCACGGAGACATTGATGGCTATCTATCGTGCTGTTGATTCGCCAGACAAAAAAAAATGCATACACAGCACTTTCTGGCTTGAAATCCCAGATTATAGTCCAACCCTTGCTTGCCACGTCATTATCTACAGGTGTGATTGAAAAGACTGAAAAGAGGCTCCAATGCCACACACAACATTGATCTGCTATATCTCGGTGTTTATTCACCAATGAAATACCGAGGAATCTGAGAATGGCCATTTACTCGCTGCTTCGGAGAGAAAACACCATGAGCGGGGTTGAAGACCCCTGCAGCCTGGTTGTACAGAGGCTGAAAATGCGGCCAGGTCTGGCTCAGCCACCCCTCGGCTGACTCTCTCTGCCTGGGCTTCTCATGTCTTTCGCATTTTGGAAACGGACGCAGATTCTTATATTTCATCGCCGAAATGATCTCTCGGGCAGCGCTTAATCTGACTGTGTTTTCGGCGGCGCGTTATTAGTTGCAAGCGCATCCACACTTACGGTTGGTGATAATGGGTAGCGACACTTTGGCGGATGGTCTTGAAGGTAAACGCCTACTCCTCGTTTTCTACCCATCCATGTCCCCTTCTTTATGTATCAAGACGGAGCAGGACTTCCTTAATGGAGTGCAAAGAATGCACTCAATAATAAGCATGCATGGCTAACAAGCATTCAACGACAGGACGGGTTGACTCTGCATACGGCATACCGATCGGGCCTTTGAGTAATAATACTACCCTGGTGGTCGAGTCGGCTGAGAAACTTCGCCGTAAGTTACCTTTCAAAGGCATTCATCTAAATGGTCAAGTATACAGGCGGATTTCTTCGTGGTTATCACCGTACTACTTCCGTATGTTGTGGTAAACACGCTGGTACATCAATTTGGTTCCCATTCCAAGAATGTTGCTGACCTGTGTGTCGAAGATCAGTCCCTCCATTCAGTCCAAAAGAAGATATCTTCAAAGAAGCGCTGCTGATTGCCGGCATCTACCAACGAGATAAAAAAGTTGTCAGCATCGACAAGTCGGATGTGGTCTCCTTTAAAGAATATCTGGAGTACGACCTTGATGTCCGGCGGTTAAATAAAATCCACAAGCACCTTTGGCTGGCCGGTTTACCGCAAGCCTGTCGAACATTGCATAATCAAGTCAGAATTGGGCGGCAGATTCACATCTCGGAAATGGCACATCTCCACCTTGTTTGGCGCGACAACATTCTGTACCTGAAGCCGCTGCCGGATTATCTCCTAAGCTATTCTTTCTGGACGGACAAGCTCTGCGCTGACCGTGAACTGTTTGAGAGTGCCAAGGGATTTCTCTACTCTTACACCTGGTTAATATGCAGCAAAAGCGACTTACGGATTGCACACGACAAAGGGCTTGTATCAGAAACGATTACATGGGAGCAATGGGCTCCTTTCTCTGCAGCTGTGGTGTCCAAGGTCGACGGTGATCTCAGTGACATCAACCCGAGATATGTTTATGGTGAATTACGTCTCACACGACTGAACATAATAAGCAGATTCTGCACAAACACATTCGAATTCAAGACCATGATCCGTGGATATGAATACGGCTATCGCCAATACTCGACATACCTTGAAAGAAACTTCAAATGGGTTTTAACTGCCTTCATCTATATAACTGTGGTCTTAGCAGCCATGCAAGTGGGACTGGCCACTACCAAATTGAACGAGAACGCAATGTTTAACCGCGCATCATACGTGTTTACCATGTTCTCCATCTTGGCTCCAATCATCTCGTTGACAATCGGGTCATTTTTTATACTAGTCCTTATAATTTTTAATCTTCGTTATGCGCTAAGTCGAAGAGCCGCATCGCATAAGGAATTCGCAAGATCTTTTGGAAACGAATCTTTACAAGCTTATAAGCATTGACAGGATAATTAGACGTGGTTACCTCACTCACTTTCATTTGTTTTCTATTACTTTCAAGTTCTGAATGTTGGCATTTCTTACTTTATCCAAAATCCATTACACCAAAATAACCTAATTGTACTTAGCCCCCGAACTATAATGATGAAAACGATGACTCTACAGCTCTAACCAGCTGGCCTTTTCTTTCTTGGAGCTTGTATACGAGAAACTCTTTTGTCGGGGTTTTAAGACTTATTCTTTCTATGATGCTATAGAAATACACTACTTCTATGACTGTCTTGTATGATCAATGAGACAGTAAATGCTAAAGGCGTAATACCGTATTACCTTCACACTCAGTCACAAAAGAGCAAAAGAAATGAGAAATGACATTGTCATTAGTCTTTAGAGTTGTTTATGAGAGGAAGACAGTTGAGAGTGGCCAGTGCCTGGGCTTGATCAAAGAAGATATATCTGTTCAATTACTGCCTAATAACATAGCGAAATATTATACCCATTAAATTTAAATCCATGTGCTCATACAAAACTTAATATACCTTTCTAATCATCATCCCTTTCGATGCTAACTTCTCAACCTCCCGAAGCAGTTTTTCGTCGGACTTCCACATGAGAAGTAGCCAAGGTGGATATTTGAACCATTTTTTGAGAAATCCTGGTCGAACAATGACATGCAAATGCAAGTGGTGAACTGAAATGGTGTCTGGAAAACGGAAACGAAGGAAACTGAAGCGACCAAAAAAGATCCTCCCACCTCGATGATACCCAGAGTGGATTTCGGAAGGAGACACGCTAGGACGCCTGCTCAGGAGGAGGCGCTTCAACTCATCCATTGACCGTACTGATTTTTTGCGAGTAAGAGATCTGCGTTAATTGAAGTCCTCAGGCAGATGTAAGATTAATAGTGTATGACTTACGTAGTTCAAGATGTTCAAAGCTGAGGTTTTCGATATCTCGGATATGTGATCTAGGTAGGATGAGCCAGTGCGCCTCTCCTGCGTTTGTTATATTGTTGATAGCTATGCATAGATCATTCTAAGTAAAACATTAGTACTTCTTGCCTTGGGTTTTCTCAAAAGATGTGAAAAGACTCACCTCGACGATGATCTTGGAGGGGTCAACGTTGCAGAATATGCATCCACTTAGGAAATGTTCGGTCCACTGCAACTTGGCAAGGTAGCGGAATATTTTCTTGATTGTCTGCAGCATTATGGATGGAATTCCGGAGAGAGGGCAAAGACGAAGGCGAATGGGTCAAGACGAGAAAACGGCAATGAGCCGAATTTATAATTGACACGATTTAAGTTCCTTTTTGCTCCCCTTTGTTATATCCTTTAACAACCCACAGATCAGTTATTGTCCCGTGATAGGCTCACGCGCCGTGTTGTAGGCCTCGGACAAAGCCCTGGAGCCTGGAGCGCTGCGGCGCTGTGGTGGGAATAACACTGGCTGCGCCTCAACTACAAGACTAAAGCCGAGGCTTTGTGCTATAGTCTGACTGTATGGAGAAATGGTAGCGTATTATTGCCTGAATCATTCCAGGCGTTGCAAGAACCTTTGTCACAATAGTTAGCTCCAGTCTTTCTCTATACTATCGGCTTTATTGAAGAGCTGCCTGGTCAAAGAAGTCCTAAGACTGACACCGCTGGATTTCTCATAGCACTATCACTACCACCGATGTTGTCACGACAATAGCCGATGGCGCCAAATTCGAGCGCAACTAAAACTGCGCTCGAATACAGTGCTAGGACAATATTAAACAAACGAGCCACTTAATTAAGAGATGCCCCTCTTCTATATGTACATCAAAGTTACCTTGAAGCAAACCATTCTTTAACTAAGTCTCATGAATATCATCTGAAATTGGAAGAAATGAGTGTGGTCGGGCTATTACAATCTCACTTCCGCACCGCCAAGGCTGATCCTCACGCATGCGTTCACTGTTTGCCGCCGATACTGCGTTAGAAACGCCATTTGCTCCGCCTCATGTGCCCAGGGCCTTGAAGGGGATCGATGAAATTTTCAACTGTATCTCAGGCTTTTTTTCAGCTTCTCCGCGATGACTTCGAGATAACCCAGAAAAGCATCCACCCGGTCCAAGGTAGAACGCCGTAGCAGCTGAATTTCAGGTGGTTGTCACAGCTAAACCAACGGGCACGATCTATAATCAAGGCTCCATACTCTATCTTCGCGCCAAGGGTGTAAAAGTCATGCTCTATAGGGAGCATTTTAATGGAACTAGGACGGCTGCTGCTTTTACACCGGATAGGTAGAGATTTTGGCTTCATGGCCATAACATCAGGTGCTTTTAAAATGATTCCATCAAGTATTATGCCTATTTTAACCATCACTGAGAGAGAACATATGTCTCTCTAATGTGAACCCGTGAAAACATTCTCACTAAATTTAAAATGTCAGGGAAAATGTGTTGTCGAAAGAATGATCCTAAATTTAGCTTGTGTAGACTGACTTACATCCTAAGCTCACAACTTCATCCTATCTCAACTTCTGGTAAACATTGACCGATCTAATGTTACTTTGGAAATACTATAAAGTTCCAAATTCCTCCATCCTTCTCACTCAGCCGAATTGGCAAATTGCATTTTGTGAAGTTGAGCATTGATGTGTAGAAATTGTATGTGTACTCCAACATAGCGAGGAAATTAATAATTGCAGCCCATTATTTCGTTGTATACATTTTGTTCCACCTATTGGCGGATTTTGCGTATAACTCGTCTGAAAAATCCTCCTTCTGCTGGTGTATTGATCCATTTAGGAAATCTTAAACGCTCGAATAATGACACATCAAAACTCGACTCTTGAAATCTTCCCATAATTGCTTCCCACTCTTTTGCAGTACATTTATTCAGGCGACCTCCATTCTGAGCAAGAAGTGTCATTACTTGATGTGCTTGCTTCTCGATAAACAGATTATAGTAGTAGTATATCTGCATAGCATAACAATCCAGCGGCGTGTGTCCAAGTGAATCCATCATATTCGTATTTATTTTTCTTTGAATAAGGTATTTAGCCATGCTGTGAGAACAGAAATGAATAAGATATGCTGTGTTTGGCACCATAATACTAGGTGAACTCTTACGGATGCCACAAGCAGGAATTTGCACGGCCATTTCTAGATTTTTAAATCTTTTGATAATATCGAGACATAAAAGAGATAGAGCATTGGAGAATTGATGAGTCCGCATTTCGGTCCGTAACCAGAGGAGAGCGTCAGCTAAGCAGTCAGCATGATTATCGAAAGGGAAATTATGAGCAGTTAAAAAGTCGATCATCTGCACAGCTTCTTCATAGGTAGCTTGGCCATTAGATATTGCATCAAAAACGAATAGTGCGCAACAATCCATAGATCTGGATATGATCGATGGCTCGGATTGTACAACGTCCTCAATAAAGAGGCGAAGATGAGCCTGGAAAGCCAATTGAAGTGGAGATCCCGAGTCCGAATTGGAGGGTGAAAGTCTTTGCGGGTTACACTTTGAATAAAGGTCAAGAGATTGAAATATGGGGCCGTCCGAAAAAAACGAATACAAGCTCCTCCCAGTCGTTTCTTCGGAACACTTGGCATGGCGCCAAAGTTCATATCTTCGTCCGTAACTCCCATTTTCCTCTCCAGGAATTTTGAGAAGGGTAAGCTTTACGAGAAAAGTGTGCCCGTTATCGCTGATAGCATGCGTGCCTGACCGCAGAACAATATTTTTGAACTCTGGCAGTTGAACAAAATCTACAGTCGTCTGGTGCAGTAACTGAAGTTTATGTTCAGGTGGCTTATGGATTTCAATAAGCCCGCCAGTATAAGTTCTCAACAAAGTAGCCCAATGCTCAGGGGTGCGTTCATCCTGGTTCTCAAGAATTTGGCGCAGCTCGAAAAAGCGTGTGAAGTTCAAGCAGCAAAGAATTTTTAGCACATCGGCAAGATAAATCTCATCTCCTTTAGCAACAACTTCAAGTAAACAAAATGCCTCGCGGCGGAAAGACTGAGGTATCCGTTCCACTATGGTGCTGTAGTACTCAACTAAGTCCTCGGGAAGATTTTGCAAAGCGATCCGTAGTTCGCTGGATAGAGCTTCACTGCTGCTACCCGGTAGAGCAGCTGCTGCAGTCTTGGACAAGTCTTGCAACACCAACTTAACCCATAAGAAAACACCCTTGGCTCGCTTCACAATCTCTTCCACCAATTGGAAAAGTTCTTGTGAGCCAGGGCATTCATTGTTTATGACATGGGTGCAAAGTTCGCGGATATCATTGTCGGTATGCTCATGAATCTGAAAACCAGGGCAATTGGGAAACGCGTCCTTGAAGGCATCCCATGGTCGGCTGGAAAAGAGAATCTTGATACGTGTGCGACTGTTTCGTGGCTTTGTTATGTCCTTCAGGAACTCTGCAATAAATTCTGGCGGCCCGTTGTGTTCATCAAGCGCGTCAATGAAAATGCATAGATCTAGATCCATTGATTGTTGATCTCTGACTCGATGTAGGGCTTTCTTCAGATTTTGGAGCGTCCAAATGTCGTCTCCGGTCAAATATTGAGTATTTTCGCGGTCGTGGTGTCCATCTATGAAGCTTCCAACTCGTTCAGTCTTCTTTTGAGTGGCTAATGCTCGTATTGTTGCGACGTTCTGAGAGGCGTGTTTTATTATCGCTTGAATGAATGAAAGGCTATCGGGGGCTTGCTCTAATACTTGGCTGAGAATGCTACGGAGCAGGCCCTCAAATGACTTTTGAATGAGATGACCGCGGTAATGGAAGAAAAAATTTGCTTCAACGTGTACAGCTTTACTATACCATCCATGTAATAGCTGTGATGTGCGCGTATCGTTGCAGAGAAATTTCATGAAAGTTGACTTTCCAGAGGCAGGCCGTCCAGAAACCTAGTAGAGACCGTCACCTTTTTGTAGCCAAATTTTTAATCCAATTGAAGGGTCTTCAAATGCCCATTCAAAGGAGCAACCGGCGTTTTTGTCGATCTGCTGCAACCTTTCAGCTCTCTCATCTACCCATAAAGGTTGGATGATTGCTAGCAATCCATTAGTCTAATTCATCACTTTGACAAATAAAGCACTAACAATCCAGGTCCGGAATATCTCTTGAGCTGTGATTAGTTAAAGGTATGATATTAGATAACATCTTTGGAAGACTGCGTAGAGTCAAACGCTCCGAATATTGGTTATAGGCATCCTGGTTATTATCAAGGATATTCCGTAGCGTATTCGCAATGAGGCCAAAGATATGACTGCCGGGTGAAAGTTTAACCATGTTAGAGTGGTTTTGGTCTATTTGTATGGTTGACGCAGGATCGGAAGTACAGCGATTGCCCGCAATCCAATATACCTCCATCAAGCACTCAGCGCAAGCCAGGTGCCTTTGAGGTCATCCAACCCAGCAGAGGAACAGCTCGATATACGTCTTGCGACCAAGTTGGGTATATTAGAGCCTCAAAGGCTTGCCCACAGCGACAGGAAGGGACTTTCTCTTGCGCAGCAAATGAACCAGTTGTCACAGATGTTTGGGACTTGACACAAGATACAATCATTGTCTCGCAGTACACAATCGGTTAACAGAGTAATTCAGTTCCTGAGTACTCCGGACTTTTTGGGTGACAATGTCAACGTTGAGTAATCTTCCAAAGTAGAGTAGTCGTTATAATCCAGCCAGGATGTTTGGCTGAATTGAATTGAACTGAAGTTGGTATCACCTGCTGGCGCCCTAGTGAAGACATGAGGCGTGCTAGCTAGTTTTTAAATGGGAATACATAATTCCTGGATACCCTAATTCTAACAAGTAACGGGTTGTGGACAGTTTGGTTCGCAGAATCAAATTACAGATAGCCCCTGCATCAACCTCGCAAGGCGGACCGGCTCACCGGCTCACCCACGCTTTTATCCGACTGAGCCCGGAGCAGCTGAGTCACATCGGCGACTTCCAATTCTAGAAGGCTATTTTGGTCTTAAGCTTACCAATTCGTGCTCTACTGGTCTGTGAGCCCAACCTGGAACTTTCCTAATAGAGGCCACGCCTGCGATTGGCGTCCCTTAACATTCAAGAACCTCGGCTGTGGGGCATGCGAGCTAGCCACATCACCGCAGCGGTTACAAGCCTATCATTTAAACCCTAAGGCCTTTCCATACTCGTATTTTACTATCAGAGCATGTCTCCATTTCTTCGTCGCTTCCATTTCTTCGTCGCTGCAGCCTTCTGTGTTGTGTTGCCGTTGAATATCCTTGTACGCGTTCCACTCATCTTTGTTCAAACCTAGGTAAGCTGAATGATTTCGCCGTCGGAACTCGACTAAAATCCGGACAACATAAATCCGGACAACATGCATTCCATGGAGAAGCTACAGCGGCTTATTCCTATGCGAGTCACGAACCGGAACTATTAATATTGGATGGGCGAAATCTCAGAACTTCCGGGGTGGCATGGACCGTCTGAGTTGTACCTGACACCCAGTTGATAACTTGCCTCTAGAATTGTAAACAAGGCCCAGCTCTTATGACTACATTCAATCCTTTGGTTTAGCACGTTGACAACTCTTTTTATTACTTAAGGGCATTAGACTAGGCTTTGTACCAGGGGTAATCGCTCGCACCGCTCGCACCGCTCGCACCACAATGTTACTTCCTTATCTCGTATTATTTAGCCCGCTTTAGCATGACACCACCGATGTATACGATATGAGTAGTAGCACCACCGGTTCAAATGATAGGCTCGTAACCGCTGCGGTGATGTGATTATTCCACTAGTCAGCATCGTCTTTAATGGTAATACGAGGAACAAAAAAGCAATACGAGGAATAAAAAAAGGGGCCGTGGCACTAGTAAGGCACGCAATCTTTTGCCGTGATGTTCCCTAAGACAAAATGCAACCAACAACCCGCGATATTCCAAACCAGGCTAAGCTTTGGCGGTCTGGACCAACTGAGACCACCTCAGACCGGGGCATAATGCATTACATCCAACGCTTACAAAATCAGCTTTTCGGAGAGAACATGCTGTGAAGTCTTGCTATATACACGGCCTCAACCTCGCATTAACGAGGAGGACTCTGAAATTTTCGGGTTTTGCGCCTTTAGGCCAGTAATTACACAGGCCAACGAGATGTATTCCCCATTCATTTGGAAGAGGATAGCTTTAGCTGTCAGTCTGCTTCTGTCTATACTATTATTTGTTCGATATATAACGATTTCCGATATTCGCCAACGATATCCAATACTACGCAGACCCCATGAGTCTTCAGTTAGTGGAAATATTTCTTGCTTCTTGCTGAGTGCTAATAGGAAATGCACACAGATACTACCTGGTGTTACCACCTGGGAAAGGCCAGCTCATGTTTCCAAGGTTATGGCACTCGTCTTTTTTGGGAGGCGGCAAACGGTTTCAATTCTTGACTGTTACTTAAAGGTCAGTTGGAGGATCGTCCCCAATGTCACCCCATGGCTAATGTCCTAGAGTAATATAGCGGAATCTTGTTAAAAACGGAGGAGTTCTCGATGGTGTTATATTCGTCGTCCGAACGAAAGATGCAGCGAACCTGGCGTTATTAGATAAGATGGTGGCGAGCGAGCCGGCATACGAGAGGATGCAAGTTGACCTCAAGTCCAAGGGATATACGAGTTCTTATGAATTCATCCAAGACGACGTGATGTATATCAAGATGGACGATGATATTGTAAGCCTGACTTTGCTGCGGCGCTGTTACTGGTTATCCATTCTCACAGAAAGAAATAGGTATATATCGAAGACACAGCGATCAAGGCCATCGCGAGTGCCAAAGCGTCTCGACCAGACGTTTACATCATGTCGGCTAACGTCGTTAATCAAATTCTCTTCAGCTGGCTTCACAGAAACTTTGGCGCTGTGAAGCCGTACCTTCCAGAACTCACCGAAAGACCGGCCGATAACGAGTCTGTGCCGCTCACGAACTGGAGAACGTCTGTGTTGCCATCATGGGAAGGACCAGCGGATTTTCAACAAGAGACTTGGAGCACAGAGCGGCATCCCAATCATAGATGGCTTCCAGTGAGAGGGAGAAACGCATCATATCCTCTAAACGACACACCAATAGCCAAGGTGGACTATACCTATGGCTATTCTCATAAACACTGGCAAGTAGCCGCGCAGGAGCACTACAGTTTGCTGGAAAACCTGGAGAAGGATGAATTATGGCGATACAGGTTTCCTACCTGGGATTTTCAGCTTAAGCGAATGGGTATCCAATTCGTGGCAATGATGGGTAAAGACATAAACCTAGCGAAGCCAATTCCTCCCGATGACGAGCATCATTTTACAGTGGAAATGCCAACACGGCTTGGACGACGTAAGTGCTACAGCCCCCATCAATACCGCCTTGGAAAGTTGGTGGAGGGGGTATGTGGTGTTGAATATCTTTCTTCAGTTCTGTCGATGAAGAAGATCAGTCTACAGATTGCTATTTGGGACACTGTACCACTTTTACTAACTAGATCTAATAGATGCCGCAGCTGACGGCACCGGAGTCGTAGCTCACTTCTCTTATGGGCCGCAATCAGGCAACCCCGGCGTGCAAAGTACAGATCTTTTAGACAGATATAGATTGTTCGCTCGAGAGAACATATGCAGAGGGGATTTATTATGGACACCCCGAGACGATTCTAATTCATAGAGGTAAAGTATTATTGGAGTATAAAAAAACAGCGTGACTATGAAAACTATTAAAATCAGAATCAACAGTAATGTGATCTTTGGTGTAGACGGCACAGCCTTCTGCTAGTATGAATGTGGGAACAGGAGGTCTGGGATGCCTCAGCAATGCAACAGAGGCAACAATACACAGCCTCGTAGATAAACACTCGCTCAGCCAAAAAGGCTTCCTCATAAGGGTATCCTTATCATCGATGGACTCCGTCGTTGTTTTTCTCTCTCTTAGTGCTCAAGCAGGTATTGAATAAAATGTGCGAGGACAGAGCGGGAAAGCATATGTTTTCCCATAAGTGGACGCCAGAGAGAATACGGATCGGGGAATAGCCCAAACTCGGATGTTAATTCAATCCAAAGCTCACATTTCTTGCCGCCTGTGTTACGGTGGCGTAGCTTACATGCATTGTGAATGCCAATCGTAATATCAGAGAGTTATCGTCGCAACATAGACGAAAATAGGAGCCGCAAAGTTAGACCCAGCCTGGGAATGTTTTGGGCGGTTGTCGGGCGGTATCACGAAATTCAAGAATTCAGTTCCGTCGTCCCCAGACGAGAAGTGCCACTTGGGGCTCAGGCCACTAATTATCTTAATGATTCTTCTCTGGCAATGATGTTTCATTTCGTGCATCTTCCATGCATCCTCCGGCGCTTTCCCTCTGTTGGGTGAGCGGTATCCAATGATCAACCAACGTTGAAGATTAGACCTTTGGATGCTGGCCCAGTTAACGAACTAGGATGCATTGTAGTTCTAAACCGTGCCACCCTTCGCGTCCACAATCCGAATATTCAGCGATGAGCCCGACGGAGCTGGCCTGTGGGTGGCAACACTTTAGCCGGCGCCTGACAAGCTGTAGGACATCCTCGTATTACCAAACATGAAGACATGAATTGCATCACTTGCTTCAATCGGAAATGGGGAATTGGCCAGCATCGATGGAAGTCTTGTTTTCCTCCCCCCAATGCAACTGAGAAGAGTAGTGGACGTAGACCAAGTTCTCAACATCAAGTCTAGCATTTGTATTCTACAGCAGGATAAGCTGGAGAAGCGTATCCCATTTGTAAAGATGGAGTTGGACTTCAACTCAAAATTGCAGACCTTTACATTGACAATTCGCCTAAGCAAAGCCGTAACTCTCTTAACAGTTTTCATCTAGATCATCATCATAGTCATCTATCTGTAAACTCCTACCCACCTCTACTCTTTAGGATCTAGGATAACGCGCGCTTGAGCAACTTGGAGATGTACGTAAGACATTACCTCACATTTACGTTCGTTCTTAGTAATAATATCTAGGATATCTACGTTAGATAATAGTAGAGATACCATCCTTATCCTATTTAGCTAGAAATTCATTTTTTAATTTTATTGCAAAATCTCCCGTAATATAACTTTAACTATCCAGCGTTTCTGTCGTCTAAAATCAGTGTCACTGTTCTTTTAAGGTTGTTGGCTATCCGGGGAGTGGCCAAATATATGTGGGTATTCTCTACCATCCTGCAACATTTGATGTCTACTACTATCTAATAGATTAGTACATATGCTCATACCGCCCTCCTATCGTCTGTAATCACAACATTGAGCTCCAATTGCAGATTTTTCTTTGGCACCTTGTGCCAGTGTTCTAATACTTCATCTTCTGGGACAAACCCGGAGCTGCTGGTCCAAGTCGCCGTTGCTGTACCTTGATGTACGAAATACCGAAATCCATGCCAATATTCATATGGCTCCAGCTCTGCCACGAGTTCCATTTCTTTTAGTACGGGCATCTGCAAGGCCGCGCGTGCTGCAGCGAGGTAAAGCCGCTGTATGGCTGGAGTTGCAATATCTAGGGTGAGCGACGACCTCTCTGTCTCGGCACTTGGTGTACTGGAGGTGGCCCAAAATGAGGCCTCACTCCCATCCAAAGAAATAGAGTCATCCGCACCTGGGTCGGGAAGAAAGAGTGGTTCACCCCAGGGATCATATGGCTGGTAATACAAGCCGAAGTAGACGAGTCGGTACCATCGCGGCTCTGCCAGACTCGTAGGGATCGTTCGAGGAAAGAGTATTTCATCACTGACTGGAATCCTTCTAACGCCGAAATCTGTAACGCGTTGAGATACGACGTGTAAGGACTTTGAAAGTCTATCTTCTTCCCCTTCTCTCAACATCAACACCTCAGTAGCCGCAGTTGGAGTCTGGTTATTACAGCCACCGTACGAGTCGCGCAAGTCAAAGTCATCGATTGGATGGCTGATTTGGGACAAAGCATCTGCAAGATCTATTACCCCAAGTATTAATAAATCGAGCGTTTGTTTAGAAGGGAGAGAGCCAGTAGAATTACCATTTCGCATTCTTGCAAATCTATCCGCTTTCCACCAATCGAGCCGCACCTTTTCTGTTGCTGCTGGTAGCTTCGCTAACAAAGCACAAACGGCCACCACAGAGATTAGTCTCTCTCGATCTTCATAATCGGGTATTGTAAGTTTAGTTATGGTCGCAGCAGAGGGCAATCGCGCAATTCGCCCAGGATCAGTCATCTCCAGCACCGATTTTATATATCTGACTCTCCATTGTTCCAGCGGATGATCGCGCCCCTTACGCGGCAAAGGCACGAAAAAGGTGACCTCGACACCATCTTTATGCCCCTCGGCCACATCCCACTGGCTCAGAGACTGCAGAAATGCCTCCAACACTGCTTGGAATGCCTGGTTGTTCCGTAGTTTCTCGTCAGCCGTCTCCTTGTATTTCCACGACCAAGGCTCGGGTTTAGGCAGCTTGACGCGGAGCCGAATATGGCGCACATACGCACGGCGCCGTGCCGTCACGATGGAGTTGAGCTGTAGGAGTGACTGCAAGTCAAGATGCAGGAGGGCAAAGGTCAACGGCTCAATCTCGTTTTGCCAAACGCGGCTAACGCTGGCATAATGACTAAGACAATGGTCCCGGTCGGGATCGTCAACCAGATAGGATATAATGTGCTGGAAGATTTCGGGCGGAAAAAGGACAGGTGCCATGATGATGATGCTTGATTCATGTTCTCATTAGGCGACAAGTAAAAGTGCCTTGGTCTGCTCAATGTTGGCGGTTGGCGGTTCTTATACTGGACTGGACCCGTGCAGCTTTCAGTTTCCGTGTACCCACATGGGTGAAATTAAAACCTTGCTGCTTGGATTGCTACTCCGTAGTACACCAAGTGTATGTACAGGTACTTGCATACTCTCACCAACGCTACCAACGCTTTTCATTATACCCGCTTTAGGCAGGAGGCTTTTCTCTGACCAACGTTGTTTGGATCATCGACAGCCCAACAGCTCATGCACGCTGTATGGTTACATGTGCATGTACTGAAATAACGATGGAAATAAGAGAGGTTTTTTAATACTAAGCTAACGTAGAGGTCTTAAATAACGGACTATACGATATTACGACACATAAGCACATGTATCGATTAAATAGTAGTAGACATTAAATGTTGCAGAATGGTAGAGAATATCCATATATATTTGGCCACTCCCCGGATAGCCAACGAGCCTCTACATGACGTACTTTATTTATATATCACGCATATATAGAGGTACATATGCCCCTATCTGAAACTCCAACAACGCAATCTAAGCAGATACTCCGATACAGTACGCCTCCGCGGCCCAGAAACTGCAGTGAGGTCCAAGGTTAACAAACTGCTCAACTTTAAAGGAAAAGAGATGTTCAACTCACTTCTTACAAGCATTCTCCAAAACCGGATTCCAAGAATCTAAAACAACAACGTTACTCGTTAGCCTGTTCTTTCAACTAGTTTGTCTCTGGTTGGAGAAACTTACAAAGCTGGGCAACCGTAATTTTGTTTCTAGTCGCAAACGATTCGCATCCATCTCCGGTCTGTGTAATTGCAAACTTGTTACATTTGGCAGGGATTCCAGATTGCGTCGGCCCAGGCGCCGTAACTTTGGTGGTGGTGCTGGAAGGTTTGGCAGTAGAGGAAGGCTTTGAGGTTGATGCAGGAGGCTTTGAGGTTGATGAGGGAGGTTTCGAGGTCGATGTGGGCGGCTTAGAGGTCGTTGAGGGAGGTTTCGAGGTCGATGTGGGCGGCTTAGAGGTCGTTGAGGGGGGCTTTGAACTACTAGACGTGGTCGGTGCCTTGACACAGTAAGCATAGTCGGGCCAGAAGCCGTCGCATGTAGTAGCTGGTATTTTGTATTAGCCCATCTGTACTATAAGCTGAATCTTGGGGCCTTTTCATCTGCTTACGGTTGACGTCTGTGTTCCAGGCAACAAATTGGGCGATAGTGATGCCGTTACTAGTAGCTATATCGCCGCAGCTATCGTCGGGCTTGGCAACATACCACTTCTGGCACCCTTGTACTGTTCCGGGCCTTGTTGGAGCCGGAGCACCGCCACTTGTTGTCGTAGACGCACGGGTGGTGCTAGAGGTTGTGCTTGAGGACGTCGGAGTGGGATCTTCACCCAAAACGCAGTACTATTGCAGCTACAGTCAGCAGGGCAGAGTCTTGCTTCACCAGTGGAAGCACTGTTTCGGTTCAAGAAAGAAACAGAAAGATGAAAACCACAGAAGGATATGTAGCTTACCGAAGTGCCAAGCCAAAGGCTCTGGCAATTGTTCCCTAAATGCCGCGAATTAGACAAAAGCCCGCGAAATAGAAATGGAAGTCCTTCCACTGAGGAACTCACCAACAGCAGGATTCCAGGCGTAGAATTGGTCGATTGTGATTCCCCATTCGGCCATGAATGTAGTGCACAGGTCATCCGAGCTAGTAGTTGGGGTTTTGTCCCAAGTATAGCATTCATCAGTAGCGCCTGCAGTAGCATCTGACGGTTTTGGTTCGTAAGGAGAGTCGTTGGTGTTGTTATAGACCGAGCCAACTTATGCCAGGTAGACATTGAGGTTAGCATGTGGTTTACTCTTTGAGCGACCGTTTCATTTCCTGACTTACGTAGAGGGTCCCAAAATAGACCACAGTACCTGGTTTCCGCATCCAGATAGCATGAGTCTCCTCTCTGCACACTGGGATTCCAGCCCACCCATGTTTGCAAATCAACACCGAACATCTCCACTACCCAGTAGCAATCCAAGCCATCAAGAGTGTTGTCATACATGGTATAACAACCTGCGATTGATCCTTCTGCTAACACATATGTTGGGGTAACCCAGGGCATAGCTGCCGTTGCCGTGTTTGTTCCTGTTGACAGCGGCTCATGAGTCCAGATGGTGGAAAGACTGCTTAACTGATCAAATCCCACTGTAGTCGCTGGCGCCGAGCTGCTCGTCGTTTTTGGGCCTGATCCAGTGTTACCGGGAGGCGTGTATGGCAGCGGATTGCCGATGCAAACCACGTGTCCTACCATGGCCGCAATATCTCTATTGCAGCTCAGCGTGCCAAGCATGGGATTCCACGATAGAAACTGCACGTCTGCGATGCCTGCCTTCTTGACAATGCTTGAGCATGTGTCGTTCATTGCAACTGTGTATGTCTTGCATGATCCTTCGACACAGAGCGATGACCTGGATCCTGGAAAGCCAACGCAGCCTGATGTGAGGCCATTGAGCGATAGGAGTTGCTCTGTGCCGATGTTGTGAGCGCGTGCAAAGTCGTCGCAGTTGTCATTGGTAGCTACTGGCACCATTGTTCCTTGGCAAGTTTTCGTGGTTGTGCCAGTGGCGGAACTGACGTAGACCGACCTTGTTGGAGTTGCGATGGGGGTGAGCGACTTGTGACAGGAAGAGACCCGCGATGTGTACTGCACCGCAAGGTCAGCGTCGTAATGGTCCGGGTCCTCCATCTGGGCACGGAATGAGCCCAGCTCACAGTCATCACACTCCTGCGTGACGCCTTCTTGGAATCGGAGATAGCACCATGCGTCTGACCCAGAAACAGCACTATGATTTGGTCAGTGGTCGGCTGGCTATGCATTTATGTTCTAGGGAAGAAACTGACCTATCTTTGAGGCACCCAACCTTGTATTTCAACAAGACCAAGTCCAGTGCAAGAGATGGCTTGATGGTTTCGCCACTGCCGCCAAAGACGCTCTCTTGGGTGTCTGTTCCAGGTAGATACACGGTGCTGTTGGATGATGGAAACGTCAAGGCATCACCACTGCAGGCTGATTCAATTGCCTTGCTCAGCGAGGCAAGAGAACTAGAGCAGGAGGCGGTGCATAACGAGTCCAAATCGTCCGCTGTCAATAACGCTGGCGTGGCGATTCCGCTGATGGCATCATCTTGAGTGAGCAACATGATTCCGTCACTGAGGCATGCCACAGGCGATTCCATGGCCTGAATGCATTGTGCCGACAGCAAGTCTTCCGTGCCGGTCATGTTAAACAGCGGCGCGGTGCCATCTGCAGAAGGGTTCGGATTGAGCCCGTGGGCAACAATGGCGAAACCAAATAATGACAACAGCATCTTGAAGTCGTTGCCGAAAGAGCATAGCAAAAGGTAGAGCCAAAACTTAGAGGCACAGACCTCAGTTATTTTCTATCAGTTGTAGGTGCATAAGTATGAAGAGCTATCGCTATCATCAAAGCCATTGCCTCGATGCTCATCTAAACGGAACATCGGTTGGGTTCTGACTCGGCCATTCGCCTCTCCGAATTCCGATAGAAAATCAAAAGTCAATCTACATTCAAGATCTCAGTACAATTTCTCTTTCGTAGGATCATATACCATGTTGCACTTGCGGCAAAATCTCAGCAAATCCCCGAAGCAATTGTGGGCTTGTGGTTCTGGAACGGCAGGGGTATTTTGTGACCCTTTGTGACTGACAAGGATAGGTGATTTTGTGTGCATGTAGCTACTCCGTACAATATAGCAGTAAGCAAGAATTAAAGCATATATTTAAGTTTAGACAATATCAATTACCTACACAAAGCGCTCTGATCGTATCCCTGTATCTCCGTACGTTTATCTTTGCCAACCTCATGTGCATGTTGCTTGTATCTATTATAGCAATAATGGTGCCACCGCAGCAGACATCTCATAAACATTTGAGGTATTAAGCGGTAAAATGCGGCTGGCAAAAAGGAAAAAAAAAACCGCCAAATTTACTGGCATTTCAAGCTAGTGGGCTCCATGTTCTTCGCTTGCACTTGAATCACAAGCTGGGAGAACGAGTCATTGATTTCAGCCCATTACGTTTACGAAGTAGTGAGGCTGATATCGCTCGTACTTTATATCGATATCCCGACTCCATACGGATATAGATATGCTATTAATCTGCTTTCGGCAGTATCCTCCTCGGGATAATAAACGGATCTTTGATCATTTGCAGCAGTCTTCCGGTGGCTCTAGCGGTAGTGAAATGAGATGTCCATCGGAGATGGATCCCGCACAACCAACAACATCTTGGCATTTTCCAATTGCTATAAAATTCTAGCCATGAAAACTGCTGTTGGTCAGATACAATCTAGAAAAGGAAACTCGTTTCTTCAGGGCTCAATTCCCCCACATATGGTGCCACATTGTTGAGCAACCGAAGATGGATCTGAACTACTACATACCCACAAATCTCGATATTTTGCAGCTGCGGCTGCGAGTATATTAGTGAAAAAGATCCGACGGTCGGTGTTACTTCAGATAAAGCTGGACCAGAAGATACGATGCTTCAAGGTTGTATGGACTGTCTCCGCTGTAAAGGAGGCCATGAGCGGAAATTTCCAAGAGTCATGAAAGCACTAAAAGTGAGTCCATTGATGTACATATGGAATTGAAGGGTCTTCGGGATGTCGGAGTTCACAACCAACAACATGATACCTCAAGTACAGATACAAGTTGCTCTATGCGTAGCGACTATGATAATCCGGTCCTCATTAATATGAATACCGGCGACCCTTAGAAGAGCCATTGCTTGAAATCCTTTGGTTCTAATTTCTTATTCCTTCTGACGACGCTCATTCAGTTTTGTTTCTTATCTCAAGGTCATCGCATTGCATTGGTCATTTTCTCTTGGAATATTGCCAGCACGTCACTATAACTGAGAGAGCTGATCATGGGGAAGAAGCGGGCCGCAAGGCCCCAAAATGCCACTGGTCTTCTCTTGCTAGCTCTTGTTGCCATACTATTCATCTTTCCATCTTCTGTAACGGCTGCTGGACCAGAAATTGGCCGAGATTTGGAACTAACAAGACGGGCGATACCCGATCTTGGAGAACAAACCAAATTGATCAATCTCTTTGGACGAGCTGCTGCTGTGGTTGACGACCACACATGCGCCAAGGGCCGTCCATGCCTCAACGGAGCTTGCTGCGGCTCCAGCGGTGCATGTGGTTACGGGCCTGCGTATTGCGGTATTGGGTGCACCTCCAATTGCGATGCTAAGGCCGAGTGCGGTCAGTTCTCTGCTGATGGCAAGACAACGTGCCCGCTAAATGTGTGCTGCTCTGAGTTTGGCTTCTGCGGATCGACATCAGTGAGTGCATTGAGATTTCTGGCACGGCTTCTGTATAACTAATTATGTCCTAGGAATTCTGTGATCCCAGCTCTGGGTGTCAGTCTAACTGCGGAACGCCTCAAAGTCCTGGATCAGGGGGCAATGTTCGATCTCAGATTATAGGCTACTATGAATCGTGGAGTTCATATTCTGATCGATGCGGGTCTCTGAAGCCTTCTCAGCTTCCCGTATCCGCTCTCGATATCCTAAACTTCGCATTTGCATATATTAGCCCTGAAACGGTCAGTGATTATCTCCATCAAACCGGCTTTTACCTTTACTCTTAGGTTCTAACCGAAGCAGGCGCAAATCATCCCTATGGTAGGGGAAGATGGAAGCAGTCTGGATGACTACGATGCAGACAAACTTTACAAAGCGGTCACTTCTGCCAGATTTGGAAATCCAAATACAGGCTTTTGGCTGGCCTTGGGAGGATGGACTTTCAATGATAACAAGTAAGACCGAGATGATCTTTAAGTCATCGCAAGGACACAGTACTGATGAGATTTACAGCACAATCTTTCAACCTGTATTTGGTCAAATTGCGTCCAGTGGGGTTTTCAGAAAACAGTTTGCCGAAAACCTGGTCTCATTCATGTCCGAATACGGCTTTGACGGCGTTGACATTGACTGGGAGTATCCTGGTGCAGGTGATCGTGGCGGCACTAAGAATGACTACGATAATTTCCCGCTACTCTTACAGGCCATCCGCCAAGCATTCAATGATCATGGCCATGGGCGCTGGGGTATTTCTATTACAGCCCCAAGCTCATATTGGTACTTACAATGGTTCAACCTCGGGGAGTTGGTCAAGCATGTCAACTTTATTAATCTCATGAGCTATGATCTTCACGGCATCTGGGATCAAAATAACGAGATTGGTAAACAGATCTTGGCACACACCAATCTCACCGAAGTTGATCACGCGCTGGAGCTATTCTGGCGTAATAATGTTGACCCAAAGATGATCAATCTCGGCGTCGCCTTCTATGGTCGTTCGTACAAGCTTGCCGACGCCGCTTGCAGGCTGCCAGGGTGCAGGTTTAGTGGCCCTGGTGACAAGGGGGAATGCAGTAACACCGAAGGTTATCTTTCATACCGAGAGATTATGGACAAAATACAGCAGGCTGGTGACTCGGCAGAAGAAATCTGGGACAAAGTGGCCGGTGTAAAGATGCTTGTCTACGACAGTGACAACTGTCAGTCTCCTTTCACAATTTGCATCAGTTGGCACTCTATCTACATAGAAGGATGGCTGACCATGTTTATCTTCGGCAGGGATCTCATACGATGACAGTACCACATTTCAACAGAAAGTAGATTTTGCCAACCAACGGGGTCTAGCTGGCCTGATGATCTGGGCTGTTGATCAAGACGACGATAGTTTCAACGCACTTCAGGGCCTTACAGGCAAAAATGTCGACTCAACCATCCCCGAGAGCGATGTGATGGGCGAGTTTGACATCTCACGGTGCTATATCACAGACTGTGGAGACGAGTGCCCAAGGCAATCTGGGCTTAAAGAAATGGTTTGTCGCACTTACTCACTAACTTCTCTCCTTTGCCTGGACTAACTTTAATCGCCACAGACGAGGCTAAATCTAAATGAACAAGGAAAGGGCTGTCCCAAATCAGGCAAGGATTCTCAGCAGCGTGCCTTGTGCTGCCCTCCCTGGGGAGCGCCAGACCCAGCAACGTGCCACTGGACCAAAGGTTGCAATGATAAATGCAGCGTGGGAGAGGTGATGATCCATTTGCTTCGTTTCTAGCGTTTTCATGTTTGGAGCTAACATTGTGTTCGTTTCAGACAACTTTAGCCGTTGACGACTTCGGTGGAGGTAGTTATTGCTCCGCCAACCGCAAGCAGTTCTGCTGTCCGGCTTCAAACATTGACCGAGCTTTGAATGAGTGCAAGTGGTATTATGGCTTTGTATCATCAGGGAGCTGTCCCAAAGAGAAGCCACAACTACTCGCTTATGTTGATTCATCAATACTGTGCTGTCCCAAAACTCCAAGGTTTAAAAGATCCACCTGCAATTGGTACGGTAGCTCTTTTCTTTGCCGTAACTCGAACTGCCCTGTGGTAAGTCTCAGCTACTCTTCGCTGTCCGTTTAATTGTTATCTTGCCACCTTCATTGCAACAGGCTACAGATTGACTCATCTTCAATTAGGGTAAAGTCACAGTTGCGCGAACTACATGGGCCACTCCCCAGGGCCAAGGTTGTTACACTGGAGGCCAAAAGTCTTACTGTTGCGATTCGCCTTACGGGTAATTGAAGCATCCGCGTCCGCTGAAATATACACATACTAACCTTAGAACCATAGCGGTGATGCAGGCGGAACGCTACCTGTTGCTCTGGACCATCTTTTCCCAGAGTATCAGGAAATTCCTGCTGACGATGAAGCTGTATACCAAGAAGCTCTGGATAGCACCTGGTCATGGGATATTGACCCTGACACTACACCTTTTGGTTCGTTATAGACCCTACTTGCTTGAGTCTCATCTAACCAGCGATTCTTTTTAGCTTGGGTCGTAATGGTCGGTCCCCCGGAATCTGTACAATCACTTGATAAGCGTGACGGGTCTTCCCTTGAAACTTTCGATTGTCCCAACCCAGATCCCGGAGATTACAGCGTGCAGACCTTCAAGGCTATCTGTTTGGCTGAATCTGAGGACCACGATTGTGAGGATCTCCTTCTCGGCGATGGCGCCTACGGAACTATTGCTCGCCTCCCTAAATCGTGCGGACCAGACGAGTGGGTTCGCGTCGTTGACTTCAAGGAGATTCATAACTCGACGCTACCGCATCACCTCGTCAAACGCTCGACGCCCGCCTCTAAGGTATATGAGATCAAGTACGATTACCGCATTCGCGATGTCGCCAGTGACGAGATATTTGTGCGAATAGATACCTCCAGCCATGAGCACTACTGGAGCAAAGTGGTGGCATCAGAGCTACAGAGTAAGAAGCGCAGCGAAGATGAACTTCAAAACAACAATGGCACTAAGAAGAGGTCTGGCATCTCGGACTGGCGCGAGCCGCACATGGAGTGGTTCCGACAGCATGAGCTACGCAAGCGCGGCGCAGGCAATGACGGCTGGTGGAAGAACTTGTTCAACAGCTTCCTGGCGGACGGTTCCGACAGCAGCGGTGAGAAAGCCAGCTATGAGTTCGACCAAGTTTTGTATGAGGCATCCATCAGCTGTCCGCCAAGTTTTGATGCGAGCATGTCTGCTAGAGTCAAGGGTTCGCTAGAAGCCGATCTCGACTATGGAGTGAGCTTGATTGGTAGAGTCAAGGACACCAAGTTCGAACAGGCCTTTGCCTACTTCTCAATTAAGGAGTTTGGGGCAAATGCACAGATCTATCTCGAGGGCGAGGCACAGTTCACCTTTGAATCACAGGAGGCTCATCTGCGTAAGTTACAAAAACATTGCTCCTTGGTTCACTAGAAGGCCCTCGCTTACACTGGCATATTCATAGTTTCCAACTTCGCGCCTTGGGGGGGGAGTTTTAATATCAAAGGACTGGTAACTATTGGGCCTTTTATGGACTTGACAGCGCAGATAGACGCCATTGCAACAATTTCTGGGTAAGTACACATCGACTCTTTCATCTTTAGATGGCATTTCGGTCACTTATACCCAAGCTGCAGGCACTTTGCAAGTGGCGTGAACATTGCAAACACGGACCTGGTAACTGGCAAAACTTTTCCATTGACATGGATGTACCCACCATCGATGGAAAGCCTTCCAGACCCTAAAGCGATGTATTCGGGCATGTATCCATCCTCTACTACCATTAGACCATACAGGAAGGTTTCCGTTGCCGCTCAGGGTTCTGTTGCCCTCACGCTCACCCCGAGCATATCATTCAAGGTGCAAGTTGATATCAACGGCCTTCTCCAGACTAATACACATATCACTGCTGCTTTCCCCAACCGTATGGTCATTGGGGCGGGTACTTCCAACACTTGTCCCAATGGCCTGCAGTACAGGATGGACTACGAGCAACAGTTCAACCTCATCACCAACACAACTTCTCTGGGCTGGGATATGCCCACGAAGAAGATCTACCAGGCAACCAAGCAACTGATACCACCCCAATGCTATTCTTTCACTGCAGACAACGTCACCCCAGACAGCTTGTTAGTATCCAGGGTTACGGGCAACGCAACAGATATTTCCGGTTTGCGTTCAATTCAGCCACGCGCTGATGGGGACGGTCAAGGGCCAGCCGTCAACCCACTCTTCCCTGATCCGCGGGGATCTTGTTTGGTATGCCCGAGGGACACGTACTTTGCGAGCGGCGTCTGTGGCGACTTTTTCGATCAGGATGGCAATCCGATTAATCAAGAGTGCAGAACAATTGATGATGATTTCGCATCAAAGAAACGCAGCAAAGATACAGACCCTAAGTCCTTGCGGCCAGAATACGAGAGTATCCTACGATGGTTCCAAAAGCGAGGATCGATTGTCAAGCGTGGCAAGACCTCATTCACGATTTGTGGGAAGAAAAAAGGGATCCCTACAATCAGTTTCGCTAAACTCGACTTCCCGTCTTCGGGTACCTTGATCGGTGGTTATAAGGGCAAATCGTACAAAACGTATGCGCCTGATAATGCAGGCGACTTGCACAACTACGGTAATCTCTTCCTCGCCTTCGTAGGTGTTCTGCTGCTAACGAACGAATAATTAGAGTTTAAGCAGCAGCCATCGATGCCTCCTCCCACTAGTTCCCGAGATTACGATTCAGAGCATATACTCGTGAGTAACGCCAGGCACACATTTGATCATGTCTTCAATTGTATTGTTTTTACTGACTGTATCTGTGGACATAGGAATTCCAAGTTGTAAGTCTTTTAGTCACATATATCATCAAGTTCCTCGTCACCGCTAGTGCGCGAAATCGCTAACACAAATACAATATCAGCTCAAGCAATTCTTTATCAAATTGGCAGATTTCAAACAAAAGGAAAAGGATCCTAATGCCCCCCTTCCACCAGTCACTAACCCCCCTACGCCCCCACCACTCAAGAAATACAAGAACGCAGCAAGTGCAAAATTTCAAGCTTCTAAGCCCTTGAGCAGGGATGCCTGGCTCGGGAACTCGGAGTGGACCTTTTGCGAATATCTGGCGTTCTGGCTGGATTCGATCCCCATGACGGCCACCTGGTACGACCAACTGATGTACCAGGGCGGAGCTTTCAGCCAAACAATGATTCAGTCGCTTCCCAACAACAAGTTTTATTTTGAAGAATTGGCTCTGCTAGATGGGAAAACAAACGGAGTCAAACAAGCGTAAGTGGTGAAACTGCTGACCTGCCGTAACAAATGCGCTATTATATGCTAATCACTCTGTTATAGGGCATGGAACCCAACTGTAGTCGACGTCAGAACAATTGAAAAATGTATAGAAGCAAATAACTACCAGAATGCGATTTGTTATATGCGCCAGCTTATCTTTACAATACGCTATCATCAATTGACAACTGCGACACTTAGAACCCAAGCCCTCCGGGTCGTTGACTTTCTGTCAGTATTCACCGCTTGCTCGTGCTCTCGTTCCAAATTTTTGTTTCTTTTTTTTCTCCCTTATTTCTTGCTTCTATGTTAGATGGTATGAAGAAACTAACAGGCTTTTTCTTCCAGGGAAAAAATGGAAAACAGCGCGGCAGTTTTTACAGACCCTGATTACGTCACTCGACCATATGAACGCCTTGGCTTGGCTAGCTGTTTCAAGTACTTCATGTTCGACAAGACTAGAATAGCAGGCCAAAAGATGGGGACGCTGATAGAGACAGGCATGAGGGAATTGGCTAAGACATTTGAGCCAGCAGCCCCTGGAACGGCAGGCGGTGGCACCACAACGGGCGCGCAGCAACTCAACTCGGACATTAAGCAGCAATGGGAGGAGCTCAAGGAGGCGTATTTTGGCTTGGGGTCCTGGTCATGGCGCCCAATCCCTTCGAAACCAAATGACCCTTCTAACAATCCATTTGAAGATTGGGGCACCGAGACTAAGTGTTATGACGGCAAACTTGAACTTGACGACGAGTAGACATAGAAGCTTGTCAAAATATCAATTGTCATGCTACATCTGCATGCTATGTACTTAGAAAACTAGGAGAGGCTGGTGGGATAGCATTGAATTACCTTAAAAATGTATTAATAAGCTGTATAAGATTATAAGCTGAAAGAAATATGAAACATTGGAAATAACAATCCCAGCGATTGGAAGATGTACGTCTATCATAAATGTAGTTTCAGGTGGGTAGAGCAAAGAAAAATCGTTGAAGAGATACACCAACGTATGTGTCAACTGACAGCGTTCAAACAGAGGAGGAATAATAAACCAAGTCGCTGTATGACATTTTGTTCATGAGGTAAATTATATTTTATAGATATTTGTAAATAACTTCGAAACGCCTCTTCATGCTTCTTTCTATAATTCCTTAAGCGATATACTGTACAAATCTTAGTCCAACAAATAATTAGTATACGTTTCCTTCGCAGCCTCTTCTAGCTCTTCATTTGACAAGCTCGCCAACCTAGTCATGCTAGCTGGATCTTGTAGCGTCCCCGCCCAGCTGTCTACTACCAGTCGTAGAGGAGTAATTTCGTGTGGTATCGTCCCTTTATCCCTATGGATATACCTTGCATATATCGTCATACCTGTTGCTGCAGATGCCGCTACGATGAGACTAATGAGGCTGACAAAGAGCAGCGTTGGAACGTAGGTGAGGTGGTAAAACTGCTGCATTGCTTCACCCGTTACGTTGAAGAAATATTCAGGTCTATCGCGAGAAGAATTCGTTGCAGCAACGTTGTATAGCATTGTCTGGGCACGACCCGAAGCGAGTACAAAGTTGGAGACAAATGTTGAAAAGTTGGTCGTGCAGGCCACCATTTGCCCGGTAATACCTGGTAGTCCGCAGGCCAGGCCTCCTCTGATGGCTGGTGCAATACCGGGGATTGTGCCTCTCTCTATAATAGCATGATAGTTGAGCGCAACCTGCCAGTCTGCGATGAAAGAACGCGCAGCGCTCTTGGATGGCTCAAATCTTGACCCAGATAATTCCCAAGGCTGACCTGTGGAACGCGTATAGTTGGCGACTCCTTCTTGGCGAAAAAGAGAGCAATACAGAGAGTAAGCGGTAAAAACTTCGTTGATTTGGGTGATGTTCAGTGTTACAGGCTGAATCTCGCCAAACGAAGTTGATACACTGGTGTTTTCCGAATGTGATTGCAAATAACCCAGAACTGCATGCTGGTAGTTTAACGAAAAGAAAACGGTTGGAAACTGCGTCGAATACTGATCCTTGATATCTTCAATAACACCGGGATACCAGTAGCTGTGCAGCTGAGCAGTTGTATTTGGGGAAGCGAGCACCCCCGTCAATTCGACTGTTGAGGCGCCCATCTGCACAGGGCCAACGGCTCCAGGAAGCAGCTTCGCAGGTTGGCATGTCGCACTCAACCGAAACGCAGGTATATCGTACAATGCTACCACTGAAGATGACAATTTATTCAAGGAAGCATCCGTCACATTTACTCCAACGTAACCCCCATCGGAATCGAGACTTGATGAGTTCAATAACAGCATCTGGTTCAAAAGGTTTGTGAGCTGCCCGGATACGTTGGCTTGTTGTGGTATGTCGAAACCGAAACTGGTTGATGGGAATTGAACATTCACATGTTGCTCTACCTCAGAAGCAACGTGCGTTGCCGTGCTAATTTCCAAGTCGCTGAGTGTTCTAAGTGTATATTTGTCATTAGACGGCATTCTTTGAGTGTAGGCTTCGTAGGCAATGACGTTGGATAAAGTCGTCCATGCAATTGCAGAGGATAGCGTAAGTAATGTCAGAAGAAACAGTCGCCATGTCCGTCCGCGTAGCAGTGAGAGAAAGTCAACCAAGTTATAACTCCCCGTAGACATGCCACTGACGGTCACCAGAGTTGCCAGCGGTATTCTTCGTCGCTGTTCTTCTGGGACGTTTCTCGACGCCCGGATAGCCACCCGCGCATAGCTAAACCAAATGAGGTTCAAAGATGCCATTATAATCGGTGCGATGATTGCGCTGCAAAGAATGTCGATGGCTTTTGCCGCGCCTTGAGAGAAGCGCCCGCCAATCACCAAACCGGCAAACGACCCGAACAGCTTCGACTTTGGTGCTGTGAGCGCAAGCCAAACAACCAGCGCAATCAGAGGTATGACAAGAGTCGACAGTAGCATTGGAAACTTGATCATATTGTAAAGTCCACTGTGGGACGCATGGCTGCGCGTCTGTCTTGTTCCATGGCTGGGGATCTCGTCATAGGCGATATGCGGTACATCCTTTCCCGTTGGAAGTGAATGTGACGGTTGTTGATAGCCTTCTGTGGAATCCGCCACGATGGGTGAACCAGGTCGCATTTCGAGCTCTCCTACGAGCGTCTGCTCCTACTCAGCAACTTAAAGAATCGCGACGTAACACTGCCAAGCGCCGCGTAGGTAGACCATAAAGATGAAGTAGATTTTGAGCCTCCAACAGCTCGAGCCGCACACGGCAGACCGAGCTCATATAGCGTCAAAATGGAATACTTGCCCATCTCAGCCTGAGCACCACTAAGAGTGCCTTGAGTGCTTTGCGGGGCGTCTCAAATAACTGACGAGTTTCTTTCCAGGGGTCTCAAAACGGACTAAACCCCCTTGTGATGCTATCAATAGCACAAAGGAACGCTTGTTTTTGAGCCTCCTTGTCACCTGGTTGGTTCGTTAATATTTAACCATGTAATAGCCTAGCTATTATTGGAAGTTTCAGGGTATAATACGGAGTATACTGCAGCTATTATGCAGTCTAACAATACATTAGATAGAGCTCTCGCTGGCGAAAGCGTCCTTCAGGATTCAGTGATACTGCATCGCCTCAATTAGGATTCGCTAGGTTTTAGTCCGCATGGCTGGCGGTAAGGCTGGATTTGCCGCTTGAGAGCTTCACGTGGATCCAGACCGTCTGCGTCAATAACTATAAAAATTAAGCTATCGCCCGGGTGTACAGCGAAAGCCACGTCTTGAGACATACATCTCTCGGAATCATGGATGGAAATCATGTAGACTCTCGCGCGCTCATCGACATAACTTCTGGTGCCACTGAGATCAATGCCGAAACACACGGGGTGATGGAGGAGCCATCGCTTAACGAGAGTATCTTGCCGACGCGTGCAAAATACCGAGCTGACGCGGTTGTAGGGCTCGTCCCTACCATGGTGATGGCCTCTCCCACGTCTTGTCAACCCTGCTAAGCGGAGGTTCCTTAGGAGAATTGATGAGGCGATGGTCACTCTGAGATTGTGAAACCATGCGGGAATGATTGCTTTATTGGCGTCTCGGAGCCCGAAGATTGCAATTGTTGATGTCTCTGCCCACACACAGAAAGCAGATGGGAGTCTATCTGTCCGGATATTGGTTCCGGACAGGGCGTCAGCTGGCGACGAGGGGGATGATTTGTCGAATGATATATAAGCGCGCAGATACCTCTGGTATAAGAGTGGGGAATTTATTATATAGGTAGGATGTAAGTGCGCAATTGCCTCTGGCATAAGAGTGGATAGTTAAATAATAAATTCGCGCGAAATGGCCCAGGTTGCCAGGGGGTTGTGCTCGACCCTGATAAAGAAACCTTCATCTACTGCAAATCGATGAGCTTGCAGCTCGAAATTTATTATATCTGCAAGCCAAACTTATTGTTCTCAAGAAGAAACCCAACCGATTAGATGGAAATGATACCAAGAGAGATGACATGGGCCCGGGAGATGCCATCCTCGGCATTTATGGTCCAAATGTTGCGATCACCATTGAACAGCAATTCCGCGACTTCAACATCGAGCCTGATGGAGCTGGTGTATGAGCGACAAAAATTCAGGCGACGCCTCTATCAGGTTATGGGATAAACTCGTATCGCCATACAGTAATGCCTAGATTATGCCACTTGCTTCAATCCGAAACGACAGATTGGCTAAGCTTTTGTGCGGTGTTACATCGCCTGCACTAACACCACTATCTCTAACAACTTATCCCAGCAATAGTCGCTCAACCTTATAGTCGCATAATAGTCAATTAATTATATAATGAAAGCCTTGGGATTTAATAAGACACGGTTCCTGAGATTTGATTGACCGAGATTTTGATTCAATTTTCCCTCTATTGAGCAGTGTAGCGTCAGGGTGAAGTTATCGATATTAGACATCACCTTTGCGGATTTATTTTCACGCCTTTCATTCATATATCCTCTAAATAATTACCCATAGACATCTGTAAAACTCTAAGCCAACTTCTCCTCTCTACAGTCCAGTATTTCGCGAGCTTGAGCATCTCAGTAACACACGCACGGCATCTCAATTCATCTTTGGGCCAACAGAAGCATTGAGTAGCATTAGTCTAGAATTCCCCGCCATCTAATAAACCCCATCAGCGAAATCAACAACAACAGCCTTCTCAAGTAAACCGCCAATGAACTTCATAAACTCCTGATGAACCGGATCCGTCGTAATGTAATAGTCTCTATCCTCAGCTGACGCGAATTCCGCGACAACACCATGAGTGAGCCCACCCTATCCAGAGTCAGAGATTAAATAATATAACCCCGCGGGCAAACAGAATGCAATCAATGGTGAGATAATACCTGCATATTTTCGGGGGAGTTGTCCTTCCCACCCTTCAACGAAATGATGTATCTCTCTCCGGTAGTCGCATGAATACAAGTATCTTTCAGCGCAAGGAATCGCGCGAAAGCCTGAAAAAAAAAATCCCAAAAACTGGTTAGTACGATGCCAGATATCTGTGCTTCGTCAAGTAGACATATAGCACGGGCCGCTCACAGCTTTGACATCGTCGGCCGATAATTCTGCCTTGAACTGAAAGAGAACAGTATGAGTGACGCCCATTGTGTCTGAAGGCGTAGAGGGTAAAAGCAGCTACAAGTGTTGTTAAAGTCAATCGCTACAAATATCGTGAAGAAGGTAAAGCAAACAATTTATCACAAGCCGGCGACTATTTATTGCTGAGCTAGATGTAAAGACGTAGTGATAGGATCGACAAGTCAAAAAGTCTCCGCGCACGTCACATGACAGCAATTGAACAATGCGGTTGTGTTACATTGCATACCTTCCAGATAGAAGATTGCAAAATAAATACTCCGTATGCACGGATAAAAGGAGAATACGCTCCTTATTCAAGATGAGTTTAGTGTGGCGGATTGTCTGTTTCTGGATGCTGATCATTTCTCAATTTCCTCGGGCTTTTCTTACACACGGCCAATATGCCGGTGGTCCGACTACTGAGAGAAGCATCACAAGCATGGAAGGATCGGAGACATTGACATCCTCATCATCCATGACAAATGACCATTCTACCAAACATTAATAGCAAATCATCCCTATCTACTACATAAAAAACCCAAATGTCTTTTCATCCCTCCCCAAAAGCACCCGAACTCCACCAGCCAATGAGCAATAATGCCAAAGCACATGAGAAAAATAAGGAAAAAAAAGAGAGGTATCTATCTACATATGGCTCTTGGCTCTTAACTGTCGTAAAAATCCGAAAAAGAAATCATGATGCTTTTTTCTTTCATTCTTCCTCCAGCGATATTTTTTCCCAGTAAAGCAAAACAAGAAAATGTTTCCCCCGTTTCGCTTTACAGGTACAAGCTCTGGGCGGCCACAATATCTCTCCTAATCTTCTGCAAACTCTCATCAAACTTCTTCGTCAGGTCATCGTTGCCCATGACCTTTGCGGCCTGGGCCATCTGTCGCAGGAGCTCTTCAAGACGGCGGAAGATGCGGATGAATGAGCCTTCGTAGACATTTGCCATTTTGCTGAAAAGAGTGTCAGTAAAAATAATTCGCCGAGTGAAAGATGTAGGAGCTTCAACTTACCAAATCTCAGCAAACGTTCGTCCCTGAGCCCATGCATACACAGTCTCCATAAGCTGCCATTTCAAGCTCTGGACGTACTCATCCTCGTTGACATCCAACTTGGACTCCTGGCTAACCTTGGCAATCATGCGAGCCTTGGCCTGAATCTCACGGAACGGCTTCTGCAGCTCCTCCTTCAATGCCTGAGCCTCCAGTTTCTCGTCAAAGACGAAGCAGCTAAGCACAGCGGCAATCGCCTCGGGTGTCATCTCGTTGAAGAATCGATCAAAGAGAAGCTCCGACAAGAGGAGTTCGTGACCCTCTGTGGAAGAGATTTCGCAAGCAACACGAGCCTTGAGCTGAACGACTTCGGCATCATTGATGAAACCAAGGCGGCGCAACACACGCTTTCTGGATTTGAGCTCGTCCATCTGCGCAATGCTGTGAGCCTTGGCAATTTCCTTCTTCTTCTCCTTGATCTTGTCCAAGATTTGGACCTTGGCGTGGTACTGATCCCATAGGGATGGGAGCATGGGAGACAGATGCAGAGGATTTGTGACGAGTCGAGACTCAAGAACTTCAATCTTGCGGAGAAGTTGCTTGAAGGATTCATCCGAAATATCCATATTCTCCAGCGGGTCCAAAATTGGCACGCCATCCGGGAATCGACGCTGCACTTCGCTCAAGGCTTTTGAAGCATCTTTGCGCTCGTCATCAGACTTCAGGCCGTCCTTGGGAATGAAAATTCGAATCTGGCTAATGGCCTTGATGCATGTGAGGAGGCAGGGCACTACCGCAAACATGCCATCTTCCTCGCCTGATGGCTTAAGGCCGGGTGGCATGTCTCCAGAGAGCTGGCCAGGAATGATCTCGGCGCTGTCCTTGGAAATGTACAACAGAACCTCGATGATGTGGGATTCCTGGGGCGGGTAATCAGGCTCACCAAGCTTGGGAGGTCGTCGCGAATACGCATCAGTAATGACACCCCAGCCAAAGTCGAGTCCACCCCCAATCTTCTCTGCCGACTCTTTCACATTGTGGATCTGCACGAGTCGACCGGGCTGCAAAAAGGGGAGGCAGTAGTTCGGGTGCTGGATGACTGCTCGCATATCTTTGGTGTAGGTATTCAGTGATTGTCTGATTGTGTAGTAATCCTTGACAGTGGCTTCATCCGGTATTGTCAGAGAGTCCTTCTCTTGCTGCAGTGCCATTAAATCTTTCTCCAAGCTGGGAACGCTGGCCGCGTTCTGGAACTGGTGGAAACATCGCTCCAACATGAACTCGGGGGAGATGGCTTCGATTCGGAGTAGATTGAGGATCATATTGTATCCCAGATAAAAGGCAGAGTTGAGTCTGTCCTGCTGACCAGTGACAATCTGCTTGGCGACTTCCGGCTCAAGCTTGTCGTCAATCATCATAATGACAACACCTCTGGCATCGAGACCACGACGACCAGCACGTCCTGCCATCTGAACGTACTCAGATGAGGTGATTGGTCGTCTCTGTACGCCGTCCCACTTTGTGACCTGGGTAAAGACGACAGTCTTAGCAGGCATGTTGAGACCAATTGAAAAGGTTTCGGTCGCAAAGAGAACCTTGATCAAGGATTCCTGGAACAGAATCTCAATAGTCTCCTTGAGAATGGGCAGCAGACCTGAGTGATGGACGCCGACACCCTTTTGCAGCAGAGGCAGGAGGTTCATGATTTGTGGCAGCTCTCGGTCCTGTTCTGACAAACTGTCAATAGCACTCTGGAAGACTTTGTTGACCATGGCCTTTTCGGAATCGTCGTTGAAGTTTAAGTTGGAGATCTTGAGGGCCATGTTTTCACACTCCCGCTTGGAGAAGTTGAAGACAATGACGGGGTTAAAATTCTTTCTAACCGTCATTCGGATGATCTTGTTGATATCGGAGCCTTCGTCAGCGCCACCCTTGTTGGTCTTCTTATTCTTTCCCTTTCCTTTCATCTTGGCAGTGGGGTCAGCCGGGTCAGCGCCCTTCTTTTCCTCCACCTCAGCCATAACAAGGTTGAAGTTTTCCTCGTTAAAGCTGCCCTTTTCATCCACCACCATCCTTGCGCCTTTTCCTCCGGCGGGGTAGAAGTAGTTTTGTAAGGGTGTAGGTCTGAAATCGGTATAAACGACGTGGCACGCTTGGTGGTGGATCTTGGCAATCCACTCGGCAAACTGGAAAGCGTTCGGAATGGTGGCCGAGAGGAAAACATATCGAACCTTGTCGGGAAGCATGATGATGGTCTCTTCCCAAACCACACCTCGAGTCTTGTCTCGCATGTAGTGGATTTCGTCAAACACAACCCAGGCCACCTCACGCATAATCTCGGAACCACGGTACAACATTGACCGCAAAATCTCGGTTGTCATGACCAGACAACTGGCGGTAGGGTTAATCGTAACATCACCCGTCATCAAGCCAACATCTCCAAAAATGGCCTCAAAGTCTCGATATTTCTGGTTACTCAGAGCCTTGATCGGACTAGTGTAGATGACCCTCTGGTTGCGCTTGAGACATTGTGCGACTGCGTATTCCGCCACCACCGTCTTTCCCGCACTTGTATGCGCTGATACCAGCACACTCTCCTCGCGCTCAATGGATGCGACAGACAAGCTCTGGAAGGGATCCAGCTTGAAGGGATATGTTCGTGCAGGCTCCTCGGGCGACTTGTGCTCTGAGAGAGGAATGTATTCGTAGTTGAGGTCCGGCGGAAGAGCCACTTGATGCTGGATATTGTGTGACAGAACAAGCGATGAATCTTGCGAAACGAATGTTGAGGCACCCGCAACCTCTCTTGACTCTGCCGTCTGGAAGTTGTCCGTCATGACAGGCCCAGCGCCGTCAGTCTTCTTGCGTCTCTTCTTGTCCTGCTTTTCAGGCGTCTCCGAGTCCTCTTCTTCACCCTCGGAATCTTCGTCTCTGGAAGTCTCGGCGGCATCAGCCATGCCAACGTCGGCGTCGTCGTCGTTCGCATCCATGTCGGCGTCGGCATTTCCATTCATAGCTTCGTCGGCCTTCCGCTTTTTGCTCTGGGCTCTGCTGCGACTCTTCTGAGGCGTTCTCTCGTCTTCGCTGGAGCTTTGAGGCTCCGCCTTGCCCTCGAAAACATCAAACAGGTCATCCATCTTGGCTGATTTTACCACTCAATTGTGGTTGTGGAGATGATGGAAAATTAAGGTGATACGAAAAAAAAAGCACGGGTCGATTCCAGTAAATGGTCGAACCAGCCGTCCTGTGGTCTAAAGTCGTAGAGTGTAGCTCTGGAAAAAGCTGTAAAACAGAAAATTTCAGGTCAGCAATTAAAATGGCATATACAGCAACCACATTAGCTACCTGGAAGACCGAAACTGCTCCCAGGGATGAGAGAATGCAAAGATTGCTTGCCCAAACTTTCCCGAGAAAGAAGTGGATTTAGGACGGCAGAAAAGAAAATAGTGGTGCCAGCAGGAGAAGGCGGTGACAGGCGCATCGAGATGCAGCAGCTTGGCTTCGGTCCATAGAACCCGAACCAGCCTTAGTCAGCACAGATTACTGCAGAGCTGCACGTGACCCGCAGCGCCAAGCCTTTCGTTTTGACCTCAATCGAACCATATTGAAACCCGGGAAGCTTTATAGCCGCAGAACAAGAATCTCAACCTCGCTGCAACTCCACGCCTCGCCAATCTCGAACGCCTGTCAAAGTCCGCAATTCCCTTTACGAAATAAACCATCCGCCGTGCTTCGTCCAGCTAATTGACCTCGTCCAGATGCTCTCCCGCGCCGCCACTCGCACCACCTCCGCGGTCGCCCGCCGAGGATTCCACACCACCCGCCCTCGCATGTCCTCTCCTTACCACTACCCCGAGGGTCCTTACTCCAACTTGCCCTTCAACCCTCGCAGCAAGTGGTTCGGCGCCGGCTACTGGGCCTTCATGGCCACCGGCTTCTTCGCTCCCTTTGGCATTGCCGGTGAGTTCGACTTGCTGCCCCGCCATGGATTCGCGGTTTTCGTTTGCGCTGTGATGCTAATACCCGAGGCTAGTCTACCAAACCTACAAGACCCAGTAAACGGATGCTTCGATTACAAAAGGCTTATATGGGCTGGACGCTTGGTGCTATGAATGGGTGGTGGACTGTTGCGACAGAGTAAATAGCTCGAATTAGACGTGGGAACAATTCACAAGTCACATACATAACAAAACTTGTTCCGTGCCGACACCATTTTGCATTCACCATTGGGACTGCCACCTGGATACGATTCAAAATTGTCATAAAATCATTGCTGCATTCCATGATGATCCCCATCGACGTAGGATAGGGCTAGTCTATATGTTTGGCAAATGCTATCTAACGTACATGAACACTTATATACAATCACACAAGTCGAGACCTAATCATAGCCACGACGTGTCCTTTCTGCTCCGCTGATACTGAAGATCCTCATTTCGCGTAGACTTGAGATCTTTGTCATGCAAAATGTTCTCAAACAGTGCATGCATAAACTGCTGCCGGTCCGGGTTGATATCCCACCTCTGGGACATGGAATCGAAGGTTTCGAGAAGCGTCTCGTTGGAGCAGCATTTCTTCACCGCACGCAGGGCCCAGATGACCACCCATTGGTCTATACGGAACCCCTCGGCACGCTCGTCGTGGGCCTGGTAGAAGGCTGCCAGCACGCCTTCCAGGCGCTGCTCAGACCAGTCCGAGCCGGTAAATCCGCCATGTATGTAGAATCCCTTGAACAAGGCCAAAAAGATGGTGGGCTCGATAGAGATTTTCAAATGCTTCATCTCATCCAGATATTGGGCAACTTTCTGGAGGTTGCCGATGCGAGTGGCATAGTGGTCAACCAGCAGCTTGTAGGTGTGCAGGTTTGGAGTAAGGCTGACGTTTGTCTGAAAGGATTTCTTCAGCTCTGGATGTTGCTTGCCAACTCGAGTAAACATCATGAGAACTTTAGTGACGACCTTGTTCATCATGTAGTCCTTTTGGGGAATCTCCGCTGCCATGTGGTGGTCGTTTTTCATCCGCTGATACGTCTCTTCAGCTGCCCCCTCCTCGCCACACCTGAGAAGCCCTGAGATGACACAATTGAGGACAACAGTATCAATCATCTCGCCCGACTCTACCATTTCTCGGTATGCCGCTCGAAGTCCCCCAGAGTCAAGCTTCAGTCCAAAGTAATGAATAAGACTGACGTGGTGGAAGCGATTAAACTCAATCCCCCGATTCTCCATTTCTTTGTAAATCATGTCGGCCAGTGTAAAGTTGCCTGCCTTGGCGGCAACGTCGAACAGAATGTTAAACGTCACATCGTTTCCCATAACCTGCGCTTCTTTTTCCATTTCTTTCCAAATCCTCAGTGCCGACTCCATCTCCTCGGTTGTAGCCCTAGCAGTATATTTGGATGCAAAGGCCAGCGCGAAATTCCACTGTGAACGGCGGAGAGTGAGCCCGGCGTTTTTGACATCCGCAACCAGAGCAAAGTAGCGCAGCATTGTGTCCATGTCTCTCTTCTGAGGCGTACCCATGACTTTCAACAATCTGTTTCGCCACTGCCAAGTGAGGCATAGCATGCGAGGCTCTGGAAGCTGGCAGTATAGTTTGTATATCCCGTCGAGAGTATAGCGATGTGGATGCCGTAGTCTCTGACCAATGGCGGCCTGGAGTCGAGCCAGAACACCCTGCGTCCCGTCGTCCACCATGGCCGTCTCCTCGGACGAGGGATACTGCACGTCGCCCTTTCTCTCCGACACACGCAGCTTTGGCCCATCCGGAGCGGCATACCCTCGGCGATAAGGGTCCCTGTAAAAGTCAAAATACTCCTCGGCAGTCCCTACTTCGGCCTGGTCGACATATGAGAGCATCTTGTCCTTGTCTTGGATCACGACAGGCGGCGGTCGTTGTCGTGTGCCCGCGGCCAACGAGGCAGCGGCTGTCCCGTAGGCGCGGGCGGTGCGTCGTGGATTCTGCGTCTTCTGCGTTGATGCGGTGCGGTGCTTTTCGAGGCCCGGCACAAACGTCGCCAGCAGCCATTGCGAGCTTCGAGGGCAGACGAGGCTGTGGTGAGTTGTTACCGGCGTTGTTACCGGCGCCGCTGGTCTCTGCGAAGCATCTCGGGGCTGCGGCCTAGGAAACACATTGTTGCGCAGAGTTGCCGCGGCTGATGATCGGGTCGACAGCACCGCACCGCAGAAAGAGCCGTCCACTCGCCCGGGGAGTTTCATGGGCTCCTCCTCATGATGTTGTCGAGTTGATGAGGTTTGCTAGTAGGCCGAAAAAAGTATGGGAAATCGAGATAATTGTAAGTGGGGGCCTGAGGTTGGGCTTGGTGGGATGTGTGTGCAGCTCCAGCCAATGAGGTGCGAGACAAATGTGTACACAGGTTCATGTAGCTAAGTGCGAATACCTTCAATATGCACAGTATCTGTATTGATGTTAAACTTCAATGAATTATTGATTGGAAATGATAGAACGAAAAAGCATTGCCATGTACATCTTATAAATTACATACTTTACATAATGAATTCATTGGCAATTTCTTCAAAGCTCTGCCATTTTCACACAGGTGTCGCCAAACCTGTTAGGCCTCAATACCTCAATTATTGGCGCTCATAGGATGCCGAAGCATTCATTAATGATGTACTATATATTAAACACAGTGCATATAATCTACTCATTATTACCCAAATTGAACCCCCAGTATGTTCATATATATATATCATCATATGCACAATCATTTCGCAGTCTAGTTTGATGGCGCCGGGCTGTACAGCTGCTGGCCGTCCTTCTTGAACCCGACAATCACAGCTTGTCCTCTCTTCCCAACCACCCATTTGGCAAAGTCAACAGCCACCTTGGGATGAGGAGCCTTCTTTCCGACCAAAAGATGGGCAGGGTTCAGAAGAGGATCGTCAGCACTGTCCGAGCCGGCCTTGTAAATGACCGTCTGGTTGCGCAGCTTTGCATCCAGAGACAGATACGTGCCGCGGTCAGTGATGGTGTATTCATTCAGCAAAATGGCAGCAGTGAGAGCCTGAATGGGAAAGGCAATGTATTGGTGGTACCAGGTAGAGTAGGCAGTAGCCCAGGGGACCTGGGAGAGAGTACAATTAGCTACAGATGAATATGGCAATGAAAATTGAGCTATAACACTCAGACATACCTGGCCAATGCTAGCCCACAGCAGGGTGTCCTTAATGTTGGTAGCAGACTTGTCATAGCGGCTCAAGAACCGCACAGGCGGTGTAGTCACTTCATTCTCGGCAACCTGTCTGATCTGAGAAAACATGGTGTAAATGTCGGTCGACTTGGAGATGTTGGCAGGGTTGGATATGGGACCGGCCAGTATAAAATGGTCCCGGAAGGCGTAGTAGCTGGGAGAAAGGGCGATGCCTTGGGCAATAGCAATCTTCTCCGCGGCCGGGTTGTAGGTGATGCCAACGTCGATGAGGCCAGACTGGAGATACTGGATGCTGTAGGTGGTGTCGCTGGTGTACCAGGCGACTCTGAAGGGCTTGGTGCCGTTGGAGACGGAATCTTTGATGTACGCATCTGCGAGAGCTGTCGGCAACAAACTGTGTTAGATTTCCATGTACAAGAGATGTGAATATCCTTTATTGTTTGTATATACGTACCTTTGATCAGACCACTCTGGCCGGCACCGCCGTTGCCAATGGCAAGCTGGATTGTCCCATTGTTCCCCTTGATGCCTCCGTCATAAATAGCATTAGGATCAATGGCAGCAGAAGGTGCCGCAACAGCCAAAGCCACAACGGCCGCAAGCTTGCACAGATGAACCATCTCGACGCCTTGTCCTCGTAACTGTAAGAGTTGAAGGAGCAACTGTTCTGCCAACAACATTCCCAAGCAAAGCCATGAGGCAGCCTCTCTTTATAAATCCAGCCCTTCACTCAGGGGACAATCACTCAACATGTCTCAAATTCCTCATCGCCCATGTCCAGCGCTTCTTTCCCTTGCCAGGATTCGACCTCAGCTGGATGCTTGACGGCACTTCTAGCTGCTTTGATCACGTAGCCCCACCGCGATGGGAGCCGTGATTGATGAATCTGGCCGGGATGGAATGTGCAAGATCGTCCATCTTGATAATTCATGGTTAGCTCTGATGAGCTAGATGAGCAAGCTTGTTTTTTTCGGGGTTCAAACTGACCCATGTCAGTGAATCTTCGTGATGCTACTGGCGACACGTACGGGAGCATGACGCATGTCTCAGTTCAATGTTTTGGGTCTCGCTCTGGAGACTGTTTATGGGAGAATATCCCCATTGTCTGTTTGCGTGGTCAACAATGAAAAGAAGATGAGAGATGGCGTGACGGTTGTCACAAGTAACATCATCCAAATGTCTTGAAGTACAAATATCGTGTCCAAGATTGATCAGCTCTGCAGGGCACTTGGTTGGTTTTTCTAGATCTATGGACGAGACCGTGATAAGATTCACTAATAAGCTCATAGACGATCTTTAATCTAGATAGGTTATTTCGCTAGAGGAAATCTACCGAGAGCCAGGGGCGCCAAGAAGCACTTGGGCCATACGAGGATAGTGTGCATTTTGTGTTATGATGGTCCGGGCAATCCGAAGGAACAACTCCAGCTGATTGTTCACTGGCTTAATTATTCTGAGGGTTCCATGGTTCTTTTCTTGTTCTTGTTCGATGTTTTATTCTCGAAATGCTGTAAGGGGCTCTGCTTAGGGCGGTTCGTTTCGCGACGGACAGTATTGGTGTTGTTCATCCGTCGCAGAGCGGTTGGTGAGACTCGGTGATTAAAGCTCACAGCACATGCTCGTAATCGAAGAACTGGACAACAATTGACATGCTTTCAACTGGTGCGGTTATTATATATGCAACCATTGTGCCGATTTAAATTGCATATCCTTCCTCATATGGGAATTGTGGTAGAGAAAGCGTGGAATAAATTCCATTACACCGGTTTTGCTTCACTCTAGGGTATCACGTAGGTCCATGCATCAATAAATGGCAGTGAGATTGCATCTACATGTACTCGGTAGACTCGCATTGCCGACTTAAGGTATGTAAAATTCAGGTCCTCATCGAGTAGACCCTCGCCATGTCGGTGTAAACTCGTGCCGTTCTCGTGTTATTGATCCCTGCCGAGGGAGCCGAGTAAGGATATCCTGGGAGTAATACTGCATGCATTCAGCTTGGCACTTACAATTGCAGCATCAAATTAGGCAAAGAACATCGCTAAGCAAGCAAAAACGTGGGAGCCAAATTCAATTGCATCCACCTTCACCATGCCATGGCGTCAGACTCAGTCCAATCTTGAGACACCCGCTCGCCCTGCTTGAACGCTGCCAAACGCCGCTTTCAGCAAAGCATCCATTCGCAACCAACTCTTACCCCGTATTCCGTGCTAGCAAAAAAGAAGAACAAACCCCGTCATACTCCAAAATCGTGGGGGGATTCCGGGTCTCCTTCTTGTGGGCAGCGCTCTGATTGGCCTGCATGTCATTGGCACCCTTGGCTTTCACATGTCAGCAAGCCATTCTCGACGCCTCCAACCGTCGTCACGAGGACGTACAGCGTTGCCCCCAAGGCCGAGAATCCTACCGAAAATCGGATTTTGGGCATGACATGTGCCTGTCACAAGCCTGCTCCTGCTCCAATCCCGCTTCTCTCGTAATCAGAACTTCTCCCATGTTTCCTTTTGTAATCTCCATTATCCCTGGACACGTTCTTACATCAATACTACATACTACACCATTGCCTGCTCCCAAGAACTTGGGTATCGCCACCTACGACCGACACACGGACGTTTTCAAAGGCGTCGGCCTCTAGTCGTTGGATCCAGCTCTGGATTGGCTGGATATTTGGGTTCTTTTTCGGATTCCCTTTGTTTTCCCAATTCTCTTCTCAAGAACCCGACCGACCGCCCTATCCGATGACAGCCGCCCATCTGCGAGACGAGACGACATCCAGCGAAGCGAATCAGCGTGCTCCCTTGACGAATACCTTCAAAGCCTCGACAGACAATTGAAGACTCGAGTGTTGAATGAAATGATCCGCCATTGCACGCACGATCCAATACTACTCCTAATAGGCCCGTCGCATCGAGCCTAGACGCACATAACCCATGTATTATTACACTTGACGTTACACACCCGCATATAGATCAAAATACCCTCGCGGTCTCTGTTTATTGCGCTCTTGATTTTTCTTGCTTTCTTCTTTTTCCACCTGCATCATGATAGACCACGTCCTCGGACGGCCATCATCCAAGTCAAGGCGTCTACAAGTCCTGGCCGTATTGTCGTTTTGGACGTTTTACCTCTACAAGTACGTCTCTTGTCCTTATTGATAGATATGACCATCTCTGACTGGAACAACAGAGGCCACAAACATGGCCCATCGTTTGCACAAAAGATATCCAAATTCTTCTCTCGACGCTTGACAGCATGGCAGACAGTCATCATCACCATGCTCTACCTATATGCCGCCCGCAACTTCAGTGCACTCGTCGGCCTGGCCAGTCCCGAGCCCATGGCCAATATGTACGATCCCACCTACTATCGGGCCACTTGGATCTTGACCGCGTTGGACGCCGGATTCTGGACTGCAATGAAGATTCGATCCAAGTGGTTGCGTGACCTTGCCAGCATCGTCTTTTCTCTATACTATCTCGTCGCCGCCGAAAAGGCGGACGAAAAGGTCCGCAAAGTCCGTGGAATGATCACCGTTGAGCACCTGCGAGTTGCCTGGAATAAGGGAACGACTCCGTACTTGGGCTTCTTGCAACGCCTTGTGCGGCCACGGTTTACAAGATGGCCACCGAGACAAGTTCGTATCCCGCGACCTACGAACAGCGATTACAAAGAAGCCGTTTCTGCCTGGCTTTACTACGACGGCCCGCTTGCCGATCTGGAGCACCATAACAAACTCGTCTTGGACGTGCCTGGCGGCGGGTTCGTGGCCATGGACCCTCGATGCAACGACGACAAGCTGTTTGCCTGGGCTTCCAAGACTGGACTACCCATCCTCAGCATCGACTACAAAAAGGCACCCGAGTATCCGTATCCTTTCGCTCTGAACGAGTGCTTCGACGTCTATGTGACGCTCGTCAAATCCCGGGGTAGATGCATCGGCATGTCCGGCAAAGAGATTCCCAAAATCGTCATTACCGGAGACAGTGCAGGCGGAAATCTTGCTGTTGCAACGACGCTCATGGTGCTCGAGACTGGAATCAGCCATTTCCGACGCTCTTCAGGTGTTGGCAAGCTGCCGCCTCCGGATGGCCTCGTCTGCTTCTATCCTACGCTGGACATGAACATTGGAAACTGGATGTCGGACGAGCAAATGTCGCTTATTCGAGACAGGAGGATGAGGAAGACAAATAAATCCATCATGAAGAGGAAGAGCATGCAGTACAACGACCTCGTGGGAACACCGCATCACTCCGACGACGAGGACGGGACGCCTCCGCTCAAACAGCCAACTGATTCCCCAGCCAACATGAATGGCGGATCGCGGCCCGAGTACTGCCATGCGGGTCCTAAATCACTTAGCACTTCTCAGAGCCCCGATGAAAAAAAAGAGGGAGCTGTATCTCATCGCGCAGAGCCCATGAAGACTCGTTTGGCGACGTCATCCATGATATCCTACTTCAACGACCGGGTCCTCACCCCCGAGATGATGCGAGCCATGATCATCTTATACATCGGCGCGCACAACCGCCCCGACTTTACCCAGGATTATTTCCTAAGTCCAGTCCTCGCTCCCGAAGAGCTGCTGGAAAACTTCCCCAAGACTTATTTCATGACTGGAGAGCGAGATCCCCTGGTCGACGACACCGTCGTCTTCGCAGGGCGTCTGCGGCGGGCAAAGGAGGCTGCAGCCCGACGACAACTCTCCCGGTCGTCCGTTGTGGATGAGAACTGGGCGTTTGACGACAAAGAGGTCACAGAGGTTCTTCTCATCCCCGGGACGTCCCACGGCTTCATGCAGTTCCCAGGCGTGTACCCGCCGGCATGGAAGCACTTTGACCGCAGCGCCGCCTGGTTCGACCAGCTCTTCCTCGACGCCGAGACGCAGCGCGCAGTACAAGCTAGGCGAGCAGCTCCCCCCAAGACACACACAACAAACGGCGACTTTCGACGTCAATCAGTTGCCGAGTCCAGTGGCGACGAGGACCGGCCCCTGGAAATCAGCATGACCAAGCTGTCTCGCGGACGGACCCTGACGCAGCAGAACGGGGACGCCAACGGCCACAGCCAGACAAACGGCGACACGACGACGGAATCGAGCTCGCCGACTATCAACGGGGAGAAGAACGGGAACGGCAGGAAGCCTAAGAAGGGGCTTCGGGGAAACAAGAGCCTGGTCAAGCTGACGAGCTCGGATGACTTGCTGGGACGCAGGATGCACGGGCTCGCGAGTGGGTTGACGAGCACGGGCGATGATGAATGAGAAGTAGCATGATTGGGGCCTGAAACAGGAGAGAAAGGACGGTTCTTTTGTTTATTGTTTATTGGACTTTTTTGTGAATTATAGAGCGCGCAAGCCCATCGATGTTTGTACATGTACCAATCATATTCTGTTTACATGTAATTTTACGTGGTTTATAAGACAAGACTACGAGTCATAGTGGCTTTAACAGAAGCCAACATCTGTAAAAAGCACCTGTTGCCAGCAAACGGCCAAGAATCACAGCCCGTTCATTTCATCTATAGCCTGTCGAATATGAACATGAATAAGAAAAGGAGCTTCTGGAATGCCATGTCAGATGCCTTGTGGTGTGCTTCGTAACCCGTGTTTCCCCTTTCGGATGACGAGGCTATGCTGTTAAACACCACTACTGAAATTACCAGGCTCTTATTCGCGCTCCCCGGATATGCCTCATGCGGTGTTTTTTCACAGCTCGCCGGGCATCAACAAAGGGGAAAAAGTAAGGAGACACGATCCGCGGCCTACGAGTAATACAGCACGGGCATTAAGTATAGCCAAGTATCTGCACTTTTCAATGGGCTCCGTTTGTCTAAATCGGCAAAATCCCCGACTCGTACACTGAACAAGGCGAAGCAACAGAAACATGCCACGTAAACCCGCCCTAAATAAAGGAGAAGTACGAGTAACGAAAGAAAAAAAGTCTCGCGGTGTATCTTATTTGTCGAGGTTCTCGATCTGCATCTTTCTGTCTAAACGGCGCCCAGCGCCACGGTGGAGGCCGCCACAAAAGCTTTTTGCAAGGCCGGGTCGCCGGCACATGTAATGGGATCGGCCGCTGCCAAGCTGTGACGAAAGCGACATCATCTATGTCCTGGACAACTGGGGACTTTAGCCGTCAGATCCGATGAAGCGCTGGTGGGGAACACAACTTGTTAGTTCGGTTTAGCAAGGGAAGCATTGCATTGGCATAAGAGCAAGCAAGCAGCTTGCTGGAGGTGTTAACTAGCACTCACTAGCTTGCAGGATAGAGGGGGAGGGGCAAGCATAAGCAAGGATTGAGGAAGAAGAACGACTGGAAGATGACATCGAAGACTGAAAGAGGGGCTCGCCCCGTGTGTGTTAAGTTACACGTAGTTACGAGACCGAAAGAGAAGAAAAACACGCGTTGATTACATGTAGTAGTTTAACATTGAGAAGGGGGAAGAGGTTTCTCCTAGATAAAGTCAAGCGTCTGAATACAAGATGTGACAAAGCTCCAGCAACCCCCGCCAGCTTGCTACCCATTGGGAGCTTTCCCGGAGCTTCAGCTCGCTCTCGAATAGCTTCCCGTGGCTTGAGGGGCCTCCATGGCCCGGAGATGGCGGCCGGCCATTGGTGATCCGTCCTGCATCGACTAGTTGGTTAAGGGAAAAGGACGTTTTGCAACAGACGCAGGAGATAGGTCAGGAGACGAGACGAGCCCCCCCCGTGGATGCTTGCTTTGTGTCCAAGTACAGGTACCCTCTGGGAACCCCTCATCATGACATGCCGGGCAGATGTATGGCGTAGTTGACGGGCCTCGTGTTGCTCTGGGAACATAGAAATAGTACCCGCTCGCAGCCCAATCGCCCGGATCGTCGTCATCTTTCGAGCTGCCCTTATATATTTCCCTCTCCCATTCTCTTTTTCCTTTTGAATTGCTTCTTTTTCTTTTTCTAATCCCATCCTCAACCACTTTGATATCCCAATCCAATCAATCAATTCGTCCATCATGGTCCACCTCAGCGCCATCAGCCGATCCGGCTCGGCCACGCCCTCCAGCCAAGAAGCTGCCGGCGGCCCCTCGCTCGCCGTGGATGGAAAACCTCTGCACAAGAGCCTCTCGCAGGTCAAGCTGTCCAGCTATGCCGACGAGTTCACCACCAGCGTCTACGGCTCGCAATTCGCCGGCCAGGACCTGCCCAAGCACTGCATACCCAGCGGCGCCATGCCCAAGGACGTTGCGTATCACATGATTAAGGACCACCTCAGCTTGGACAACAACCCCAAGCTCAAGTAAGCTATTATGCTGTTATATACGACAATTGAGAGCAGCAGAATGGTATCTAATGATTTTGATAGCTTGGCTTCCTTTGTCACGACTTACATGGTGCGTTTTCTGCTCGACCTACCCATACCTACATTACACACATAGCTTGATCCAGCTCTAACATCACGATGCAGGAAGACGAAGCCGAAAAGCTCATGACCGAGGCCTTCTCCAAAAACTTCATCGATTACGAGGAATACCCCCAGTCCGCCGACATCCAGAACCGCTGCGTCAACATGATCGGCGAGCTCTTCCACGCCCCCGCCGGCGGCGACAGCATCGGCACCTCGTGCATCGGCTCCTCCGAGGCCATCATGCTCGGCGTCCTGGCCATGAAGCGCCGCTGGAAGCTGCGCCGCCAGGCCGAGGGCAAGCCCACCGACAAGCCAAACATCATCATGTCGTCCGCTGTCCAGGTCTGCTGGGAAAAGGCCGCGCGGTACTTTGAGGTCGAGGAGAAGTACGTGTTCTGCACGGCGGATAGGTATACGATTGATCCCCAGGAGGCCGTGGACTTGGTTGACGAGAACACGATTGGTATTGCTTGTATTTTGGGAACTACTTACACAGGACACTACGAGGATGTAAAGGGGATTAATGACCTGCTGGTTGAGAAAAACCTGGATGTGCCGATTCACGTAGATGCTGCCAGTGGCGGCTTTGTTGCGCCGTTTGTTCTGCCGGACCTGGAGTGGGATTTCAGACTGCCCAAGGTTGTGTCCATCAACGTCTCGGGCCACAAGGTATGCGTCTTCTATTCTTCGTTTCCTCTATCCCCTTCTCTCTTCTCATTCTAATAAACAAAACCCACCAGTATGGCCTCGTCTACCCCGGTGTTGGCTGGGTCGTCTGGCGCTCCCACGAGTACCTCCCCCAAGACCTCATCTTCAACATCAACTACCTCGGCGCCGAGCAGTCCTCCTTCACCCTCAACTTCTCCAAGGGCGCCTCCCAGGTCATCGGCCAGTACTACCAGTTCATCCGCCTCGGCAAGAAGGGCTACGAGTCCATCATGAGCAACCTCACCCGCACCGCCGACTACCTGACCGAGGTCCTCGAGCGCGACGGCTTCGTCATCATGTCCGAGCGCGCCGGCCAAGGCCTGCCCCTCGTGGCATTCCGCTTCAAGACCCCCGACGAGGGCGGCAAGGAGCGCCATTACGATGAGTTTGCACTCGCTCATCATCTACGATCTAGGGGCTGGGTGGTTCCCGCGTACACTATGGCGCCGCACACGGAGCAGATGAAGATGCTGCGCGTGGTGGTGCGCGAGGACTTTTCCAAGAGCCGCTGCGACTTGCTGATCCACGATATTAAGCTGTGCCTGGGCATGCTGGAGAACTCGGATGCCGAGACGATTAAGCGACAGGAGGCGTTCATCAGGGACCACATTGCGTCGCATGGCAAGAACAAGCATCAGAGCAGGCACCACGCCTCGAAGCACTACTCGGTAAGTACGAATAAAGGATATAATAGTTGTTTGAAAACTAACAGAGGTGTGTGTGTAAAGGGCGAGGGACACTCTTTGCAAGGAAAGACTGGGAAGACGCACGCCATCTGCTAATCTGGGAGGGAGAGACGTGCTTGGAATATACAAGAAAGAAAAAAAGAAAATAAAAAAAATGATGGAATAGGGGAAGGAGTAGTAAATACCACAAATTACGAAAAGAATGATCTTAGCCGTAGTCTATTTAACATCTTATATGTGATGTTGCCGGGCCACTCTAGTCTTTTGACCATGACAGGTTGGAACCACAAAATCCGTACTTTTTATATAGGACATACTCTTTTACTTTGTCTTCTTCCTCTTTTTGTGTAATCATGATGATGCTTTTCTTATCTAACACTCAACACCTTTTATACATTTTGAAGACTCCCAACCAATCCGAGACCATACTGAAACCCGCCAGAACATTATACACGTAAAAACAAAAAATCAGGGCTCATAAAACAAAGGGAGCTTCAACAACATTTCTCCCCACTACGACCGCGTAGCAACAATAGCCTCCTCCAAGATATCCAACCCATGGTTAATCTCCTCCTCCGTCATCACCAAGCTCGGCAAGAACCGCAGCGTGTTCGTCCCCGCCGTAATCACCAACAACCCCCTCTCCCTCGCAGCAGTCACAATCTTCGAAGGATCCTCCGTCAGCTGCAGTCCCAGAATGAGTCCCTGGCCGCGGTGCTCCGTGATGAGCTCCGGGAACCTGGCCTGCAGCTTGGCGAAGTGGTCCGTGAAGATGCCGGATTTGGCTACCACGCTCTCCTGGAGCTCGGGAGAGGAGAGCTTGGACACGACGTAGTGCGCCAGGCGGCAGGCGAGTGGGTTGCCGCCAAAGGTGGTGCCGTGGTCGCCGAGCTTGATCTTTTCGGCGACGGCCTCAGTGACGAGCACGGCGGCGATGGGGAATCCGTTGCCGAGGGCCTTGGCCGTGGTCAGGATGTCTGGGTGTGCCTCCTTGGGAAGGCTGCCGTGAGCCCACAGCTTGCCAGTGCGACCAAGACCAGACTGAATCTCATCGTAGATTAAGATAGCGCCGACTTCACGGCATCGCTTGGCGAGCGCCACCATAAACTCCTCGCTGCCGGCGTAGATGCCTCCCTCACCTTGGATAGGCTCGACAATGACACCACACGTCTTTTCATTGACCAGGTCGTTGATACCAGCGACGTCGTTGTACGTTCCCTGCTTGAAACCAGGCACCATGGGCGCAAAGGGCTTCTGGTACTTGGGATTGTGCGTCGCGGAGAGAGCGCCCATGGTACGGCCGTGAAAGCCATGTTGGAACGACACAACGTCAACCTTTTCGCCGGACGGGTCGACAATCTTGCCTACTTTCCTGGCGAACTTGATGGCAGCCTCGTTGGCCTCGGTGCCCGAGTTGCAGATGAAGACCTTGGATGCCTCGTGCATGCATCCCGCCTCGAGCGTCTTCTCGACGAGCAGCTTCGACAGCGCGCCGGTCCAGGGATTGTAGTACAGGTTCGAAGCATGGATCAGTGACTTGGCCTAGTTTCCACCCATCACGTTAGCTCTTTTATCCCAGTATCCCACAAACGTGGTGTTTCCCCCTCCAGCAAAAACAATCTTACCTGCTGGGCAATGATGTCCGCAAACTCGGGATCGCTGTGCCCCAGACTCGTCACAGCAATTCCCGCCGTAAAATCAAGATACTTGCGATTCTCAACATCCCACAGCCACGACCCCTCGCCCTGAACAAAGACAGGCGGCGGCCGAGCATATGTCGCGACCATGTACGGCGCGAATTCGTTGACGAGCGCCGCGCTGGGAGAATCGGGAGCGGGATCGGGGTTCGGCAGAGCTGCATCTCGCTGCAATCCAAAAGAACTTTGTCAGCCAAATGTCAAGCACAATAAATTGATAGCCAATCAATTGAAATTTAATTGATTCGATAGACACAGTAAAAGATCACCAAACTCACCTTGATGCTCTGCTTCACACTCGCCGACAAGCTCGCAACCGCCCTCGTCGTCGAAAACATGCGCCCGCCTGACCCCCTCGCCAAACCAGCCAGCGAAACCCTCAAAGCCGCCATGATTCCCAGACCCAGAAAAAAATAAATAAAATACAGTTCGCAAATTTGTACAAACCGTAATTCGCACCTCTTGTACAAAATGCAGGAATTGGGGAAACTTGGAATGACGCTGAAAGCTGCACGGCTTTTAAAGCTGGCTCTGGTGGTGGGGAGCGATATATAATTTCCCTAGGTACGCCCTTTTGTTTTTTATCGATAAAGCTCCGCTATCGCTGGGCTTGGGCGAAATGTGTGCTGTGACGACACAATTTTTTTTTTTTTTTTTTTTTTTTTCTTTTTTGCATGCAATTGAGTCATTTCATTTGGTCGGGCTGGGCTGTTGGATCGAACGGAGTCATCGTATCTCCTATCTTGATCTCGGGCCAAGGCTGGGCGTGAGTCTTTTGTTCTGCAGAGGACCGCTATTTGCTCCATATATCGGGATTATAGTCTACTCCATCCCAGGTGTCTTGCTCCATACCAAGTTGTGTAGTCATCATCATCATTTGCAATCCAGTGACGGCATCACGAGTGAACAAGCAGAAGAATGATAAAACATATCTGTATGGGATTATCAATAGTAGAACCCAAGAAATAAATACAGTCTCTACAAATACCGCCCAAACAAAACGCAACGGAAGTCTTAGTATGCAACCAGAACGCCGCCTTGCCAAAAACTGACAAGGGGATTAGGAAAAAGAAAATCAAGTACCAAGAACCCCAAGCATTGTGCATTGTATAACCCTTTGTTCGCAGCCATCGCATCGTATCCCACCTATCCCATCCCATTCCACCCCTGGGGCCGTGAAAATGAATTCTTTTTGTTATCGCTCAGACAGCGCTATAGCCTCCGCGACTGCCAGCGCCCTGGACGGTGTTGAGCACCCGGCGTGTCCAGTCCTTGAGGAGGTAGGGAATGTCGCGCAGAGTGTCGCCGTGGGGGAGGAGGTCCCAGCCTCGTGCGCCGTAACGGTTATAGTTGAGCCAAGAGCCAAAGATCAAGTATGCCGCAATGCCAAGGAAGACGCTGCCGAGAGAGGAGCTGTTAGTCAAAAATGTCAAATCTGCATGAAGCAGTTTACGTTCCACTTACATAATAACAAACCAGGTAAAGAAGCCCCAGCTTGCGCTCGAGTCGCTGGGTTCTTTGTCCTCATCCTTGCCGCCATCACGCTTCTCGCACGCATGCTTGGTGTACCAAGTCAGCCGCAGCACGTCGGCATCCTTCTCCTTAGCATAGTCCTCCCAGATGAGAGCAGCGTTCTCGTTCTTCAGCTGGTGCTCGATGGCCGAGTCCTGCTTCCCGTCATCGTCCTTGTCATTGTCGCCATCATCTCCGCTCTTATCATCATCCTTCTCCTTTTTGTCTTTGTCATCCTCTGCTCGTCGTCTTGTCGAAGGAGCCTTCTCGTACTCATCCTCAGAAGCCCACTCGCCTTCAGTGCCAGTCTTTTCCGGGTCGCACAGGAACTCGATGACGGCCTTTTGGGTCCTTCGCTCGGAGACGGGCCCGGTGAGAGGGTGTTTACCGCCCTTGAGGACCAGTCGAAGGCCCTCCTTCTGAGAGTCCGAGTTTGAATCGCTGTTCTTGAGCCTTGTCGCCTCGTACTCGAATTGCGATCCGCCAGCGTTTTCAAGTCCACCCGCAATGGCAACGACTTTTGTGACGGAGTCTTGGTCGTCCTTGAGGAACCGGGTAATGGCACAGACTGCGAGCATTGGTTAGGACATTTCGAAAGCGAAGATGATCAAGTGAAAAGAAAGATGGTCCTCACCTCTTGTTCCGTTGGGACACTCCTCCTTTGACTTTGCCTTTCCGCTCTTCTTCAGGGGCTGGCAAATGTCCACCGTATACGTAGTGTTGGAGTGAGCTCCCGTGCTAGACTCGAACCGCGACGTCACCACCGAGTGCGGCCCTCCAAGCGGCGACAGATCAAAGTTGTGTCCGTCCACCAGGATCTTGTTGCAGCTCAGCATCGTCGATGCGTGCACCGGCGCCGCCAGAAGCAGCGACAGCAGCAGCGCTGACGACCGAGGAGGCTGCATCGTGACGAAAAGGGCCAAAAGTATCGTGAGGAGAAGGACCAAAAATTAAAGGCGGCGAGTCGGAGGGGAGAGAGACAAACAGGGGAGGCGATGGGGTCAAAAGAGGCAGTAGATATAAATAATGCTCAACAGAGACACTCCCCCGCAAAAAAGAAACAGGTAAAGACGGAACCGACAGCGATGCTCAAGTTCTGGCAGAGGCGGTGATCAGGCACAGGCTGCAAAAAGAATGGCTGCTTGAAAGGATGCACAGGATTTGCTTCAGCCTGGAATCACGTCAAGCTTTCGCGCAAAGCAAATGGGGCTAAGCTGGACTGGACGGCTTGGATATGCTTGACGTGACGCTCCGTCATTGCTTTGGGGACCTCCCCGAACAGGCCGGGGGCACGTGACAACCGCCGTTTCGGGGCTGGACGATGATTTTCGGTTCTTTATAAGCGGTGTGCAGAGCCATTTCGGCGGGGAAAAGGGGTTACAATCGCGGGCATTGATAGTCCGTAGAGTGGGATAATACAGGGGATAGAGGATATAGTACCCGAGCTATTGATATTCCAAGTTATTTAGGTATGAGTTGTGAGCACGAAGTGTTTTGGGCAATGGAATCAAGACATCACCTTAGCATGAAATAGCAGCAGTACTAGATAGGTACCTGTTCTAACGTAATAGCAGATGCACGTTCTGTATGTAGGTACAAAGCTATCCGACCATTCTACTGCGCACTACTGCACCAACAAGATGTACACAATGCATCGCCGCATTAGGTGTAGTACTTGTTCTGAGGTACACGACTAGACTCGTTGATTCCATCTCAACGAACCAAAGCACATCATACCTTAGTACCTGTAATGTCCATAGATACATCTTCACCATATACAGAAAATAGTCAAACTCTTCATTTATTGCAATACGCAAAGTTTCTGCTGCTCTCAGAACTGGTAATATACAAGCATGTCAACTCCATTACCTCCACCAATCCTAGTGAACCACCCCCCTTCCAACGCCAGTTGCCGAGCGGCTTCGTTAGATTCATACTCGTATGAGCCAGTCCAAAAGCCGACACATAATGCCCCGTTCTCCTGGAAGCACAAAAAGAAGCAAAAAGAACAAAAAAAGAATAAAAACAAAACTTCAAAGCAAGCTCATCGTGGTTAACCTGCCACCACAGAAAGCATCATTCCATAGGGTATTAAAACATTGTTGCCCAAACGCGGTAAAATCCTGATGTTGCCGAAATTTGTAACCAGCCTTCCTGAACTCCGTGTGTGAAAAAGACATGTATGTCAACAGCCGTCATTTCCTTTCTTTGGCATCGCCCATGTTCCAAGACGCGCATTCCCAGGTGTTTCTTGGACTGGAGCTGGCGTGCTTCTTCCTCTGAAAGGTTCAGATACTCCCTTCTTTTTCGTTTGCCCACATCTCTTCTCGTATTTACATTCCTTGATGCCCCATCATACCGCCCATGCCCTGCATTGCTGCCTGCTGCTGCTGCTGTTGCTGCTGCATCATAATCTGTTGTTGTTGTTTCGCCTGGGCTCTCCGCTGAACCAAGTCTCTCACTGATTGTTGGGCTTGCGCATAGGATTGCTGCTTGATTTTGTCCACCGTATCCTGTGGTATGTTTTCAGGACCGCCGAATTTAGCTGCCGCCACTCCCATCAGGCGATTGTAGACAAGGCGGGCATGGGCCTGCATTTGCACTTGTAAGGTAGCGTTGCCATGTGCTTGCTGAGGTCCTTGCCCTTGATGCTGTGCCTGCGCTTGCGCTTGCGCTTGGGCCTGCGCCTGTGCTTGGGCCTGAGCCTGAGCGTGTGCTTGTTGAGCTTGAGCCTGGGCGTGTGCCTGGGCTTGAGCTTGTGCCTGAGCCTGGGCTTGCTGGGCCTGAGCGTGAGCCTGTGCCTGCGCTTGTGCTTGGGCTTGGGCCTGTGCTTGCTGCTGCTGCTGCTGCTGCTGCTGTTGCTGTTGTTGCTGCTGCATTTGCAAGGCTACTATGGCTTGCATGTTGTTGGCATTGACATTGACATTACCATTCATCATCTGCCCATTCATCTGGCCTCGCATCATGTTTCCTAGCTGTCCATTCATCTGGCCCATTCGCGCCATATGCTGAATTTGAGCCTGCATTTGTGGTGTCATCTGGCGTATCTGAGCACCTTGCATGTTCTGCAGCTGTTGAGCGTATTGTTGAGCCCACTGTTGCTGTGCCTGCTGCTGCTGCTGCTGCTGCTGTTGCTGCTGTGGGTTCATCTGCTGTTGCTGCTGCTGTTGTTGCTGCTGCTGTGCTTGTTGCTGCTGCATCATCATTTGCCGTTGCATCAGTTGCATCATTTGCTGTTGTTGTTGAGGAGTCATGCCTGCGCCTTGTGAAGCAATGTTAACGCCATTAAAGGTACCATTCTGCAGAGCGGCGGCCACCATCTGCTGTTGCTGTTGCTGTTGCTGCTGCAACATGGCTCGTTGTTGGGCTTGCTGAGCCATCTGGGCCATAACTTGAGGGTTGGCCTGGTTCATAACTTGGCCGTTCATCATCATCTGCTGGCCCATCTGAGAGTTCTGGGCCATCATAGCAGGAGGAGGACTCGCTTGGGTCATGCGGGGAGTTGCAACCATTGTCGGCCGATTAATAGGTGTGGCATGAGAGATATTTGGCGTCGAGTGGGGCATACGAGGTGTGTTGGAGGGATGACTCTGCTGACTGTTTCTGTTAGACATGGCGTGCGATACTTGCGGGTTTTGTACAACAGAAGCGGGCCGAGGAGGGCTTGCTGCCATGCTGGAGTTGGTCTGCTGCATAGGAACGCTTCCCACCATCGGCGACGACATATTCTGGGGAGTACCCTGCCTGATGACAGGCGAGGACACTGGAGCCTGAGACATTTGGGCCTGGAAACGGGCCTGGGCTGGGCCAGGTATACTGTTTGGCATCGCGTTTTGCTGAACTGCCGGAGCGCCGTTTTGCATACCGTTGGCCACCACTCCGCCCTGAGCGGAGGGGTGAGCGTGCTGCGTCTGGTTCATTTGCGCTTGGTTGTTGTTGGCCTGCGCTACGGGAGTTGACGCTGCAGCACGAGCAGCCAGTGCCTGTCGCTGTGCTTCGGCTTGACGAAGCTGACTCTCCCTGGCCGCAGCCTCGCGTCGCGCCCTCTCTTGTTCCGCTTGCCTCTGGGCAGCGAGTTCTGCTGCCTGTTGTTGCTGTTGCTGTTGCCTCTGGAGCTGCAGTTTCCGGTCATTTTCAAGTTGCTTAAGCTTCTCCTGTTCCTTCTTTTCGGCATGCTCTCTCTTAATATCTTCAATGAGCTTAAAGCGTTCGAATCGAGGCTCAAAGGTAGCTGCGCCAGTTGCACCATCTCCATCTGCACCACCAGCGCCTTGGGCGCCGGTGGAGTTTGAGGCAAGCCGATCGTCCAGCACCAACATATAGCGTTCCAGCTCCGCAGCAGCAGCCTCGTCCGCGGCCATTTCGGCAACAGTTCTTTTGCGCGTCTTTGGTTTGGGCGGGTCTTCCTTGTGGCTAGGATGTGACCATTCTTCCAGTAGGGCAATGGTCTCCTCTGCGCTCTTGGTCGGCTCGAGCATTAGAGGTGCATTGGTTGCGAGTAATACCTGGCCTTCGAAAGCATATAAGCCATTTCTATCCAGTTCATTCTTTTCTCGCTTCTGTTTCTTCGCAGGCGGCTGCATATTTGCCGTAGTCGGTGTCGGCGGCACCAGCGTTGAGGGGGTTGATGGAGGTGCCATGACCGAACTGTCATTAGTAGCACGGGCATCGCCATTGATTTTGGATGTGGAAGCCCTGAGCACGAGATCCATTTGTATACTCTCGGCCGTCGGGTGAAGGACGACAGTATAAATCTTTGGCTTCGCGGCAACTTTGCTTGATGTGTCCACAGGTACATTCGGGGTAGGCTCTTTATCAGCGTCCTTTTCATCGGCATCTGCCTCTTTTGAAGCTTCTTCTTTTGGTTTCCCAGCCACTTCACCGGCGTTCTGCTCTTCCTTGGGGTATGGCACGTGGGGTGAAGGCGTAAGACACTGGTTGTAGTTGTGAATAGACGACGGTACAACAGCGCTGGAGGCGGATGAAGGTCGTTTGACGCCCTTGGCCTGGGCTACAGATTTGTGGTCGTGAATCTGTACAATGAGGCATCCCTCGTAGAATGGCACGTTGCCTTCGATAAAGTAGGAGAGAAGATCGTGGGGGATCGTGCGGTTCTTCACATGGTCGAGAAACATCCTCATCGGCGACTTATACTGGAACATGCCGTCCTGACCATCGAAGCGGAAATGTGTGGGGTGCATATGGACGACCAGCGAGGGGGGTCGCCCCAAATGCTTCTTTAATACGTACGCATCGGTGACAACTGTAGATGGATGCCTTGTTAGAGTCACGCCAATATGGTGCCAATATGGGTCATGATATTACCATATGGTGGGGGTTCATAGCCATGAACCGCCATATCTGCTGCGAACGAAGCCGATCGCATCCCCGCGCTATTTCTTGAATTGCGCCCGGCCGCCTGGTTCAGGGTATCGCGACGGATCCGGGCCATGGGCCGAACCGTTGAGGCCGTGATGGCCCGATCGCTGGCGGAATTAGGCGGCTGCTTCGCGCTGGGCGGCTTGTTGTTCGCCATGGACGGCGACGGCGATGAGGCTGACGAGGCAGCCCCGTTGGTCTGGATTCCTGGCGGCACCGGTCGCTTAATCTTGGTTGAGCCGTTCTGCTGCACCGCCGTGGTGGTAGCGGTTGCCGTGGCAGTGGTGACGTTGGTAGGTGCCATCGTGACGCCGGATGCACGACGGCGCGCGTGTTGCAGGACCTGAGACCCCGGCTTCTACCGCGCTTGCTGGGCGTGTCTCGCGGCGTCGATCGCAAGCATCTACTTGCGCCGCAATTGCAGTTCGGGATGACGAGACGTGAAGCTGGAGTCGCGGCGCGAGATTAGTGGGTTGTGGAGACGATTGCTCAGCGTGGATCCGGTGACCACGGCCGAACAGAGGCGCAAGAGGTCGAGATTAGCAGTGATCCATCAGTCGATGATGGTTGAGCCGCTGGCGACGTCTAGCAGAAACGAGAGTCTAGGAGTTAGTTGGATTTTGCCGGCGACTTGGCGATTGCGCATAAGGGACCATCTGAGGTGAAGTTGAGCAGACGTTGAACTGACTGACAAAGCCCGAGGCTCACCTATCACGTGACTCCGCCTCAACCCTTTTTCAACCAACCACTCGCAAAGTATACGAGAGATAGGCGTTTTCACATGAGTAATACCAGTATATGTATCAATATTCGTTTGTACGTAAATAAAGTAGCTTTGGAACGACAGCGTTTTCCTTGGACGAAGAATTTTGGTTGAGGTTGAAATAGATCTGCGCGCCGCTATTGGCTATTGGGGCCAACTGCCTACTGCATAAGGCACCTCAAGAATCAAAGCAACAGCAAAGTAGCAAAATATGAAAGAAAAAAACATCAAGTCTCGAACTTTAAATCGGGTGTATTTGAACTTTAAACCATGTGATCTTGAGCCCTAGCCAGGTTCTATCCGTGATATGTGAGCCAAATCGGTAAAGCACGGTGTTTATAAACATGCCATGGGTAGATACAGGTACGTTACGATTACGATATCCTCTTCATCTCCCCAACTAAGAGTAACTATAGCACTAAGTCGCACTGGTAAAAATAAGAGATCAAGTCCAAAAAATATGTATATACAACTTTACAAAATCAACGTCCTGGTATCTTCCCTTCCATTTCATTAATATCCTGATACGTACCGTCTAAGCCTCATTCCCGGCCCTGAACTCTTCGCGCCCAATCGTCATTAACGCGCACGCTGTCGACAACAATGATGCCTCGTCCGCGACCGACACGCTCGGGCTTCTGCCACCACTTCTCGACCTTGTCAGCTCTTTCGGCCTCGGATTCGCTGTCGGCCAGGCCGCCAGATCCGTCTTCGGCGCCCACAACCAGGACAATGTCGTGGCGAAGCCAGGTCTGGATGTTAGTGATGTAGCTACCGCTGTCGCCAGCAAGCGACTCCTGGAGGTAGATGATGTCGGGCTGCAGGTGGCGTAGGATGTGGGTGTGACCGTTGGGGGTCGTGAAGGGAAGGATCATGGTCTCCTTGTCCACCAGAGCCAAGGCATGCGAGTACACGGCATTGAACAAGGTGTTTTCTGCCGTAGCGCCAAGGCTAAACGAAAGCAAATCCATTAGCATTATCCCATGAATCAACATACATGTCAAGGTAAGAAAAGGGGGCTTACACTGGGCTTTTGGCCTCGGGAGTTTGAGCTTGATCATATCCAACGTTAGAGAATGACGAGCTAACCGAAGGAGGCGGGCGATTACTCGTAGCAGCATCAACCGTGCTGTCCTTTAGGCCTGGTGCATAGATGAGGACAAAAAGCTTGATGGCAGACAGGTCATTGTGCTTGGGGATGTGGCTCAGGATGGACTATTTCAACTAGTTAGCAGCTGCTAGCGGCGACGACAAGTAAAACGAAACAAGAGTTTACTCACGGCATGCTCATGAGCAATGTCATCGTCGTCGTCGGTAAACTGAGAATCGGCAGAGATGACGATGGCGACCGTCTTGCGCTTCTTCAGGCTGGGCGCGGGTCCCTTTTCTCTCTTGAGCTCTCGTTCTTCAGGCCAGGCGCCCGTTTCGTGCTCGGGCCGGTCCTCTTCGCGGATCGAGGCCAGCGCCTTGCCGACAGCTGCGCCGGCGGCAGCGACCCCAGCGGCAACCGTCTTTCCAGCCGAGTCGAAGAAGTGCTGCGGCTGCGACGTAAAGGCGCTCGCCGTTCGCGTTCCCCGTCCGCCCTCGGCCATCTCAGCGCCGGTCGCATAGCTGTCGCGTTGGGCCTGCTCCGGCGGCGGCGCCAGTCTGCGGTGCTCGGCGCCATACGCCGGATTCTCCCCATAGTCGGCATTCTCGTAGTCCAAGTCGGGCTCTGCCTCGGCGTGGTCTTCAACAGTCTCCTTGCGCTGACTCCAAACCCAAGCGGCGAGCCCGGCAGTAGCCACGGTCAGGGTGATGGCAAGAGGCACCCAATGGCTCCAGACGCCTCGCCTGCGGGAGGAGCCGTGATTGTCGTAAGGAGGCGACATTAGACGGAAGAGCGTGGCATCGCTTGCAAGTGCGGTCACGAACGGAACTGGCTACAAATGCCCAATCCGAGGGCGGTCGAGAGAGGCTGCAAAGATGCAAACCAAGATGCAAACAATGCCGCGGTTATACAAAATAATGCTCGTACTGAATAAACAAGCTTGGATCTTGTAAGTGCTGAGCTGAGTGGGGGAAGAGCTGAGCCCGGCTTAGTCGAAGGTGTGTCGCAACAAGTCGGTGGCTGGGGGTTCAGCTTGCTTCATGTCAACAATGTGGAGTTCTCTCTCCAGCAACGCGCCGCTCCCGAGGTTGCTGCGGCGGTGGAGCAATTTAAATCCCGCGCCACCGAGGCTGCGAGCGCGCACGTGAATGCCGTTGTGTGATTGGCTGGCTTGTTGATGTGCGAGATGAGACGACACCAGCCACATCTTGCAAGCTGCGCCACACACACAAACTCTCTTTCAGCCTTGCCTTGTAGCTATGACTCTTCAGTTCAAACTTGCAAGTGGGGGAGATTTTTAAAGATATTCACAACCCCGGTCAACTCTCCGTCTACAAGGCGACATCTGCATCTCACTATAACCTTACTCGACAAGCACTTGTGAGGCAACTGTGACTATCTTGAATATCTCGAATATCCCAGTCAGCAAGCCGCCATAGCCCTTCTTCTGCGTGTCTGTCCGCCATCACAGACCCCTCCAACCAGGATGCCTCACGCCTTGTCGATGGCCTCAACCGGGCTTCAAGCCCTCATTCTGTGTGGGCCTGGCTCATCATTCCCAACCTTCACCTCCAACCCAGATGAGAACCCAAAGGCTCTGCTACCCATTGCCAACCGCCCTATGGTGTGGTACCCTATCGACTTTTGTCTCCGTACCGGCATCACAAGTAAGCGCACTTCTTCGTTTCTCTAGCTCTACTATTTCCTGTTTGAGATTTGTCTCAGCAGATGAGCTTCATTCTTTGTGCAACATCGACATCCACGCCGATATACTCCGTATCTCGCATATGTGGACGTACTATTACCCTCCGACAAAGACTCGGAGGTTTCAAATCCAACGATGGCGGCTGACACCTCTTAGGCATAACTCTCATCTGTCCCCCATCAGCCTCAAAAGCATTGACAGCTGCTCTCAACACCAACCCCTATCTCACAGCTCTGCCACTGCCGCGGCCAGATGTCTTGGCTCCCGCTGATCTAGACCAAAACACGGGCACTGCTGAGATATTGCGACTACCTGAGGTTAGAGAGCTAGTAACAGGCGACTTTATTGTTCTGCCATGCGATCTTGTCTGCGAACTTGCTGGTGAGCAGCTACTTCAGGCCTGGATGGTGAAATCAGCTAGTCTCACGGATCTCCTCGGCGCAAAGCAGTTGTCAAACGGCCACCAGACTCGATACAGCGGCGGTCTCGGTGTGTGGTACAACACAAAAGCCAGTGCGCCCGTCAAGGGTGAGGAGACAGACTTTATTGCTACAGCGCCTTTGCCGACCTCCCCTACTGTTCCTCCCAAAGGATCCATCTTTCCCAATGTGTCAAAACTGGTGTACTCCATGCCCACAGATTCGTTCAACGATCTTACAGAGGAGAGAAAGGCTATTCCCATCCGTCACGGACTAGTCAAGGCCAACCCCCGAGTTCGCATGTACACAACTCACAGAGATGCGCACATTTACATTTTTCCCCGGTGGATCCTCGACTTCATCAAAAAGAATGAGCGTCTGGAGAGCATTGGTGAAGACGTAGTGGGGTGGTGGGCCAAGGCGGGATGGCAATCTGGATTGGCCGAGAAGCTCTCTTTCAGTGAGGTCTGCCGCGCTGGTGATGACGACAGCGATGAAAATGAGTCTGAGCTGGAAGGCAGATCATCACCGGCTGAGTCCGCCCCCGGCAACCAGGAAAACTCGAGGCAATCCATCTCATCAATCAACATTGCTGTGGATGGCCAATACACAGGCGACAAGAATGGCTCCGCCTCGGCGGCATCAAAATTCGAACCCCCGTCTATCTTGGCCTACATTCATTCACAAAAGGACCAAGTTCCTGGTTCAATAGTGCGCCGTGTCGACACAGCACAGCTGCTGCTTGCCATTTCTCTTCAACTAGCTAAACTTCCCTCCATCGAGGAGGATGCCGAGAATCACTCTCCATATGCTCACCCAAAGAAAGTCGCGTATCCCGAAGGCGTGAAGCCTCGCACCACCATCACTAAGCAGGACAGTTTGATTGCGGAAAATGTCACAGTTGAAGAGAAGACATCCATCAAGGAGACTGTCATTGGCGCTGGCTGCCAGATCAACGAAGGTGCCAAGTTGTCTCAGTGTCTTCTCATGGAAGGCGTCGTTATCGGAAAGGGATGCAAGCTCACAAGATGTATCCTGGGCAAACGGTGTATCGTTGGAGCGGGTTCTGTCCTCACAGACTGTGAGGTGCAGGAGAACCTCATTGTTGAGCCTCGCAGTAAGCATCTCCCATTTTCTCCTCTTATCTCTGACAACATTATCATTATTTCCATGTGTACTAATATGTTGCTGCTATATAGCCGAGGACAAGGACAACAAGCTCATGAGCTCCGAAGGTCTGGAGGCGACTGAGGCCGAAATGGAGGAGGTCCTGCATGACATGGATGAAGAAGTAGCTGCTACGGGGGAGGATGTAGACATGGAATAAGGTATCCAAAAGTTGAATAGAAAAAAAAATGAAAATTACTTTCCTCGTGGAGGAGTATCTACACATCTGACTATCTATGAATGATTGGAAGGTTGGGATTTCGCTAGTGGCAGTGTTGCCGTGGGTGAGGATATTACTATCAGCAAGACAGCTGGTATACTCTACCCTACATCTAATCCATTCAACTTCATTTTTACTCTCTAAATGAGTATCAATTTCAATGACGATAACAGCACAAATTCAGCAACATCCATTAATTTCCAAGTCATCATCCTCGTAGCATGTCACAACTCCCACACCGACCTATCGACCTACCCTACAACCGCAACCTCACAAACCCCGCGCAATGACTTATCGCAACCACACTGAGACATGCATATCCCGCCAATCCAATCCAAGAGGAAATCACACCACTCTCAGACATTTGCTCAACAGTAGTCCGAGTTCACCCAAGCCCAGCTGAAAATTCCAAGGCAGAGAGCCTGCCTGCAGTATCGCTTATGTCGAAAAACTGACAACGATCGCGGTGCTATCTACCTTAGGCCTTGTTTTCTCTTCACTATTTTTCATAAGCGTGTTTTCTCTTCACTCTTTTCACAAGCGATCATGTCTGCAATCCAATGGCAGAGCAGCTCATCAGGCCACCCAGGAGTGACGATCGCTGCGCTAGCCTATTCTTTTTTTTTTTTTCTTTTCTTTCTCAAGTTAGACTCTCTATTTTCATCCTTGGCCACCGCCACACCGCGTTCTTGTTGGCACTCAAACTTGCTGCTGCAAGGGAAACAAAAGTCAAGCCACCACCGATGCCACCACCGATGCCACTTTGATCGGCTTTCATTTGCCATTAGAACCCGTCCCAATTTTCGGCCAATTAGTATCATGTACAGCGCCTTGTGACCTGTTTCTCGTTGCCATTGCTTGTTCCGTGTTCCATCTAGCTTGAGGGGGGCGCTCTGAGGACGAACGCGAGAGAGCCGAGCTGCTATGACGTCCCGGCTCGAAGGGAGGGCTCTTGGCATAGACACGCTCATTTTGATAACCATTGTCACTGCCGAAATCCCCCAGAGTGTCATGCCAATAACAGTTCGACCTGATCTGAAACCCCCATTGTCTGGAACACGGCCTGTGTGTGTGATGATGATTTGCCTCGCTTCCCCCACACGAGAGACGCCTTTTGCATGTCAACCGAGGAGAAAAGTGTTGGGTTATCGGCGCTATCCCCATTGGAAGAGCACACCAAGATCTCGAGAGTTGGAAGGGGGGGTAGAGGCTCACTCTTCGAAGCTGTCGCCCTCTCCCGGTACCTGGCAGTGTGTCTGCCTCGTGTGCTTAGATCTCATCCCTGAATTAGCCAATTAGGTGCCCGAGGCATGGATCTATCATCGGCCGAGTGTGCTAGTAGAGCTGAACAGATTAGCATGCCGGGAACTTTACAAACTCTGTCAGATATCATCTCCAGAAAATAGGTCGTAAATTGGGGTTAATAATAGGGCGTGGGATTAACTCAAAAGCAACTCTTGGGAGTATTAGTAGTCGCGCCACGCTCATAGATGTCACTCGAGTCGACACGCAGACGTATCTCCCGCTCACGAGATCCGTCTGCTGCCAACGCTGCTATCCAGAATATGCGCTCACTTCTCCATCCAGAATACCGAGGACTTGGCACCCGTATGGCCTTGTGATTCCAGTACCATGTTCTCGGCTCCGTTGGTCCTCCACTGCCCACCCCTGGATCAGAGATTGATCACCCTGGTTCCTAGCTAACGCTTGGACCTGATGCTTGGAACGCCCCCCCATGGCGTATATCAGCCTACCACGACTCTCAAAGCGAGTGATCCTTGGACCAACGTCGCACTGCTAGTGCCCTTTCCAATGGGCTTGTAAATACCGGAGCAGCATGGCGTAGCCCTAGCAGAGCGGCCACGATCATAGAGAGATCGCGGATATGCTGCCATCAGCCCCGGGCACACCCATCCAGCCCTTCTAGACACATCTTTGGTAATTTGCCCTGCCCGAGGTCGCCGAATATGTTCGGGATGGGAGGCATCCACCGCAAGTGGCGCACCTTGATCTTCCCAAGTTTGATACATGTGCTCACGCACAGTCCACCCGCTTCTCTCGGAGCCGCGTCGGTATTCACCCGACAAATGGTAGGAATACGACGCTGCCAGTAAGCGACCGGGTATATACCTGCAGGTGATGTTTCCTTGGACGGGCTGAGACTGCGTGGTTTGTTTCTACACTGAAACGGAGATTTTCTTGTAAGAACCAACCAAGGGCATGACTAGCTCCAAGACCAGCGGCCAGGATTCCCTCAGTCATGTCAAGACATTGGATTATCCCGTGAGGTCACACCATCGACGATGGGAGAGATTGATCTTGGAAATCCATCAGGGCTGTTATCATTAAGGTTAACATGAAAGCACAGCGGAGCAGCGCACGTCAAGGGACGGTCCGTATAGTGGAAACTCTGATTTTGGATATCCGTGTTGGCGGGATGTGGGAGGGTGAACGCAGTGTGAAAGCAGTAGTCATGACCTAAGAAGACGAGAGAACTGAATTATTCCCGCAAGCAGTGTGTGCCTGCGGAAGTACGTCCGCGTTCTCCAAGATCCCCTCCAAGGAAGATGGAGATGGGAGCGGGCCGGTGGACAGGGGTCAGAGGCTCGACCGGGGGAAACAAAGGACCCCGATTGACGGGTCCCCAACATCCGAATTGGCCTGGAGGTCCTGGCCCGTTGTGGCGTGCGTTGCTATCAACATAGTAGTAAAGCGACAAGTTACAGCAGCTTAATTGAGTGCGTTTCTTGGCGTATACCTGGCGAGATGGAAAGGGTCGCTCTCCTTGGCACCTCATTCATCAGCACAGACTCAGCTCTGTTAGACCTGTCTGTTTCACCTGCCATCACTCATCAACTGATACATCTTCAGCCAACAGGCAGAGACATACATGTTTAGTCGTGCAGGCACACTAACAGCGGAGGAGACAGACAAAAGCAAACACTGTCCATATGTGGTGTGTTTTCCCGGATTGATAGATTCTTGTGATTAATTACGTCCGAGTCAGTTGACGAACACTAGCTCGAAGTGATAGATCATGTTCGGTTCGCCATAGCTCCTAGGACCTTTTGCTTGTCGTAGTCAACACTTTGAGAGTTCGAAGCGAAGAGCGGGAACAAATTGAGGCTCCGGCTGAGTGTCCTTTGGTATGGAGTATCGCCGGCTTGCCTGGTTCGGGCTTGGCGCGGAGGGGAAGAAGGGCCGAGATATGCTTGGCCGGATATAATAAGAAAAAAAAAGAACAATGAGGTAAAAAGGGACCAAAATACGAGGTCCAGCAAGAAAAAAGAAAAGAAAACACTTTCGCAGAAGCGAGTTGAGGCTGAGAACCGCCGTACAGGGTAAATCGCCACGGCCTCCGGGGTTCGATATGCAAAGAGAGCTGAACATCGCACATGTAGCGGGGCTTGACCAGGTATCTCTCGGGGCTGTGTGCCTGGATTGTGAGTTAAACCCGTTGGGTTTGGCATAAGTGCCGCAGCAAGTGATGTAACAAGGTGGTAACAGCCAATAACTTCGCTGCCCTCGTGCCTTTCTTCCGGCCTATCGGCTTGCTGGTGATCCACGCGTGAAGCTAGGAATATGACATGTCGATTTCTCTCAGAGCGAGCTACCCACCAGCCAGGCTTCTGTCACTGAGATAACAAGACAGGATTTACAGAGGTGCATGCTACAGCTCATTTCACTCTTTTTGCCAGATTGGCAATATGATGCATTAGCCTTCTCCTGAGCGAATGTGAGCTTGGTCTTGGCTGTCACACCGATGGTGCATGAACTAAGACATCCCCAACATCAGGATGCGCGACAGCTGTCGATTTAGAAAGAAAAAGAAGAAAACCGACAGGTTGGTCATCGGCACTGCTGTGCTACCCATCAACCATCACCCAACAGCATCCCAAGTCTCTGGGATTTGGGTGTAGATGTATAGGCTGCGTGGTGTAACCTGAAGTGTTGCACCCCATGCAGTGTTCCTTACAGCCGACAGGAGGAGATGGTAAAGCCTCATTCAACCAATGTCATTGCGGGTATTCCAAATATATCGTTCATATGGCCGTCCATGACATCCTAGTGGGGCTTTACTCGGTGTCTTGGAGCAGGTTGCGCGGCTGACATGCGGCAGCGGCTTGCTGGTGAACAAACGGCATCCAGGTGCTATGTTGGAACAGCGATCTCTCCATGAGACTTCTCGGATCGTGCTGTGCTGTAGGTACAACAACTATTACCGCTTGGTACTAGGCATGATCTTATCCGGTGTACACGGAGTCCGAATTGGATCAGCAGCGACTGTACCTGGTTCGCGGGTGGCGGCATACTTTCTCAGTTAGACTAGATGGACTCCGGATGTAGGATCGAATAGCCACTTGGTGATTAAGTGGACGCGAAAGAAGTGTATAGCGGGCTGCCACTCATTAAGCGCGCATTACTCATGAAGCGCCCGTTCTTTACCAATGTCGTACCCCGCGTGAATAATAATGCTCAGAGTTGGTCGTGTCTTCCCTTAGTCACTATTGGGCCGCGTAGTACACTCGCCCAGGACGAGCCATCGATTGACACGCGGCCTCCAAGTTGCTTGGTAGAGAGAAGTGCCATTGCTACTGCATGAGCTAGGCCAGCTGGAGTTAGAGCATATGAGCGGCCGATGCTCAGTTGCAGGACATTTCAAGCCAAGCCAGCAGCTTTTAGACGGCGCGGCGGTGGGAATGAGTACCGGTATGGCGAGATCGAACCAAGCAGACGAAGTGCTCCGGAGAGATTGTGGCCCTTGCTCAGCGTCGAGCTACGGCAAAGATCCATGTCCCTGTAAGCGATGAAAGATCATATTCCCCCCTTTGGCTGCTAGAGGAGAAAACGAGCATGTACCCACCGAGCAGGATGTGGCAGTATTAAGCTCACTGTCATCAGCTCGCATAAGTGTTATGGCCGGCGTGGCGAGTTGCAGCCAGCTTGAGTAGGGGTTTCCTCCGCTGGTAGGTAGAGATTCAACTGCATCAAAATCAGGCAGCAGAGATCAATCACCCAGACAGAAATATGACACGTCAAAGGATCAGAGCACTTGGGTTGACATTTGGCGTGGTGCTCGCATGGCACTCACAGCAAGCGAGCGCGTGGCATGACTGGGCTTCGTCCGCCGCACTCCATGCTCCGATGAGGCCAGTTCCTGCATACTCGTACAGCTGCGTATCTCCGTGGAGTAGCTCGAATAAGCACCTTATTAGACATTGTTTGATAAAGGGATAGAGCTGGGGATAAACGGCGTGTGTGCGCTGGTAGTCCACCAAGGGAATGGTGTCGCCGCCCTGCTTATTCCCTTGGGTATTAGCACATGTACTCACTGAACGACACACATTGGTTTGGCCAGTAGATTAGATGTCAAACATGAGATATTACGTTACTCAGTCCATAAGCCAGGGATAAGCGGCGCAGCGAATCAACGCGAGCAACGGTCCCAGACAATAGCCACCTCCCTTGAAGTCTGGACGGGGCCAGTACTGTAGCCGATCCTGTTTTTGGCCGGCGAATTTGCGAGAGAACTCATCTGCATTAGCCTGTGACGACAGGTCTTGGCCCATCTGGGGCACTCGGCTGCTCGTGAAATGTGAAATGTAGGGCGACTGTGGTCTGGCAGATGGATGTGAATACACTGTAGTGAGGCCATCTCCGCATGTAACGGTAGCGTTGTATCGAGGGTTGCTGACACACCGATTAATGCATCCCCGATAGCTGCATAACGGCATAACGGCACTGTGGCTTCTCCGCTCACCGATTTGCTTGCCAGTGACATCACGTACCAAATGCAAATGCCCAGCATTAATCGCGAATCACTTGACGCCTCATGCCGAGCGAGATACGAGTAATAGAATTGCCATGTCAAGCCACGCCTTATCAGCCATCCAAGCCCTAGCGCAAAGCTGCCCCTGACTTGTCACGGCGCGGCTCCCTCGGCCCTAAGAACGATGGACGGGTTCGTCATGAGCTAATCGCAGGGACCCGTGAACTCTATCTCTAGTGAGCTTCCGGCCCTCTTGGGTCCCTCTTGGGTGGATGCTGATGGACCGAGCCATCACGGTGCACCAGAGGAGGCGAGCGCCGGGCGAGAAGCTGGGGCCACCTCGTACCTGACTGGCGACGGCTTCAAGAGTGGACAAGAGTGGACTCTGGCCTCGAAACTGGCCTGTGACTTGCCCTGATGAAGAGGGCTGGATGTGTCAGACCTGCGTGGACAAGCGCCAAACTCTACTCCATTTGCGATCCTTTGCTCTTTTCCCTGATCTGATTCTGCTGCACGCTTTCCAGCCGTTCGTCCACTACGATGAGAGACAAGTCTGGCCTCGACATGGCGTGGCCGTTTGAACTGCCGTTCAGGTCGACATGGGATTCTTTGTCTGTAATCTGCAGCCTTCTCCCCCGGACCATGTTCTGTGGAGAGAATATGACAGCAGCTGCCGTTGCCCACGGCTTCTCATGCGGCCGAAGCCAGTGGCAAGGGCACATGTCCAAGTGAAGCACGCAAAATCCTGTTTTCCATCCATGGATGCCGGCAGTTTCTCCGTGGCTGGCCCAGAAAGATAGCTACTGTACCTATACAGTACCCTTGCCTTCACACACGCTATCTGAAATCTTCGATACCTTTACAGAACAAGACTTTGACTTGAACTCTATTAGCTGTCAAGCCAAATTGGGCATATTCGCCTTGACCATTGGTACAAGCTGTCTCACATTTGTACGAACGGTGTTTGACTTGAACAGAGGAAATTGTGGTGGTTTATCGTGCCCACATTCCAACATGTCTCTCCGTTCCACTTGAGGCTCAGACCATTGCCGATTAGAGTGGAGTGATTTGTGCGGAGGGTTCGATTTAGGAGCATCTGGAGTTGACACAAGCATGGGACAGCATCAAATTTCTTCCCCATGACTACGGAGTACAGCGGAGATAAACTTCCTCCCGCCATGTGGGCTTTACCTAGTACGAGTACACAGCGACAGGACTGTGTGAACTCACCCACCGATGGGCTACTGTGCCGGACGGAAAGCTGTATTCGGCTTTGGCTAGTATCCTTGACCATGATTTTCCAAGTTTGATTCATCTAGCGGTATAGAGCACACGGCACACGGCAAGCATACCCATACTCACATGCGCAAGCTTGATATGATAGCGAGAGATGAGATCCGTCTGCTATGCCGGCCAGCCTACCCATTGGTAGATCATCATGCAGAGACCCCAGCAACCAACCGGGCACATCCGATCTTCTTAGCGACAAGGGGACCCCTGCTAGGTAGTGGCTCTCTGCTACTCATTGCGGAAGGGGTGCATGCAACTACCACTACGAGTACGAGCATGCACTATTACTGCTAGCAACAGAGCTGCTCGGTGCGGGCTGGGTTAGTGACATCGCTTGACAAAATGACGGGACACCAGCTCGGGGGTATCCTTTGCTTTTTGCGCACACTGGGGTTTCTTTTTGGGCTGACGGACGTCCTGAGCTTTCAGCTAGCTGGCCCGTGACTTGTACGAGTACAGGCACGTTGGCCTCTCTTTTGGCCGTGTGTCTTTATTTCCCTGTTCTTCAGGCCACATGCAAGTGCATGAAAGGCGGGCTGACAATCTCATCTCATGCGTGTTATTGAATCGCAGGTTCCGTGTGCTTACACCAGCTTGGCGCATGTATTGTATGGACCCCATGTGCATTTCATTCATCTTTGTTCTCTTCTCGTTGCCGCTGCATCTTTTGGCAGCTTGGCCCAATATCCAGCCTCCAGCTTGTACGACTCTCCCAACACCACAAATGCTTGGACAGGGCGCCCGTGCTAAGCGGTAAGGCCCCTCTCCCCACAAACAAGGCCACGATAGTCTGGGAGATTACGCTACGCGGGAGTCTACTGCATGGCAGTATAAGTGGCCACCGCACATCTATGGAGTACTAGCAATTCTATCTGTCGTTTTCTCTTTCTGGGCATGCTACTAAGTAGACCAGGGCAAATTGGACCCCTTCACCCCTGTATCCCTTCACACTTCACACCCCCCGGCCATGAGCGGATAAGAGTCGAGATGGATGGCCAAAACATTGCAACTACGATACAAAGTACAACCGGTGATAAAAGTCCGTGATTCGCCCTCGCCTGACTCGGTCCTGAACCACGCCCCCCCTAGATCTCGATAAGTTCGATCTATCGAGCTATCCTTGACCTTTGCCAATACCCATACCGCACCCACAATTTCTTTTTGTGTGTCTCGGTCTCTTTCTGTCACTTACTGCCAAAAGCCTCTTTTCCCGGGGATTGATCTGCAGGTAGACTTGTCTCAGGCCCGCTAAGAGCATCCCCATCTCTCATTCCAGGACGATACTATATCTTCAGTCGTCCGCCCTCGAGAAATAATCCAACATTCCCGATCAGAAATCCCAATCATTTCCCAAGTTCTTGCACTCTCGATCTCTTCTCGCCTGTCGTGGTCGTTGTGCTTTTACTTGGAGTACTCTCTCCATATTGAAGGGATTCTATCTAAACTTACACTCCTTCAATATCCAAAGCGCACTCTGTTAATTTATCATCATCATATTACCATTGAGCTTGTTGTTTTTGTTGAATCTCTTGATTCTGCTCCCTTTGGCTTACTTTCTCCCGGCTCTCTTTTTGTGTGCCTCTTTCTCTCTCACTCGCTCTTCACCACCACCACAACCATCCAAAATGCAACTCGCCGAGCCAGACACTTACCACCACCCCCGATTCGAGATGGAGGATTACAACAATCTGACCATCTCGTGTCCTGGGGCCAGCTTTTCTTCGGCCTCTTCAAACTCATCTTCTCCGTACGAGGTCTTCACACCCATTTCTCGTCGTTCCACGCCTAACGATCTCAGACTGGAGTTTGACGGCTACCAGTCATATAGCAGCCAAGGGGACCTCACACCGCCTACCATCATGCATAAGTACATGTTTGGTCCCGTGAAAGCGGAGCATGACCGTATGTCTTTCTCTTCCACTGACGGAACTCTTCCCCCTTCGACTCCTCTGAGAAAAATGAGCGACATCATGCCCTACGACCACATCCTCGACATGAACAACATGGCCTCACACTCAATCGGTTCCATCACCCCTTCCGGGCCAGTGGTCTACACTGAAGCACCTCTACAGCCCGCTCCCTACATCATGACACCTACACACAGCATCTCTCCCTCAGAGATGACAGACAGTGTACCTTCGTGGCCGTGCAACAATGACAGCCCAATTTCTTTCTTCAGGCAAAAGGTGCAGTCACCACATGATGAGGCTATGGACCTTCATCGATACTCCCAATCCCCCATGGGAAGATATTATCTTCATGGACAGCCAGTGTCTCCCAACAGGGTGCCATCGCGGACACCGGTGCACGCTCTGGTTCGTACCCGTATGAAGACAGCAGCGCTTGAGCGCCAGATGGGTGTTCCAAGAAAGGTGCCCGAGAAGCAGGCTCACGACAACTCATATGATGTTGTACGCAAGGCCATGTGCAAGTGTGATTATCCCAACTGCCAAAAGGCATTCAGAAGGAACGAGCATCTCAAGCGTCACAAGCAAACGTGAGTAGCATCACCCATCCCTCTAGATTGCGAACAGTGGCAAATACTAATGTATACTCTAGATTCCATGGAGAGGGTCCCAACCGATTCTCCTGTGAGTTTTGCGGAAAGGACCAGTTCAATCGTCAAGATAACCTCAACAACCACCGCAAACTACACGCTCGCCCAAACAGCCGCAACCGAGGGGTTGAGTTTATCCCTGCCGCGGTGCCTGTCATTGAGCAAGAGGAGCGAAGCCGCAAGAGGCGAGCACCTCCCAAGTCAAGACTGGCCGCAAATGGGGCGCCAGCGGGCGAGAAGCGTGGCAGCCCCTACTGAGAGCATTGTCTATCATTGCCCGCTCCAGAGCCGGTAAGACTTGGGCGATAATATCCTGAGTCCATTCCATGCCTCGCTTCGTCCATTCGTCCACTTGTCAGTGGGGCCAAGCCACACCCGATAGACGCCGAGGCGGCGTCGGGAATGACTTGGAAGGTGACTGGCTTGCAGCACGGCATCGGGTAGCAGCAACAAAAATTCCTTTTTCTTGTCTTCTTTTGCGTACATGCAGGGGACGAATGATCCTTGCCCGCGGAACCGAGATTACCATTGGTTCGTTCTAATCACAACATCCTGCTTGACGGCTGCTGCCCAAGTAGAAGGCCTCTTCTTTGTCTATCCATTTACACCAAATACCGCCACACACACACACACACACACACACACACACACACTGGTGGTCAGCATCACAAAAACAAAAACAAAACAAAACCCAAAAGCAATATCGTTAAACACAAAGCATCTACTGGAATAAACATTCCATTAATTTCCTTATTCTTATTCGGACGAAAGGTGGGAGTGGAGGATATGGGGGGAAGGGGGGAAGGACACCGGCGCCTCTTTCTGTGGATCTTTACATCTCTTGATATCCAAGGTGGGAGTGGATGGATACTACATACATACATGGTTTATGCTTGGTTTTTTATTTCCTTTTTCATGTCGGTTTTTGTCTTTTCATCTTTTCTTTCTCTCCTTTTTGCCTTGTTGACGGCTGCCCGAGGTATCCCTGCGGCAGTTGCCGCGCTGGCCCCCAACTATTTCATCATCATTACTTTTTTTTCTTCCCACCTGTTCAGCTGGGCCGCATGGCTTGGCGGCCGGGTCTTTCAGCTTTATTGTGGTTGGGAGAAATGTGTTGACGTTTTACTGATACCAAAAGATATACGAGACGGTATGGCCCTACATGGACTGTCAAGATGTCCTAAAGACACCCCAAATCAAGTGTGTATATTAGCATACACACTTGACAATGTATAATATAGTTTAATTGTGATGAAGATTTTTTTTTGGCTCTACAATTGTCCCTCTGCCAGTGTTCTCTGCCTCTCTGTCTCTCTCGTTCACCGCTTCAGGCATTCTCGTGAAGTGTTGGCAATCACGTATATTAACTGCTGCATCATGCAAGTCTACGAATGGCAAACCGCCATTGGCCAGTATCTTCTGATATGAGGCTGCCTGGAGCATGTCGAACCCAATGATCCACCACCAGCATATCGGTAACTCTACCTTCCGAAACGGCGAGCAGGGTCTGGTCCATGTAGGTAGAGGGGGGGCGTGTGGCGGCAAAAAAAATTCCCCAGCCTCCAAAGGAAAAAAGAATAGCCGCCTGAATCACCGAAAGAGCGAGAACAAGCTCTCTCTCGAAAGGGGGGGCGGGAAAAGAGACAAAAAAAAAACAAGAGGAGAAGAGACACTCGACGCGGGCTGATAGGAGGAAGGGCCGCGGGTGGAACACGAAATCCATCCACGGCTCTCGGCGTTTGTGGGGTGTGTGTGTGCCGGGTCGGTCTGAGGGTCCGATGTGTCTGGGACTTACAGGAACTCTGCAGAATTGGGGCAATCATCATTTTTGTCTTGGGAATATGCTAACGGGGATCCTTTTGGAATGGACGATGGGGGATCTGGACTCTGCGGCTGGGGATCGGGGGCCCCATCACTCTCGCTTTTTACAAATGTATTGCTCATAGACTTGAGCGTCCGAACAAAGCAAAGTTCACGGCAGACGGCAAAGGAAAAAAAAAAAGAGGCTTCGAGCTAAGCGCAGATCCTTGATCCCTTGCTGGGCTCTTTCTCGGGAACAGCCAGGGTGTAGTTTATGCCTTCTTCTTACTCTGGCCCTGGTCTAAGATCTACCCAACTAGGCAATGCCATTTCCAAGGGTTACACATACACAAAAAAAACTGGGGGCGTGTCTGTCGGCCCAGGGAGGGATGGATGAAAGGGGAGGAGGGGGCGTGTAAAGTGGCAAGCGAATGAGAGCAGTGGCAATGTGTTGGCAACCTAAACAGCTGTGCTAATCAAGGTACACATGCATTTTGGGCGAAGAGTGTCTTGGGTTCCTTGGGAGTATGTTGAAGAGGGGAAGTAGGGCGGCTGGTGATTTTGTGCTGGGACTCGTTTTGGAGATGGTTTAGATGAGGGGAGGGGAGAGATGGAGAGACCCAACACACGTTTTTCTGTTTTAAAACTCTCTCTAACCTTTCTCTCTCTCTTGGAGTGAAAAACCGTTGAGTGTTAAAGTTAGGTATGTGAAAGTTGGGCTTTGGTTGTGTCTAATCTTATCCCCATCTGATATGAAACGAGGGCTTGGGATGGGCTAAGGATAACATGTTGGTGATGCATCTCGGCCGGCTTTGTGCCAAGGTTCGCCCCTCCATGACTCCACGCATTGTAATCGCTTTCACCATTAACCGAAAGCAAAGAAAAAGAGATAGTAACGGGTCTCCCAACTCTTAGTCTTGCAGCCGGTAAGGCTACGATGACGCTTGTATCTGCTTTGCCAGCGCCGAAACTCAAAAAAGCCAGGCCAATACAGGGAGGGAAATGAGGATATTGGCTGAGATACATCCACGTAGATACTCTAGACTTGCCTTAGCACGGGCATTAGAACGACCA